>CM070876.1:78733620-79243620 GCA_036365515.1 Torymus aiolomorphi
CTAAGCTCGTTGGAAAAATACATTTTAATTTACTGTAAAAGAAGTTTTCTTTGTGATTTTTTTTCAACCATGGGATATAAAACTAGAAATCGAGAGGAATAATATGGTATAATTTTCAATATGGCAAGCGGTATTAATTTCGAAGACATAGCGATATAAAGAAAAACAACCATGTTATTTGTATATCTATACATAGTCACACCGTGTAAGTGGTATTTATTTAAAATATCGTATTGACATCTTTTTTCTTACGTCGTCATTTTTTATTATTTTTAGAGTAGTGTATGAGTATTATAACAAAATGTACAAATTACTAGAAGATAAAAATACATATAAAATCATCAATAAAAATCCGTTGATCAAACTACAATCGCAAGTATATAAGTATTTGTCTTCTTGGAATAACAACAAATATCTACATAAACAATACCACCCATATCAACTAACTCAGACAGATACTTGTCTCCGTAGAGCTTATGGCTTATCTAAAATTCATAAAACCGATATACCGTTAAGACCGATCATTTCAACTATTGGTAGCCCAACGCATTTCTTATCAAAAACTATTCTCAATGAATTAAAAACCTGCATACCAGTGCCACACTCACATATCGGCAATAGTGTCATATTAAAAAAGAAAATAAAAGAGGTCGTTATTCCTGATGAGTATGTGTTAATATCATTAGATGCCAACTCTTTGTTTACCAACATTCCTTGTGAATCGGTTTTACAAAGTTTAGCTAGACGCTTTACATACATTCACAATAATTGCAGAATTCCGTTTGATGAAATTCGCAATGCAGTTAAATTCTTATTTGATAACACCTTTTTCACTTTTAATGACATCATATATAAACAAATATTTGGTACACCTATAGGATCACCCATCTCTCCTTTATTTGCTGACATAGTCATGGAAAATCTTGAAAACGACTGTTTAGACACACTAAAAAGAAAATACAATAATGTCCCTCTCTTCTACTTTACATATGTTGATGACATATTATTATGCATTAGAAAAGATGATTTGGAATTAACTTTAAATATTTTTAATAATTGTTGAGTTAAATATGAATATTGCTCTCCAATTGTTTATTTGAAATATAATGGATTGATCCGAAGGGTAAAAGAAAAAACAAGTTTTTACTTTAAATTTGTGCAACGTTTCGTTGGCATGTTCCGCCAACCTCTTCAGGCTATAATTTATTAACAAAAAGGTTTTTAATTACAATATATAAAAAAAGAACTATCACTTGTATAAAGGAATAGTATATACCTTATTTTACCTAGCACATAACGTCAATGTAAGCAATACAGGGGTGTACATTCGTATTTATAGTCGTACGATCCTTGTATTTACAAACAAGGCCAAAAATAAACAGAGCGATGCATAGTATTAATTTAAAAGGCGCAGTAACGGAAAATACAAACTGTTTAATGATTTTACATCTTCTTTCTTATTGATATTGTTTTTATCGCATTTAATATGGATCATTTCAGATAGAGTGCGTTTTTTTGTAGTTTGTTTCGTAATCTAGAATTTTACAATTTTTCCAGTCGAAGTCATGTGAGAATTTGTTCATATGTTTTTTTACTACTGCTTCTGTGTTATTAGTTTTTTGATGTTCTTTAATTCTCGTTTTTAGAGTACGTTTCGTTTCCCCTGTATATGAAGCTGGGCATGACTTACAGAAAAACTTATATACTAGGTTAGTCCGATCCCATTTATCGGTATGGTCTTTACCTAGTTTGATAACTGAGTTGAAACTTTTTTTAACTATGGGTAGAGTACAAATTTTGAAGGGTTTTAAAATTGCTGCTATTTTTTCATATTGGTCATTAATTTTTAATAATTATAATGAACACTTAAAATTTGCACATGAAATAGAAGTTAATAATCAAATAAACTTTTTGGATATCACCCTCATCAGATCAAACAACAAAATAATTACAAATTGGTACCAAAAACCAATGGCATCCGAAAGATTATTAAATTATAACTCTAACCACACTGTACAACAAAAGAGAAATATTATTTCTAACCCACACAGCATGTATTAATTCTGAAAGGATTCTGAAAGAATGCATGAAATAATTTTATTCTTTCAGAAATCATTCAGTGAAAGGATTCTGTAATAATGCTATGTCCGGGGTATTTTCCTTTCAGAATTAATTCAATGGAATAATTCAAAAATAATTTATAATATCATTGCAAAATTTATTCAATAGAAGATTTCTGAAAGGATTCATGGATTATTACCAAAAGGTTACTAAAAGATATTTCAAAATTATTTCCTGAAATAATTCTGAAAGGAAAATATCCCGGACATAGCATCATTACAGAATCCTTTCACTGAATGATTTCTGAAAGAATCTTTCAGAATCCTTTCAGAATTAATATCACATATTATTGCAGAATCCTTTCAATGAAAGATGTCTGAAAGGATTCAGGAATTAATTTTGTGAATTAATTCGAAAATATTATGAAAATATTACTAACAAGAAATTTGGAAGACGGATAAATCCCGTATTATTACAGAATCCTTCCAATGAAAGATGTCTCAAAGGATTCAGGAATTAATTTGTGAATTGATTCCTGAATCCTTTCAGACATCTTTCATTGAAAGGATTCTGTAATAATACGTGATTTATACTGTTCGAAATTTCTTTTTAGTAATATTTCCATAATATTTTCGAATTAATTCACAAAATTAATTCTGAATCCTTTCAGACATCTTTTCATTGGAAGGATTCTGCAATAATACGTTATTTATACTCTTTGAAATTTCTTTTTAGTAATATTTCCATAATATTTTCGAATTAATTCACAAAATTAATTCCTGAATCCTTTCAATGAAAGATGTATGAAAGGATTCAGGAATTAATATTGTGAATTAATTAGAAAATATTATGGAAATATTACTAACAAGAAATTTGAAGAGGATAAATCCTGTATTATTACAGAATCCTTCCAATGAAGGATGTCTGAAAGGATTCAGGAATTAATTTTGTGAATTAATTCGAAAATATAATGGAAATATTACTAACAAAAAATTTCGAAGGTTATAAAATCATGTATTATTGCAGAATCCTTTCAATGAAAGATTTTTGGAAGGATTCAGGAATAAATATTGTGAATTAATTAGAAAATATTTAGTAAATATTACTAACAATAAATTTCGAAGGGTATATATAATCCCGTATTTGAAGGTACATTTTTATAATTTAGAATATTATTTAAATAATATTCTAACTATTTTTACATATATTTACATTGTTAATAATTTTACACTATTTTATCGCAGAAAAAAACGCAGAAAAATTTTTTACATTATGGAGATTCGAACCCGGGTCGCTTGGGTACTACGCAAATACGCTATCCATTACGCTATCGCTCGCTTGTTAGATCATTTCATTTTTTTCATTATATACTGCAATATGAGTGATACGATACATTAGAAAATTTATTCTTAATATTACTTTATTTTTTAATATTAACTTTGATCAATTAATTCATAGTTATTTAATACTTTTAGTTTATTAAATATTGTATTAAGTCGATGTGAAATGTGTGTGTATAAAGGGAGCTCTTCCTTACCGACGTTATGAGTTTTTACATTTTTTTGATCTTAGATTCAACTTTTGATGAATGAAGCTCTTCACTGCACTCCGTAATTGCATAAATAATACACCTATAAATTTTTCAGAAATTCTGTTCATTATTTTTCATAAAAAACTGGTAGAAAATTTTTCAACCCGTTTCCTGTAAAATCTATAACGAGCAATAACTTGAAAATTTACACATAGTGTATTTTTGTCATTACGAAGGGCAATAAAGAGCTCTTTTCCCGAAATTCGATAAAAATAAAAAAATGATAATTGCATATAATGCAGAGATGAATAGAATGAGCTCTACCTTACCGACGTTATTATTATTTGTAGTGTTTTCAATTTAGAATCAACTTTTAGAGTCAAAGGCTCTTTACTCTTGGCAGACGTATAAATAATATTTCTGTCGATTTTGAGGGGACTTCTAAACATTGTCATACTGAAAGAATACTATTATGAATAATAATAAAAAATATTGCTTATTTTAAGTACCTATATTATTCATCTTTAAATGTTTTTTTTTCCTTTTATTTTAAGTTTTTATATTCTTACATTAACTTTTCAAATTAATATTTTTCGCAATTAGTAAATGTTTCAATCTATCTTAGTTCACAAAAACGAAAAATTATATACCCCCACACATTTTAATACGTTCTTTAATAGGATCATACGAATGTAGAAAACAATGGACGACTAAATCCGATCATTATCCAATCATTTCATTTTTTTCATTATATAGTGCAAAATGACTGACAAAATAAATTAGAATATTTATTTCTAATATTTCTTTATTTTTTAATATTAACTTTGTTTAATTAGTATATACTTATTTAGTAAGTTTTGTTTATTAAATATTGTATTAATTAGGACTTATTTGATTGAAACAAATTCGAATTAAAAACAAAATAAATACATTATACGATGCCTTTTATATACGGACGCTGCCCTTTTCGTGTTAAATACTTGCAATAATTTCTGAACTATTTTATGTTTTCTTTCAAAAAATCTTTTCAAGGTTCTTTCAGGAAGAATTCGTGTAAATATCTTTTTTGCTATTGTGTTTTAAAAAATTTTATTGTAACAATCTTTTTCAAACGAATTCTAAATTATTTCTTGTATTAATTCACGTGAGTTTCCCGCAACATTTCATGAAATAATTCATGAAATTATTTTCAATAGATATTGAATTATCTTTGTGAATGATTAATTTTTATCATTCTGAAATTATTTCTGAATTATTTCGTGATATAATTCTTGACATGATTGCTGAATTGTTATGTATTCTTTCAAAAAATCTTTTCAAAGTCCTTTCAGAATTAATTCGTGTAATTATTTTTTTTGCTATTTTGTTTTAAACAATTTTATTTTAAAAATCTTTTTCAAAAGAATTCAAAATTATTTCTTGTATTAATTCACACGAGTTTCCCAGAAGATTTCATCAAATAATTCATGTAAGATTTTTGAATAGATACTGAATTATTTTTGTGAATGATTAATTTGTATCTTTCTAAAATTATTTCTGAATTATTGCATGAAAGAATACTTGCAATAATTTCGAAATTATTTTATGTATTCTTTCAAAAAATCTTTTCAAAGTCCTTTCAGAATTTATTCGTGTAATTATTTTTTTTGCTATTTTGTTTTAAAAAATTTTGTTCTAAAAATCTTTTTCAAAAGAATTCAAAATTATTTCTTGTATTAATTCACACGAGTTTCCCAGAAGATTTCATGAAATAATTCATGTAAGATTTTTGAATAGATACTGAATTATTTTTGTGAATGATTAATTTGTATCTTTCTGAAATTATTTCTGAATTATTGCATGAAAGAATACTTGCAATAATTTCGAAATTATTTTATGTATTCTTTCAAAAAATCTTTTCAAAGTCCTTTCAGAATTAATTCGTGTAATTATTTTTTTTGCTATGTTGTTTTAAAAAATTTTATTCTAAAAATCTTTTCAAAGTCCTTTCAGAATTAATTCGTGTAATTATTTTTTTTTGCTATTTTGTTTTAAAAAATTTTATTCTAAAAATCTTTTTCAAAAGAATTCAAAATTATTTCTTGTATTAATTCACACGAGTTTCCCAGAAGATTTCATGAAATAATTCATGTAAGATTTTTGAATAGATATTGAATTATTTTTGTGAATGATTAATTTGTATCTTTCTGAAATTATTTCTGAATTATTGCATGAAAGAATACTTGCAATAATTTCTAAATTATTTTATGTATTCTTTCAAAAAATCTTTTCAAAGTCCTTTCAGTATTAATTCGTGTAATTATTTTATTTGCTATTTTGTTTTAAACATTTTTATTTTAAAAATCTTTTTCAAAAGAATTCAAAATTATTTCTTGTATTAATTCAGACGAGTTTCCCAGAAGATTTCATGAAATAATTCATGTAAGATTTTTGAATAGATATTGAATTATTTTTGTGAATGATTAATTTGTATCTTTCTGAAATTATTTCTGAATTATTGCATGAAAGAATACTTGCAATAATTTCGAAATTATTTTATGTATTCTTTCAAAAAATCTTTTCAAAGTCCTTTCAGAATTAATTCGTGTAATTATTTTTTTTGCTATTTTGTTTTAAAAAATTTTATTCTAAAAATCTTTTTCAAAACAATTCAAAATTATTTCTTGTATTAATTCACACGAGTTTCCCAGAAGATTTCATGAAATAATTCATGTAAGATTTTTGAATAGATATTGAATTATTTTTGTGAATGATTAATTTGTATCTTTCTGAAATTATTTCTGAATTATTGCATGAAAGAATACTTGCAATAATTTCGAAATTATTTTATGTATTCTTTCAAAAAATCTTTTCAAAGTCCTTTCAGTATTAATTCGTGTAATTATTTTTTTTGCTATTTTGTTTTAAAAAATTTTATTTTAAAAATCTTTTTCAAAAGAATTCAAAATTATTTCTTGTATTAATTCACACGAGTTTTACAGAAGATTTCATGAAATAATTCATGTAAGATTTTTGAATAGATACTGAATTATTTTTGTGAATGATTAATTTGTATCTTTCTAAAATTATTTCTGAATTATTGCATGAAAGAATACTTGCAGTAATTTCGAAATTATTTTATGTATTCTTTCAAAAAATCTTTTCAAAGTCCTTTCAGAATTAATTCGTGTAATTATTTTTTTTGCTATTTTGTTTTAAAAAATTTTATTCTAAAAATCTTTTTCAAAAGAATTCAAAATTATTTCTTGTATTAATTCACACGGGTTTCCCAGAAGATTTCATGAAATAATTCATGTAAGATTTTTGAATAGATATTGAAATATTTTTGTGAATGATTAATTTGTATCCTTCTGAAATTATTTCTGAATTATTGCATTAAAGAATACTTGCAATAATTTCGAAATTATTTTATGTATTCTTTCAAAAAATCTTTTCAAAGTCCTTTCAGAATTAATTCGTGTAATTATTTTTTGGTAACACTTTTTTTATTTTTTTGGAAGATTTTTGAAAGTATTTTGTAAGGATTCTATATATTATTTTAAAAATTAATTTAAAATTAATTTTTTTTCCTTTTAAAATTCTTTCTAAATCATTTCAATGTATTAATTCATGAATTATTTCATGTAATTATTTCAGTTTTCTTTCATGCTGTATGGGAACTTAGTGGATAGAGCGATTCTGTTATCTAATGAAGAATTCCATAATATTAACATTCGTAAAATTAGACAAATACTGTCCTTAAATGACTATCCTAAAACATTCATAGACAATTGCATTCACAACAGACTTCACAAAATAAAATACTCCAACAAAACGACATCGTCCAACAGGGATCTCCAACCTATTGTTTCTATTCCATTCCAAGAAGAATTTGTTCATAAATGTAGTAGAATTCTTTCCAAACACAATATACACACGGTGCCACTCATCAATAAAAAAACTTAATAACGTTATTAAGCTTGGGACGGATAAACTTGAAAAAATGAATACGTGTGGGGTTGTATATAAGATCAACTAGACCTGTCCTGCTACATATGTGGGAGAAACTAAAAGAGCTTTAAAAATTCGAATCAAAGAACATGAAAAAGATAAGAAAGACAAATCCATGATATCTGTACATGCTCAAAACAACTCCCACATTATAGAGTGGGAGAATACACAAATATTGGATAAAGAAGTTGATTACAAAAAACGAAAAATTTCAGAAATGATTTACATCAATAGTACAAAAAATAGTTAACAAAACAGAGAATACACAAAATTTAAATAATGTATACAAATCGCTCTTTAACTTTCTATTATGACTTTATATATGTAAACAAACTGACTCGTATATATATAAGTAGAGATGTGTACGGTTTCCCACAACATTGACTTTATTTGTTCGACGTTGCTAATAAAGTCATCTTTTATTAGCATAGATTTTTTGTTGTGGTAAGCCTGGTCTAATTATTATTGTTAATTTATTATCTCTGTTTAATTGTAAAATAAATTCTAACCATTTTGTATATTTTTTAAATAAAGCCTGAAGAGGTCAGTAATCAAGCTGACGAAACGTCGCACAAGCTACAATTGTGTTTTCTTTCTACGTATTGGCCCTCACAGGATCCCATATATATTACTAATTAAATAAAATATAATTAATATAAAACACAGTATATGCATTAATATTATAACTTATTTCTAATATAAAATCCCAGGAGATAGGTCTCTAAACCCACTTTATGCAGAATTATCTCATTTTAGAAAAATCAACTGGTGTCCGAGTGTTCTTGGCAACCACTCGATGGATTTTGACGAGACAAGTCACAAATTACTTGAAATACATGTACCTACGGCATGAAGCTCTGGAATTGAAAAATCGTAAGTGTTTTTTAATTGAAAAAACTACTTTTTTCTTAATTTTCTGAATTTTTCTGAATTTTTATTGTTTTTTCTATTAAAAAAATACTTAGTCACGAAATTTTTGAATTCCAAAGCTTCGTGGAATAGGCACATGTTTTGCAATTAATTTTCGACTTGTCTCGTCAAAATCCATCGAGTGACTGCCAAGAAATCTTGCACACCAGTTGATTTATCTAAAATGACATAATTCTGTATAAAATGGGTTTAGAGGTCTATCTCTTGGGATTTTGTATTACAAATAAGTTATATTAGTAATACACATACTTTGTTTTATAGTAATTACATTTTAATTGCTTTTTTCTGATAATTTTGGCCTCAAGAGCCATTAGGTAGAAGACTGTAGTACTCCTGTGCTCTGTTTTACCGACAGAACACGGTAAATTCTATATTATCAAAATAAATATATTGAAGAAAGATAGCAACTCGACTTTGCACTATTATTATTCAATTTTATATTAATTATTATTCAAAATATATTTCGCGTTTTACATTAAACACGCTACATTATTGAACAACTTTTTTTAGTTTGTTGAAACAGAATATATCTAGTGTTAATAATACACCGCCGTCCTGCATTTTCACGTCTATCAATATTACTTTTTCGAAAATTAATTTAAATGAATTAAAAAAATTTTAAAAATGTTAAAACTAATAAATAATTGATGGGGGAATAAGTATCTATTCAATTCATACACGGAGAGACATTTTGTACTGAAAATTACAAATATTCGAGACAAAATTACCAGTTACTATGGTAATGGATGGACAGACTGACAAATTCAAACTTTTTACCAAAGTGCCTTGGTAAAATTTTTTTTTAGTTAATGTAAATTTAAAAAATTAATTTTGTTTTATCCATATTAATGGATATGGGTCATTTGCAGAAAAATGGCAACTATTTTTCGGTGAGTACCGTTATTCTTGAAATTAAAAAAATGCATTAACTTCCTGTAATTTCAATTTTTTATTAGTCCTTCATAAAATATCTATTAGTGATATGAAAGTAAGTAATAAGTATTTTATGAGAAACTTGTAAAAAATTGAAATTACAGGACGTTTATGCATTTTTTAAATTTCAAGAATGACGGTACTACCGAAAAATAGTTGCCATTTTTTTGCAAATGACCTATATATAGTATTTTAATATAGAAATAGAAACATAAATGAGAATGAAAAAACATTTAACTGAAAAGAAATTTTTACGAAAGCGGGATTCGATCCGACGATCTTTGGGTTGAGAGTCCGACGTCCTACCGACTACGCCATGGAAGCTGTTAACAGCAGTCATTTGAATCGCCGTTATTACTTACTGAAAATATGTGTATTGTTTTCATAACGTCGCGCACGCCTCTAGTATTAATCTCCGGTAACACAATAATGCGCAGTGCGCATGTGCGAGTAGACAAATACCAAGTTACTTGGTAAAATTTATGAGTCACCTCGTAAAATTTATGAGATTTCTTAGTAAAAATTCCTAGATAATCTTGTAAAAATGACTAAATCTCAATTTTTACCAGTATACCTGGTAATTTTTACTCAGATAATTTTTTTTTTAATGGTTATGGTAGTTTTTCTTGGGAAACTTATAAATTGTATTAGAAACCTGAGAATATCACGGCTTTTGACAGTCTATCCATGCGCTACCAAGGCACCTTGGTAATTTTTACTCTAAAATTTCTCTCCGTGTTTATATACATATAATAACTCTCCCTCACAAATTATTTTTCAGTATTTACTTTCATTGATTAAAACAAAGGTCAACTTATTTAATAAATGAAAAGTTGATACGTACGTGAAATAATTTTGACTCGTAGAATAAGTAAAATTCTGCACTTATCGAATACATAACGTTTTTTAAGGATGCAAGTATATAACAAGAGATTTTTCTACTCTCGAAATTTCCACCCTAGCCGAAGGCGAGGATTTACACGTGCTCTGGGGTGGCCAAGTCTTTACCTTCCTAGTTGCGTGTACGATTTTTCACTATACCTGGGCCGAAAATACCACATTCGCGTTTCTGAGCCTGGAGCAAAAGTAGTACTTTCGGCCAGAGTATGGTGACAAAGCATATTTTTGTAGTAGCCGACGATGGAAATATTACAAGAAAAATACGTCGGATATTGTTACGCCGTTCGACTTATTATTTCAAATATATTTTGCTTTTAAGGTTACATACCCCGAATTGTTGAACAACTTTTTTGTTTTGTCGAAAGATATATCTATGATATTAATAATACCCGGCATCGTGACGTCTATGAATTTTAATTTACTAGCCCTTTAACGCGAGCGCGCTACGCGCGCCTGTCGACACTAACCTATTTTACCTACTGTATTAGCCAATGAAATTTTTTGATAACACTCTGAAGTTGGCTCTGTAAGCTTCAACTCGATTTTATCGCAGTCTCCCTTTTATAATAGGATTGAAAATTAATCATAACGAATCGTGCGATTATTGAAACTAATAAATAATTTATTGAAATAAGCATTTATTTCATTCGAATATTATACATATTATTCTCCCTCAAAAAATTAATGTTTTTCAAAATATTGTAATATCAATTCGGAAATTTGCTTACGTATGGTATAAAAATGGTATTCACTTGCAGTATATAAAATTTACACTTATTGAGTAAGTACAATTTTATTTTACAGATAAAAAAATGTTAAGTTATTAAATAAATGAAAAGTTGACACATACGTGAAATAATTTTTACTCATAAAATAAGTGAAATTCTGCAATCATTGCGTAAGTTAAATAGTTGTTACTAGTCGAATAAGTGAATATTCATACACTAAGAAAAATGTTATAATAAATTTTTTATAAAATGTGAGAAAAATTACTATATTTTATAGGAACGGTGTGACATATCGAAATTATAATAATTTTTGCTACACAACATAGTAATTTTTATGGCTGACTTTAAATTTCAAAAAATTAATTTTTTTTTCATTTTTTGAACTATTTTTGCATTTTAATAGAATACTTAATGTGAAAATAAATTTAAAATTAGAAATAAATTTTTTTTTTTGACGACGGTTGGGATCGATCCTAAGACCCTCAACATGGTAATCGGACACGCTAACCACTTACCCAAGTAGGATTCTTGAGTACAAAATTTTGGAACTGACATATATCAAATCCCTGGTTACGAAATCTCTTAAATGATAATATTGAATAACTACAAATATACAAAAAATACTCATCATCAATGTACATAATAAAAAATAAAATTATTGAACCGAGATTTTCAAAATTTTGCTTACTTAAAAGCAAGGCCAAGTGAAATTGCGATGGAGTACATAACCTCAATTAGACCATGTGCACGCCTTGACGTACGCAGAAAGTACTATGGTTGTCGCAATTTTTACTATATTGGATAACAAAATTTCTTATGACGAGTGGCTAAAATTAAAAGAATATATTTCATATTTTACTATATCACAATTTTTGCTATGTTGTATAGCAATTTTTCTTTTATGTCGTAATACTTTTTAACCAACACTGTAATAAAAATTACTAAAAATGTTGTAATTATTCATATAGTTATAACGAAAATGCAGCATACAGTGGAAATGTCACACTCTTCCTATATTATATAGTAATTTTTATTATACTTATAATAAAATTTATTATAACATTTTTCTCCGTGTAGATAGTGAACTAATTTTTACTTTCCTAAAAAGTGAATATTGACATGAAATAAGGGAATTTTCACTTATTCAAATTTAGGTAGTTGAGAAGCGTGTCAGTTAAAGAATTAAAAGTAAAGCAGCAGATTCAACTGCAAGGATAGGATACGCAAAGTCAGGCAGAATTGCACATAAAGGTACAAGAGGGCAAGGCGCTAGCGGTTTGCGAGGCAAGTCGAAAGACAGTCGTTCCCGAGTCTACCCCCAAGCGAGTGAATAGAGAAAGACACTTGTTTCTTTCAGCTAGAGGGCAAGCATCCCCGCGCTAGTACGTCTCTCTCTCTCTCTCTCTCTCTCTCTCTCTCTCTCTCTCTCTCTCTCTCTCTCTCTCTCTCTCTCTCTCTCTCTCTCTCTCTCTCTCTCTCTCTCTCTCTCTCTCTCTCTCTCTCTCTCTCTCTCTCTCTCTCTCTCTCTCTCTCCCTCTCGCTCTCCCACTTTGTCTATGTCTGTTTCTCACTCCCCTTTTGTCAGTGCCGGCAGCTCGGCGACCGTCTCTGTCGCGCAGCCGCGTGAGTGTTGCCTGTGACTCGGCTACTTGGTGAGGAGCGCAGGAGGCTCCGAGGTGAACCGAGGCTGCGCGAGCCGCGCCGAAGGCTCGTTCGAATCGCGAGTCCCGCATCAGTGTAGAAACCGCGTTCGCGGTCCACGGTTCACGATTTCCGGGGGCCGACGACGCCTGCAAAGATACGAGCATACCGCCAGACAGCAACGCGAGCTTTTTGCGCTCATCTCCTTATTTACTAAACACCAATACGCGGAAAATAGTGATCTGCGAGAAAAATAGAGACCCTTCATTCTCTCTTGCTATCTTGTCACCTCTCCACCCGTGCTACTCTATGCACGAGGTGGTTCTACTGTTTGTTTATCGGTAGCAAAAGATCCGCATTATCTTTCGTGCAGCAAGCGGCTACGTAGGTGGACCATCAACGACGAATTGACTTTCGCATACCCGCAGATAAAAGCAAGAGCTGACGGTAGTCAGGGCGATCGAAAATGAGGATGCTGGAGAACAGATGTCACAAATCAGAAGTAGCAACAGGCCATGCGTTATCATTTCATTGCGGAATAATGCATGATGTGCAGTAGTCACCTCGGCACGGATAATTAGGTCTATCTAGTCAGGAAGAAGCTGTCGGTGGTCTGTGCCCTGCCCTGGATGTCTGTGTTGTGTGAGTGCGTGCGTGTGTGTGCGTGTATATTTACGCGCGAAAAGGTCGAGTTGAAAAATAGTGGAATTCAAGTCTTCTCCTTTTTAATTCGGACACTAAGTTTAGTTAAATGTATAATTTAATCAAGTTGATTTAAGAAATATAAAGTTTAAAGAAGCCTCAACATTCTTTGATCAGTAAGGAAGAAGAAGAAGAAGAAGAAGAAGAAGAAGAAGAAGAAGAAGAAGAAGAAGAAGAAGAGGAAGAAGAAGAAGAAGAAGAAGAAGAAGAAGAAGAAGAAGAAGAAGAAGAAGAAGAAGAAAAACAACAACAACAACAATAACAACAAGAACAACAAGAACAAGCAAAACAAGAAGAAGAAGAAGAAGAAGAAGAAGAAGAAGAAGAAGAAGAAGAAGAAGAAGAAGAAGAAGAAGAAAAAGAAGAAGAAGAAGAAGAGGAAGAAGAAGAAGAGGAAGAAGAAGGAGAAGAAGGAGAAGAAGGAGAAGGAGGAGGAGGAGGAGGAGGAGGAGGAGGAGGAGGAGGAGAAGAAAAAGAAGAAGAAGAAGAAGAAGAAGAAGAGGAAGGGAAAGTGGAAGAGGAAGAGGAAGAAGAAGAAGAGGAAGGGAAAGTGGAAGAGGAAGAGGAAGAAGAAGAAGAAGAAGTAGAAGAAGAATAAGAAGGATCGGAGGTGCAAATTCGGCGGCATTTCGCTCAACCCGAATGTATGGTGATGGGGAATTCAGCTTTGAGAAGGCCCATTAGTGCTCTTAGCAAATTGTTAATGAGGTGGTCGTGAATGGGAATCTACAGGTTTACGTGTTGATCACTCTGCAACGTTGGTACTCTGACCCTGAGCAGGACAAGGCGAAATAGGAAAAAGTGGAGTGTTAGTGAATTAGGAAAGTTAGACATTAAAATTTCGACAATAATTTCACCGATTCCGAGCAGCATGTACCCCTGGTACCGGGAGAGCGTAGCCGCAGCTGCGGCCGCCGGCCTCGGCGGTCCCGTTGGAGTCGTAGGCTCTGGATTCTGCTCAGGCGCTCCCGGCCAAGGTAGTACCACTATCAAAACGGAAACCGGCTACTCGGACTGCATGCTGGCTCTTGACTACGTGCAGAGCAAGGTGAGCCTATTTATTTTCATTTACACTATGCCTTTTCATTATTTTTTCTTCGAAAAATACCTTCTATTTTCTTTGCTGTTACTTGAGCCCTCTCTCCATTAAATTACCATATTTATTATTTTTATTGAAATTATTTTTTAATTGTGTTGAATACTATCCTGTTACTTGCTCATAAATAGTTTGCGATTAATCCATTATTCGTAGATATCGCATAATTCTCAGTGAGTGTTCTGGTTAATTAATGCATTAAACTATTTGACTTACAAGTTAATAAGAAAATCATAATTAAAATTAAGGAAAATATGGATTTTGAATCCATGTTAGCTATTTATAAAACAAATGAAAGTAAATAAAATAATATGACATTTTCATGCACATTTTTAAACAGACCAATAAAAAAAATTAAGACATATATTATGCGTTTGAATCGTAATACTATGGTATTTCTTCGAAGCGTTTAAAGGCCTTTTTAGATTGCTTGAAATACCGTTTTGACATTTGTTTACACCTAATTCATTTATTGTTTCTTTAGATGACTGTATGTCATAATACTCTAATGTAGAAACAAGGTCATAAAGATCTTCGAACGGCAAAGAGCAGTTGTTACAAAGGCTAAAACATTGCAAATGTTCTTTCTTCTATATTCAACTAATCGAAAAAATATTATATTTTTTGGCAAGACCACTAAAAAAGGACAAAGGGCACTACCGATTTGCACTAAACATTTATGTACACATGTCCAGTCTTTTCTTAGCACATTTATTAGAAGAGTCTTTCTCTCAATTTACTTATTCTATAAAGTGTTTATGGCATAATTATTTAAAGCTACTTATCAAGTGAACTAGTTGTAACCTAAAGGATTCACTTATTCTTTTGGCATATCATCCACAAAAAGTGGTGGAAAATAAGCAACTTTAAAGTATAAAATAAAAAGAACAAGATTTTCATATTGAGTAACATATCGCATAATAACTGGTAATTCTTACAATAAGTCTGTACAATAAGTCACTAGTAGAATAGCGACAGGTGAAAAAAGGATTTATTGTACCGCGATAAAAGCGGCAGTGGTGGCAGCCCGATTTCCCCTTCGTCTTGTCTCACCACTTTTCCACTCGAAAAACATGAGCATAGAAGCGTTTATTAACTTCCATAAAAAGCATGGGTTATCGCGTAAGCGCGCACCCTTTTTATAACGTGAGTGCGGGAAAATTTGAGAGATGTGAGCGACTCGCGCCAAGCGTACAACTTGATACGCTGCTACGCTTAGAGTCACATGGAAAACGATCGAAAAAAGCTACAGAAACAGGATAGCGATGAGCTCGTTGTCGCGTGCGAAAGGCGCGCTATTACCATGACATGCCATAACTCATTGCCTGTGCGTCTCCCTTCATAACTGCCATTAGGTAATTAATTATGTGCAGTCCCGTAATCTCTTTGATCGTGAGCTCCAAGTTTTTGCATTTTTTGATTCGCCTCTACTGCTTTTTAAATATCGGCGAAAATACATCTCCGCCCACCTCCACCATTTTCGTTCTTTTTCTTCGATTTTCAACCTAATAAATGATTTTTACTTTTATGATGCACAGTCAAATAGTTTGATCGCAACATTATTTTACGGCACATAGCTGATATTAACTATGAGGATATTACACATGCGATGAAAATAGTGCTTCTTCTTTTTATTAGACGTTGGAAATATTTACGCTGCAGTGACGATTGAAACACATTGATAGAAAAGTGAACCTGCTCCAATGGTATCTTATCATTCCTAAAAAACAGCATAAGAAGTTATAAGAAATTCGGCGTTTCTGCCGAGGCATTTTAGATACATTTGCGGGTCTATTTTAAGAACTTATTACCCTGAGCAAATGATTAGTTTAACAACTTTTCGTACATCTTTAACAAGAGTTCTTTCTCACTAATTAAACAACTGAGGCCTAATAAAAAGTAAATATGAGTTTTAACTAACAAACATCGCCCTCTTAAGGGCCGCCTATCGTAATAAGTTTGAGTTGAGTTGCATTTTTTAATGACTGAGACTGTTGTTATTACGCCGGTTAAACCCATAATTGTTCTGTCAGTCAAGTAAAAAATTACATTTTCGTGACTTTGACATTAGCTAACATCCCAATGTCTTTTTAAGTCAGAACCACTAGTGCTCAAGACAGACGGTCATGAGTGACGGCCATTGGCACGGTAACGCAGTGTTGGTTTTGCGCAAGAGCAAGTCCCCGAGAGCCCGACAAGAGGCCAGTCGGACTGCTATCCAAATTCGGATGATAATCGACATTTGATAGAAAGCGTGGTTTCTTTGGCATCTTTGTAAAAAAGGCTGTTAGAGCATTAAGATACCTGCATGAATGAATCTGTGCAAGCTGTGCAGAACTGGGTACTACAGCAGTCTTAATTTTCCTCGTAACGTTTATCTCGACGCTGATTTTTTCACTTCATTTTTAATTTTGCGCCCACAAAACACCTTCTCAAACATATTTCATCTCATTTGGATGGTTTCTTCTGACCTTTTGGGTCGTGATTTTCATATGCAGATTCTCTATCCCCAGCGGAAAACGGTTCTATTATTTGCCTAATGAATAGCTCGTTTCACATAATTGTCAAGTAACAATCGTCAAAAAATAGACACATTTTGTTCATTTCTATACATCGATGGAACGATTTTGCTGCTCATATTCTCCATTTAATAGACAGAATAGTAGAATAAGATTTTTCACAGAATTCCATTGGGTTATTTATGTACTTAACAGATATTAAAGTTGGACAGTTTTTTTAGTTAGGAAATGGCTAGTAAGCGGCTTGCTATTACAAACGAATTAAAAACGAAAATTCGTATTTACATTTTCGATAGCTATCTTTTTTTAATATTTGTTTTTAAATACATGATTAAATAACAGAGAAAATTTAGTAAAAACATTCTAATGTTGTACTATCTTCATTTAAATAGAGAATATGACCGAAAAGCTCGTTTCATCATCCAGAAATTATCTTTTTTTACTAGTCATTTATTATAAGTTTCTGAAGATTTTTCGATACAGAAATTTCTAACAGGGACAGAATAATATCAATTGGCTTTCTTACAACATTTCTTCTTGTACACCCATCCGAGAAGACCCACAGTACGGCGCACTGCGTACTATATTCGCTACCTAGTTTCATGTTTCTGGTCGTAAATTTTGAATGACTGTGATGTTTTGCCCGACACAATATTTTGCGTTCAATATTTTATCGTGAAAACATTGAAATAAAGATCACCAAGTTGAAAGTTATTCTTGATCCCTATTTATTATTTTATGCACATGAATTAATAATGTATTATAAAATTCAACATGCTTTTATACCTTTTCTTTACAGAATATCGGCTACCCTATTAAACGTAGGGTTTATAGAGAGAGCTTACGCTATCTGAAATAACTATTATATTTCTTCGAATTTTTGTTAAAGTAAAATAAATGCACATATAATCATAATAATTATTTACAACAACTAAATCCAGTAAATAAAGTGGTTCGTTTTATTTTAGTTTTTCGTAATTAAATAGCATAAGAAAATATTTTAATAATTTCAATATGTTACCTGAGAACATTGATATTGTAATAGTCACAATATGCTTATTATATTAGTTTTTGAATCTAATAGCCAATTTTTTTACTAGGATGATGTTGTTTTATAACAAAAATGTTGAAATAAAAACATCATTTATTTTTTTACTCCAACGTTTCGGATATTTTTATTGTTTATCCTGATGAGGGACACAAACAATAAAAATGTCCGAAACATTGGAGTAAAAAACTAAATGGAATTTTTATTTCAAACCTTTTTGTTATATAACAACGTCATCCTGGTAGAAAATTGGCTATTAGATTCAAAAACTACAATTTACAAGAACTTCTACCATCAGCTACTTTCAAATCTGAATATGTCTACTAGTTAATATAGATATTGTAACTATTACAATATCACATCTTATCCTTAAACATGTCAAATAGTTGTACTTCAAATAGACAAATATGTTAACAGTATCAATATTCTTCTCTCAGTGTTGTAATACTAAGTAGAGCTTTTAATACATATATCAAATTGACGCGATGAATAAGTCTTTAATTGTCCATGTGAATTTATGAAGAACTACAATTTTTCTTCTGCTTATTTATGATACCTTTGTCATGACATTTAATTATACGGTATAACAACTCGAGATGATATCAGCATTCTAACGTGTATGTACATGGCAGTATGCGATTAAATCAGCATTATAGAGTACTTTACCAAACATTGCTAATGTCAGAATGAATTAAGTGATATTTATGTACTGTTAATTGAGAATAAGTGGTAAATAATTTTAACAATAGAATTTGCAGTAAATTTAGTAAAAGGTGCAAGCGTAAAAGGAGAAGTTGAAAGAAGTGTATACTAGATAAATGGCGAAATGTGTTAACATCGATGTTAGCAGAAATGTACATATATGCAAGTATAATAAAGAAAAAGAGAAAGAGAAAAATAAAGGCCGAGAGAGTGATAGATGAATGGTTATGCGTTAGCATGAGCGAGAGCAAGAGAAGGAAGAAAATAGAATGAAGAGGAATAAACGAGGAGGCTGCTAGTGGCTGAGCGTGCAGCGATTCGATGGACGTCTTCCTCGGGCAGGCTTTGGCTTACCTATCTCTTATTAGTGGGCGTGTCGCAGGTGCGCGTGGGTGGGGAGGCGTGGCCGCGCTCTCGCTGCGATTGGAGCGGCCAGCTTGCTGTACCGGAAGTGGGGGCAAGCTCGCCCAGCGCAAAAACAATATCACATCTCCCGCGAGTCGCAGCAAGCGGCCGCCAGCAAAAACCTGCCAGGTGGCATTACTCCTTATGCTTCAGGGTTAGTGCCTCTTTCCTCCTCCCCCATCTCTCTTACTCCCGCTCCCGCTCTGTATCTGCAGAGCGTAAGCGCGGTAGCTGAAAGCCCGTGGGTGTTTATACTCCGCTGTCGTTACAAATTATTTTCAATTTCTCCTAAGCCTTTCCGACTTTACTGCATTTTTTCTGCGTTTGCCTATAAATACGCTTCGCTTGTCTTCACATGCACACACTTTTTCTCAGCTCCTCGACTTATTTTACTAATTGAAAAATTAACGCTGTTTTAAGACCGTGTTTACTTTATAAGCTAGTGAACGCTTTTACAGCTTTTCCACTCCACTCTTTTTTGAACCAAGCGTTCTTTCCATTATGAATGGACCTGCACCTATTTTTACATTCTAATATCGCCAACGTTGCTTGCATGATAGCCAATAATTAAATGCATCATCATGTTGTTGACTCTATCAACCCTTCTCAGCTGTAAATATTGCAGTATAGGCGGAACGACAAAGGCGGGTGATGTCAAGATAGAGATATAATTCAAGCGAAAATAGAAGGAAAAACTAAAAGAGAAACTAGAGTTAAACAGACTGAAAAAGACAAGAGAATAAAAGAAAAAGAGATAAGGCCTGTGTAGCACACTCGCTTGTAGAATCATCGTAACAGGGCTTTCTGTGCGGTTATCAAGGCAGAGCATCGGATCTGCTAAATCTCCCAGTGCTTATCGTCCAATCTAACAAGTTTTCGCAAGCCCACCAGCCCGAGAGGCTCACAACCGCAAAGATACCTGGCCGGAGATTACGCCACACTTGACACTTAACAGAGGTCCAATTAAACTCGATACACGATTAATTATCGAATTAATTTATACCCCAGCATCGGCTCTCTCTCTCGCTCTCGTTCTCTCTCTCCTCTTTCTCCCTCTCCCTCTCTCTCGCTCCCTCTCGCGCTCTCGCACTTGCTCTCTGTCATGAGCCTTTTTAAAAATCATTTTTAGTAACAATCAATTACTTTTACATAATTTAGGGTGTAAAGAACGAAAAAAATCATGTATGGTAAGTGTGTTTCTAAAAAAAAATTTCGGCAGTTTTGTGACACAAAAAGTCTGGATTACTCATATAAACAGGAATAAAAGTAGAAAATAACGCATACTGAGTTAAAAAAAATAATTGTAGTTGACTTTATCACCCATGTTCATTGTATTTCTTGCACAGAATGAATTAAATTATCCTTTGTACTCATTATTTCATCGGCTTCCCTTAAGAAATAAAAAAAATAATGTACGATACGTGTGCGCATAAGCAATTTATGCAGTCGTGCTTTTGTTGTCAGAGCGAAGCGACAAATAGCACCCGTATGTAAATCGACGACTTTGCGCACTTACATCGTAATGTACTATTTTCAACACGTGCATGAAACGGGCCTTTTTCTATGCCTAAATGCCAGGTAGAAAATTGCGCATTCCCAGCGTGATTTGGAAAGACTGAAAAAGATACATTTTTTTCACAGTTTTGCGGAGAATAACTTTTGTTTCCCGCTTCAGCGAAAATAGTACATTGTGCAACAAGGGGAAACACTGAGCTATTTCTGAAACAGCTCTTCTTCCCGTGTTACACACCGTATTTCGAAATAAATAATAATCTTTTAACAAGTGCATGAGAGAGCCTTTTTATATGCATGAAAGTTGGGTAGGGGAATGTGCATTTAGAGTCGTGCACAATCCAGTTACAAACCATTCCATTTTTAGTTTTCATTTGCATAGCTTATTTCAAATATGTACGCCTTTAAAACTTTAAAAGTTATCCATATTAACCTAAACAGGCCAAAAAGCCATAAAATGTATAAATGTGACACTAACAAGGAGAGGGTCTAACCTGCGGTCAACGGACTTTAGCGGGCATTGGAGAGATTCTGGTATCTAAAAATGAAGCTCAGTGCTGACAATTTCATCCAATAGGCCCTTTTTCTTGAAATATAGGCAATTTAATGTCAAATATCCTCTATTTCGTTAAAAAATTATGTTTCTTCTATCGAGTGTCACATTACAAATATTTATGATACGAAAACGAACAAAAAAGATTATAAAAGTAGACAGTAAAAGATATTGATTTTTCAGAAAGCTACAAGTAATCAAAGATAGCGCAAAAATGGTTAAAAATACGATTCATTTAATCGGTTAAAATGAAGATAAATTTTTAACCATTTTCTTAAGCTATCTTTGATTGCTTGTAACTTTCTCAAAAATCAATATTTTTTAATGAATCGGGGCTTAAATTTTAGCATTTAGTGTCTACTTTTATAATCCTTTTTGCTCGTTTTCGTATCATAAATATTTTCAATGTGACAGTCAATAGAAGAGACATCATTTTTTAACGAAATATAGAGAATATTTGAAATTAAATTGCCCATATCTCAAGAAAAAGGGCTCATTCAATGAAACTGTCAGCACTGAGCTTCATTTTTATGTACCAGAAATCGACTCTCCAATGCCCACTAAAATCTATTTCCAGCAGGTTAAACCCTCTCCTTGTAAGAGAAGAATTTCCCAAAGATTCATTGAAGCAGGGAAAACAATTTCTTTATCCGCTAAACTGTGAAAAAAAGACATTTTTTCCAGCTTGAGCGGGGAAAAATAGTATATTACGCAACTGGGGAGGTAACAAGTTGGCGAGTCCAGAGCACGTATAAATCCTCGCCTTCGGCTCGGGTAGCAATTTACACGTGCTTTGAAATGGTCAACTGTTTATCTCCCTAGTTGCATTATATACTATTTTTCCCGCTACAATGAAATTTTGTAGATTTGCCCTCGACTATCGAATTTATGCATTTTAAAGCTTCTTGGCCTATTTAAAAGGATATTGAGAACATTTGGACTTAAATTACAAAATAATAATATTTACAAATTAGATGTAATTGATATAAAAAGAGCGTGCGTATTGGAAGTACAATAAAATATTAAAAATATCATGATTTTTAACTGTGTCGTGCACGGGTGAGGAGAAATATAGCTCATTTTCTCCCTTTGTTGCACAATGTACTATTTTCTTGATTTGGCATAAGCAAAGTCCTTAATTAATTCTTCAAAACTTGCAACGGTCACAAAATTTCATTATTTTCTGTATTTTAATTTAATCTCCGCTTTTGTAATTCAACAACAAGTTTATCTATAATTACATAAAATGTTATGATTTTGCTTTTCTACTTACAAAAAGAAAGAATGAAAATATTTGTATAAACATTTATAATGTGTATACGTATTTTATACTTTATTTGCAAACTATGTTACTCATGGTCTTGAAAAATGCTATTTTAATTTTTTTTAAACCTTAAGAAGAAAAATAAAAATTTATTCTTCAGAATGGGGCCCTCCGGAGGGTGGGACCCGAGGCTATAGCCTCCCTCCCCCCCCCTTAATCCGTCCATGGGTCAAAGACAGCTATAACACAGAAACTTCTATTTCAACACTGCAATATTGCACGCGATAAAGAATCAAGAGTATATTTACCGCAACTGTGCGTCGTGAAATCGGAGATAAATACTGTCGATCGTCAAGGATACTCTCAAGAGACTGTAAGGTAAAAGTACCAATGAGCGACCAGTGCCCAGTATGTGGCCATCTAGATAAATATTCAATTACTTTAAAGAATGTGTAGTAGTTGGATAATATTTTATTCTATAAGATGATTCTAAAATAATTAATGCTTATTGTTTAAATAGTATTATTACCCTTAGTGAAAATTTAATACTTAAAAAGACGATTTGAAAATGCTACTCGCGGGGATCACGGCTTTCTATGAGAGGTCCTTAATGCTTTCGTAAGGATTCATGACTCGCCTTTTAGGTAGTTTTAAATAAATTTGAAGTAAATCTTTACTCTTGAAAGTTTTAAGACACTTCTAAGATGCATCGAATTCAATTACAGTCGTTAGGAGCTCAATAATTATTGTTTTTAATAAAAATAATTCAAGGTTATCTACTAGTACAGTTTAAACGTCATGTCCCAATACTTGGCCCTATGTATTTTTATCGATGTTTTGATGGTTAGGGTTCCTACGTATTGATAGAGTTAGTAGGTTGGAAAACCATAATATGATTATTATACATTGATTTGCTGTAATTTCATATTATTAATGATTGATTTAGTGTTAAAAAGTATTTCCAGTTCAAAATTTAACGATTTTATTATTTTTACATAAAAATCAAAATATAGAGTAAAAATTATATGGTCCAAGTATTGGGACTAACAATTTCGACCACTAGTACATGACTTTTTAACATGGTCCAACTACTAGTACAAGCAGTGTATTCATAATTTAATTAATTCTTCTATCATAAAAGCTTATTTTCACAAATTAAATACTTTTTTCGCAAGTAAAAAGTAACAATAATTCTATTGGCTACTGATTCTATGCATTTTTAATAATATTTCGGATTTAAAATATGACATCAAAATTCTAGCTTCACTAAGCGGTCATCTATTGGTACTTTTACCTTACATGTTCTCCGTCACGCTCGACTTTCAAGCAACCGCGTACCTTTTCGATGATCCCGAAAATTCTAAATCATCCTAACTTTGCACGACTTGTTTACATCTCACGCGTTTATATACTTCGCAGATCCGTTACAGTATCTTCAAGAATCAGTGTCGACTTTTGATTACGTTCGCATTCAGTACTTACCTGCGTATATTGACTTTCAAACAGATTATAATCTGAAATATAAAGATATTAATGGTCCAACTGTCAAAGAGTGTCGTTAGATGAAAATTCGAAAACTCAATTTCCCACCCCTTTTGGAGTTCAAAAAAGCCCTCAAACATCGTTTAATTATTGAAAATCCTTCCACAACATGTATGTGGAAGTGCGATAAATGGTCTGTTAACTAAAATTATTGATTTCTTTTCTTTCATAACTCAATGCTTTAATAATAAATTCAACTTTTAATAATAAAAAGTTACGAATCCTGGGATTGAACCAGAGCCGCCGACTCGTGAGTCGGAAACACTACCAACAAGCCACGGCCGCCACCGCTCGGCTTTCTGCTAATCGGCGTCATATTGTAATCGGACGCCTTGCTTATTTCATTCTTTCATATTCGTAGGTGCATCCACATGTAACAAACGTTAAAAAATCATAAAAAATTATTTTTTGCGACCAATTTGCAGTAATACGATTTTTCATGAAAATGTCATTAACAAAAAGACGAGATATAATTGAAACACATCTTTTTTTTGTATTGCAACTTAAGATAGCATTTTGCACTTAACCCGAAGAGTTATCAATTAACATAAAAACTACGAATACAAAAATTCTAGATAACATAAAACAAAATTTTTTCGTATTAAACATTTTTTGTAGAAATAATTCCTCGCAAGTTAGACCTAAAAACGATTTAAAATGCACCAATACCTTAAAAATAGTCGTTTTTCGGTTATTACATACAGGACCGAATCCATCTCAAATCAGGTGGTCCGCATATGCCTATGTCACCGATCATTTTGGAATTAAAGTATTTATGTTCTTCTCCAAAAAATATTTGACCCCTATATATTGCTTCCTCATAGAGGAAGCTTTGTTTTTATTTTGTTGTATCAAAATATCATGCGTTCAACGATGCCGAAAAAATCTGAGAAAATCCCTACTTAGAAAATAGTATATCACGCAACTAGAGAGGTAAAGGGGAAAGATTAATAGGTAAAGGGAGGTAAAAATGGTGACAAACATGTGCTCTGGGGTGGCCGTCTTTATCCCCGTGTTTCGTATACTATTTTTCACCATATCCTGGCCAAGAGTACCACTTTCGCTCCCGGTTCAGAAACGCGAATGTGGTATTTTCGGCCCGGGCATTCTCAAATAGTATACGCACCAGAGGAGAAAAATTGGCCAGTCCATATCTCGTGTTTGCCACACTGAGAGAAAAAATTCTAATAATAAATATATTGATATCTTTGAACGGTTTTTTCTTGAAAAGGTTATAGTTATTTTATTAAACTCTAACTATAATAATGTACATATTTATCATATACTTATGGAAACTTAAATATTAATGTGCACCGGTTTCTAATAACCTTTCGTATCTTAATAGTTAAGATATCAGTTTTAAAATAAACTTTTGGTAAGCGCCCCCGTGGCGCGTGGCGCGATGTGCATGTGTATATACGTATCATATGTATATCGCCGTTTTCCGCGGACCGCTTGTGCCCGGTATTTCCTCCCATGTATGTTTTTTACTGAAATGAATATGGAAGACTTACTAAAATCGTAAGGATTAGAGAACCATTGGTCTACTCTTACAAATAAATGTATTGCAATTATATTTCATTAGTAACATTTGTATGAATGATAACCAAACCGCATACATAACCTCAATCACAAATGCACAAGACCGCTGAAGGAAAGTTTGTAATCAGTCACCCTGACATACAATAAAATTTGTTTAAAAAAATCTATATTTGATAACTTTTATTATGATTTATCAACAATCTACTTATCTATTTATCTATTATCTGTTTGTATCTTAAAAAGCATAAATTATTTTCATTGATAAAAATTAATACCCCAATACTCCTTTATAATTTTTTTTTATATAAATCATAAATATTTTATTGCTTATTTTTTACTTATTAAAAAAAAGCTAAAGAATCTTTTAATTATTATTATTTCAATTGTTTACACTTACTTTACCAGTATATTGATTGATACAATAATTAAGATATCAAGTTTTTATCTAGCTTGTGACGAGGAGCACGCTTAACAGCGGTGCCCTCGTCGCCTCGCATTCCTCGTTGCCTGCGCTGGCCAAAGCCCGTGTACATACGAAGTATTTGTGTGTACACTTACACGGGCTTTTCTTTGTTTACGAGGATTCGGCAACGACGCAAGGTGTGAAGTACGCCCACACATTGACACACACGCAGGCAGAGGTACCAGCGGAGAGGGGGCGACGCTGGAGAGCGCGAGAGAGCGCGTCTAATAATTGCCGCGGGGAGTCTAATCTCGGCGCCTGTCGGCGCAGGCCGGCGAGAGTCACGGCTGAATAGCCAACGCGCGCGCGCAATTGTTTCGGCAAGAAGCCACGCAGCTCTATCGAAGAGAGAGAGAAAGAAAGAGAGAGAGAGAGTACCGAGACTGACGACGCCCTGCCAGCTCTGCTGCCCGTCTTCGCCGAACAGCTCCATCAGCGCAGAGGCCGTTGTTATTATCAGCGCAGAGACCGTCTTCTTCGTCAGCGGCGAGCCGCAGCTGACAGAACGAGCGGCGCCAGAGCAGCGGCGAGTCCAACACCAGCGAGCATCACTCTCTCCCAGAAAGGCGAGTACAGTTAACTCCGGGCCTCGTGTTGGCCAGCGCGCGTGCGATAGCGAGTACGAGAGTTGGTATCGCCGTTGAGCGCCAGTAATCGGCTGCGCACGGCGATCACTCCCGGTATAGAGTGCGGGGCTGGAAACCCCGGTTGTGAGGCCGCATTCGATGCGCGTGCACTAGAGTTCATGTAAAATCTCCGTTGTTGTCGGCGCGGTTAAAGCAAGTAATTTAGAATCACGTGATTATTGTCGGGTGAACATTGTGAGGAATTATGAATAAATAAAAAGTGTTCTTATATGCTGGTGTTATTTACGAGTGCCTTCTCCAAATAACTTTCCTCTCTCAATAGAGGAGTCGGCATCCCACCGACTCCGCGACGATTGGAGCGTCAGCCTCCAGATCCGGCTCAAATAAATAAGTTGTTGCGTATGCACAGGGAAAATTAAGGTGCAACGTTACAAACTTATCTGTATCTTTCATATAATAATCCTCATATCTTAATTATTAATATTCGTATGGTTGGTCAGATTTTCAATTCCATATATTTATAGTTAAGATATTAAGTTGACTATAACCTTTCCTTTCTCTCAGTGCATCCTCGCCTTCGGCTCGTGTGTCAATTTACG
This sequence comes from Torymus aiolomorphi, assembly GCA_036365515.1. Lineage (NCBI taxonomy): Eukaryota > Metazoa > Arthropoda > Insecta > Hymenoptera > Torymidae > Torymus > Torymus aiolomorphi. The sequence continues at coordinate 78,760,869 of CM070876.1, forward strand.
CGAGCACTGGGCTGTCCAAGTTTTTTCCTCAGATGCGCAATATACTATTTCACCATACCCGGGCCGAAAATGCCACATTCGTATTTCTGAGTCTGGATGAACAAAATTTTTTAATGTCACTTTCAAATTGCTACTGTTTCACCAGTTTTTTAAGCTTTTAAGCGTATAACACATAATTTCAATCAGTTTTAGGCTCTCTTTGGCCTTTATGTTATTACGAAAAAAAATTAAAAAATGCACGAGGTATGTGTTACGTGTTGATACATACACGAATATAAAAGAACAAAATAAGCAAGGCGTCCAATTACAATATGACGCCGATTAGCAGAAAGCCGAGCGGTGGCGGCCGTGGCTTGTTGGTAGTGTTTCTGACTCGCGACTCGGCAGCTCTGATTCAATCCCAGAGTCCGTCACTTTTTACTATTAATAGTTGCGATAGCTCACTCGTGACATATGCAATTTTACCGAAAAATGCACTTCTTAGAAAAATACATTTTTCTCGAAATCCCCATTTTTTTTTTGCTCCATTGTTTTGTGGTGATAGAGGACGTAAATACCTACCCGTGTAAAAATTTTAGTCTCGGGTTGATCTGCCAAAAGTCTCGCGAAATAAGTCTCGCGCAACTCTCGCAATAATCTCGCTAAGGCCACTTTGCGAGACTAACCTTTTTTAGTTTATAAAGTCTCGCAAAAAATCCAAGACGAACTGCGAGACTTTTGGCTGGACAATATTTTTACTTTAAAAAGTCTCGCATAAAGCCCAACACAAATAGCGAGACTTTTGGCTGGACAATATTTTGACTTTAAAAAGTCTCGCATAAAATCCAACACGAACAGCGAGGCTTTTGGCTGGACAAACTTTTGTCTTAAAAAGTCTCGCATAAAGCCCAACACAAAATGTAAAAAAATGTAAAAAAAATGCCTGCAAAATTACATAATAACTATAATCCGTATCAATACCTACCCACTCATACACACATATACACACACACACGCACGCGCGCGCGCAAACAGCCTTGCAAAATAACCCAGACCTTGCCCCAGGAGACGCTGTTGGCGACTGCGAACAGGAGACGCTATTGGTGTCGGCGAACAGAAGACCCTGTTGATGTCATGAAAAGAGAGGTTGGATTCGAGATGCCGGTACGGCAGCAAGGCGGTCCGTAGCTGCGATTACGACGACTCCTTGAGGCTGCTGACATTGAGGCGTCTTCTTCGGGGAATCAGGAATTCGCCACCTGGATCCCTAAAATTCTTCTGACCCGATTCTCTGCCATTGAAATAAAAATATTTCCGTAAATTCGTGAACGACATATAACCAACACGACTATTTTCTTATCTTGTGTGATAGCTTTATGTAGTTATGATATGTAGTTATGATATGTAGTTATGACGATTCTTTTCAAGTGAACATAAACGAATATATTTCAAATGTTTTGTTTGGTTTCCAAGTTAAGGCGCGTGTAGACTTGGAAACTAAACAAAACAGTTGAAATGTTTGCATTCATGTTCACTTGAAAATAGTCGTCTTGCGGTTATATGTCGTTCATGAATTTGCGGAAATATTTTCATTTCAATGGCAGAGAATCGGATCAGAAGAATTTTATAGATCCAGGTGGCGAATTCCTGATTCCCCGAAGAAGACGCCTCAATATGAGCAGCCTCAAGGAGTCGGCGTGATCGCAGCTACGGACCGCCTTGCTGCCGTACCGGCATCTCGAATCCAACCTCTCTTTTCATGACATCAACAAGGTTTTCTGTTCGCCGACACCAACAGCGTCTCCTGGGGCAAAGTCTGGGTTATTTTGCAAGGCTGTTTGCGCGCGCGCGTGTGTGTGTGTGTGTGTATGTGTGTATGAGTGGGTAGGTGTTGATGCGGATTATAGTTATTATGTAATTTTGCAGGCATTTTTTTTACATTTTTTTACATTTTGTGTTGAGCTTTATGCGAGACTTTTTAAGACAAAAGTTTATCCAGCCAAAAGGCTCGCTGTTCGTGTTGGATTTTATGCGAGACTTTTTAAAGTCAAAATATTGTACAGCCAAAAGTTTCGCTGTTTGTGTTGGGCTTTATGCGAGACTTTTTAAAGTAAAAATATTGTCCAGCCAAAAGTCTCGCAGTTCGTCTTGGATTTTTTGCGAGACTTTATAAACTAAAAAAGGTTAGTCTCGCAAAGTGGCCTTAGCGAGATTATTGCGAGAGTTGCGCGAGACTTATTTCGCGAGACTTTTGGCAGATCAATCCGAGACTAAAATTTTTACACGGGTATCTAGACGAATATGTATGATTCACGGGTTTTGCACTGGGAAAGCGATCACTAATGAAATAAAATACAAACAAATTTTTCACGCTTAACGCTTATATAATCATTGACATAATAGTCAATATAAAGATTTTTATCTTTGTGCATACGTAATACACACCCGTGTAAAAAAATTTGTCTGGGTCTGGTCTGGTAATAGTCTGGCGCAAGTCTAGCTCCAGATATCTAGCACTACTCTAGCAACGGCCACTTTTCCAGACAAATAATTTTTGTTTGAAAAGTCTAGGAAAAATGCCAGACCTTTTCCCAGACAAAAAAAAAATTGTTTGTGAAATCTGGGAAAATACCAGACTTTTTCCAAGACAAATAAATTTTTCCTCATAGATATCCCAACATTGACCAAACTTTAGCGAAACTTTGGCAAAACTTTATCTTTGGCAGTACCGTTGTTGGGCAAGTTAGAGAGAGGTCGTACAAAACATCAACGTTGCCTAAAGTTGTACCAAAGATCGGCAACGTCGAGTAACAATCAACAGCAATCAGCGGCGCAGGCAACGGTGCGTGGCAGATGATGCTTCGGTTGGCTAAGCAAACCATCATTTAGTGACGAAATTAGTAGTATTTTAAAGCAAGAATTGGTTAAACCGTTGGCGAACTCATTCCGATTTCGCCAACCTATTGTAAACAATTGGTTAATCTTTCTACCAGGGTCGTGCATTTCTTAATTCTTTTCCAAATAACATAAAGTGCGTGAAAGAAGGCTAAAAACTGAGTGAAATTAGGTGTTACACGCTTAAGGAAAAACTCACGTGGAAAGATAAAATATTTTCGTATTTATTGTACGAAAAAATATATTATATATATGTATATATATATATATGTGTGTGTGTGTGAGTGTGTGCGCGTGTGTGCGCGTGTGCGCGCGTGTGCGCGTGTGCGCGTGTGTGCGCGCGCGTGTGTGTGTGTGTGTGTGTGTGTGTGTGTGTGTGTGTGTGTGTGTGTGTGTGTGTGTGTGTGTGTGTGTGTGTGTGTGTGTGTGTGAAGCGTTACACGTCAACTGCCCCAGCGCCGCGCCCGAGTGCCAAATCATGCTATATCTAACTCATGTTTATGATACTAAAATGTAACTAAAAAAATTGTTTTATAAGGATTTCCGACGTATTTTTTCCTCAGCTCTCCAATGGTATAGGCAGTTTTTTCGAAATTTTCCATTTTCACCTTCAAAAAGTACAAAACGTCTTATATCTCAAAAAGTGTATTTTTAATATTTTTTTTGATCATTTAGATCGAAACCTGAGCATTTTTTGGATAGGAAATGATTTTTTTCATAATTTGCTCAGGATGTTTTCTTCGAGAAACAGAACGTTAAATAGTAGCGCAACGGCTCTCCTGCGCGCGGGACGTCGCACACTGGGGCCATACGGATTTTTTGGTTCAAAACCACCTAGAGGTCGCAATTCTCAACGGAATCTAAAAATTTTTGCTTAGGAACATTCGTTATCAAATATCGAAGAGCCCTACGAAGCCTGATTTTCCAAAAAATTAACCTATAAATCTAAGGAGTCATATAATCCTATCACATCAACCAATCAATTCAATTTTTGTCCTGCAAATCCCAAAAATACGATAAACCTTTAATTTGTAAGCCCTTTACTCATGAACTCTTTACCTTTGATCCAGTAAGCCATGCACTCATAAACTCTAAACCTATAAGCCCTAACCTCATAAGTCTTAAGGGGGTCTTACACCTAGTTTTTCTGAGGCCAAAATCAGCTATAAAAAAGAGAAAAATGTTATTTAAACCACATACAATGTATATCCTAAAAATATACACTATTTCTGACAGAATGGCCCAAGACTTAATCTGTAGACCAATTTTATGAATCAAGGTTAAGAGAGCATGTGTCAAGGACTTATAAATTGAAGTTTTATAGCATTTTTGGGAATCACAAGTGTAAATTTTGGGGTTATAGGTTATAAATTAGGTTTATAGGTTCATATTATCAAAATTAGGCTTCGTAGCGGTCGTTGGTATTTTGTCACAAAAGTTCCTGTTTTTAAATTTTCAAATTCGGTTGAGAATTATGACCTCTAGGTGGTTTTGAACCATTCGGCCCCAGTGTGCGTCGCGCGGGACGTCGCGTAAACTAGGCCTGCCTCGCTACCTAATAACCTTTCATAATCTTTAGCTGTTCTTTCGAATTCTTTGTAATGTAAGAATAATATTTTATTGGCTTTTTTATAAAAAAAAAAAACAGAGTTTCATAGCTAACAGCAATATAGTAACTATACTAACGCTTTTTTCTCAGTGCAGATAATTTTTCTTTGTTTTTTCTAATATTTTTTCTCGAGAAGATTTGGTATTCAGAACTTAAATTTGATATTCATAAACGGCAACAGTATCATGGTTTAGATTGTCGGAAATCACAGAAATGCTTACATGTTTGAGCTCTTCATTTTCTTTATAATACACAACAACTGTAAAAACAGTTGCTTGGTTGTTGTTCCAGTGGAACGATTGTGTAGAATTTTGTATAACAAATGCACAATTTTCGGCAAAATCACAACACACAAGAAATTCTCCTTGTTGAAGGTTGTTTTTTAAATCACTTACAAAAAGTGATTGATGCTTAGCAAAAAAATCGTAAGATTTTAATTTTATTAATTTTTCTCCCAGTATATCCATGAACATTTACAGTTTTAGAAGCTATTGTACACCGATCTGTTTGAAACCATGATTCATACTCTATTTGAAAAATATCACTTTCATCAAAACATTCAAGCAAATGTTTACGCAATATGGACATATTGGGGCAATCTAAACAGTCACCCAAATAGCATCTATCGTGTGCATCATTACACATAATTGCTTTGATGCAATCGTGGTAGTTTTTAAGAGGCAATCTAGTATCTTTTGTTAAATTTTCTAGATCCATAGCACTTAGCACGAGCTTTACGTTTTCGTCATGTACACACACGCATACATTATGCATACCACTACTTCCAGCTAAAACAGAATGTGATGGCCTCAATTATGTTTACATAATATAATATAAATTTATTTAGTAAAAAATATTAACTTGTTCATTTTCTTTTTTATATAAACTATACAGTTTATTTAAATTACTAAGCAGTAATCTTTTTTGAATATGTTCTCTTTTACCATTGCTCTGCTTAACAGATAAGTAATCTTTTAAACCTGGCATAATTCGGCTTACATCATCTTTTTCATAAAATGTTTTCACTGAATTTACAGTCTCAGCTGAAAGTAGTTTGCCACTTTTATTAGCAGGTATTGAAAAAATTCCACTTTTAGCTACTAAATTTTTTGCTTCGCGAGCTTCCCGTTCAGTGCAAGCGAATTCTCGCATTAAGTCTCTACGAGACCAAAACTCAGGCGCAAGAGTTAGTAACTGAATTCTCTTTTGCTTATTTGTTGATACTGAAAATTTTTTCTTTATTTGTTCAAGAACTGGAACACCAGCTTTGTGATACTCATCGTTACACACTATTTTAGCTTTTTTAGCATCAGCTGGAGGTAAACTTGATTTATGTTTGTAAATTTGGCGTTGACAGTTAGAACAAATTTTTGCTTTTTCTGATACTAAGGGATATGCGCTTCTTAAAGGTGTTGGAAAGTCGATCAAATCTTTTATTTTATATAAAAGGTGATCATTTTCATTTAAAGAATTTATGCATTTTAATTTCCAAGTTGAATCCATTTTAGTTCCTACAATAAACGAAAAAAATAACGAAACAAAGAGTTATCGATGATTTAATCATCAAATACACGAAAGACACTATGAAATCCAAGTTTGATTGTATTGACAGAAATTCGAAAAAATTTCGAAGACGTGACGATTCACATGCGGATAGAAAATTCCTATATGAAAGCCACCTATCGAAAGAAAAATGAATCATGCGGTGCCGCGCGACGTCCCGCGCGTAAGAGAGCCGTTGCGCTACTCTTTCACGTTCTATTTGTCGAAGAAAAGATACTGAGCAAATTATGAAAAAAATCATTTCCTATGTAAAAAATGCTCAGGTTTCGGTCTAAATGGTCAAAAAAAATATTAAAAATATACTTTTTGAGATATAAGACGTTTTGAACTTTTTGAAGGTGAAAATGGAAAATTTTGGAAAAACTCCCTACACCATTGGAAAGCTGAAGAAAAAATACGTTGGAAACGCTTATGAAACAATTTTTTTAGTTGCATTTTAGTATCATAAACATGAGTTAGAAATAGCACGATTTGGCGCTCACTCGCGGTGCTGGGGCAGTTGACGTGAAACGCCTGATATATATATATATATATATATATATATATATGTGTTACATACTGTAACATTACACTTAAAATACGTATTTTTACAAGTATTTTTACAGAGTTATGCCTCGGAAAGTAGTGGAAAATACTTGATCTTTGGAATGGAGTATGCGCATCAGAAGTTTACGCTCAGCCTTGGTTTTTCAAGAGCATTCTTTGACAACCGAAACAAACAAAAATTGGCTGGAAAAATAAGAAATGTGTCTAATATATATTTATTTGAAAGATATAACCAATTATCAAAATGTTATTGTAGTAATTTCTATTTATAGTTAAACAAATCATAGGAAAAGCATTTTTTAAAATAAAATTATGATATTTTAACCAAAAAGTATTGCTTCTAGTCTTTAGAAATAGCACCTGCTTTATTAGATCAATTAAAAAGAATGATGCGGATACTTCTTTTGGAATATTCAAAAAATTAATTTTGATAAAACAAGCTTAAACTTTTAATTTAGTTTGAATCCAAAAGCAACTTCTAAATTGTGATCAAACAAAAAACCGCTGCCAATACATTGGCACTTAACTTCCTCAAACTAATGTACTTATTACTTTTTTTAATTTTGAATGACAATAATTAATTTTATCATACCAAAATTTTTTCTATGGTTATTCGTAATAAAACTAATATATATTTGTCGAAAATAAACATTTGAAATGACGATACACTATTATATCTCATGCCCATATTTATGTGCATGTGTGTTTGTGTGTGGTAAGGGATGAATGTACTAATAAAAAATGAATTTTAATTCATTATGATATGCATTCAAAATCAAACATTTTAAAATCTGTCAGATAATTACATTAAGTAACCCATTATATTATTTTAGTTTGTATTTTTTATACAAGTAATTTTCATATTATAATTTTAATATATGCGCAATTCCAGCCAACTTTCTAAAAATCCTGAACGGGACGTCAACCAATTTTACCGCTGACTTTTTGTTATGAAAGTACATACTAAAATAAGGTCCCAAATTAATTTTTAACTCGTTAAGTGCTCTACATGACTCAAAAGGATTTTTCAAATGTCTAAAAATGGCCAAATAAGTGCTATTTACAAAAAATGTTACCGGGCTTCAATTTTTATCACTTTCAATTTTCAAAAAAGATTTTGTTTTGTTTTTGCGCCAACTTTCAGAAATAAATTAATTCCTTAGAATTTTATAGGCCTCCTGTACAGGGCCGAATATGAACGTAAAATTCTGTGTTTTTGAGGTTGTGTTTGAATGCCTACCATTTCATGAATTATGAATTGATTTAAATTTTTCAGGTCACATTATTTTCTTTTAATCAAAAGCTATAACTTTTTTTTAACTTTAAAATTCGTTAATTAGGGTAGGCGTTTTTTAGAAATTCGCTAAGGTGGCACCACTGTCACCAAATCTATATGCTCCAAACTTAATATAAAAAATTTCAAAAATTAGTTAAACATAACAGAAAAAACCAACAAATTGTGTACCAGTTTTATTCTTTCCGATGTGAAGAAGTACACGACAGACAAAAAGAGTATACAATTAAAAAAAGTTGAACTTTTTCAAGTATTTACAATTGCTCGATTTCTTAAGAATTAATCCACTAGCATGTAATGCTATTCAACTGCACGTTCATTAACAGTTAAGCCGGTGACTTTGTATCAAGTCATTCTTTCTACACTGAGAGAAGAAAATGTTTGGATGAAATAAATTAAGACAGTTGAACCTTCATTAAAAATATTACTTATGTCGACTACAACTTACTATCAACTGATGAGAATTTTTTCATCGGTCTTACAGTCTTATAAATTAAATTAAAATAATTAATATTTATGTCAGTCAGATTGCCCTTGTTTATAATCACCCCCGCAGAATCTGAAATAAAAACTTAATTAAAATCTGGAAAAAAACTTTATTAGCAAAGGACTATCTGACTGCCCCCACCACCAAATTGCCCACTTGCCCAACGTTTCGAGCCCGCTCCGGCTCCTCCTCAGGAACTGAAATGAAACCCGCGATACACCTCCTTATATACCCCCACCACCATCCACCTTCTCCTCTCCAACTTTCCATTCTCACTTAAATTAATAAAGAATGATAAATGTTATCTAATTTACTTGACTCTACCATTAAATTTACATTATTCCGATTCCTTAGAATGTGAAAACTTTCAAGGCTTTCCCTCTTAAATTTATTCTTAATCCCTTGTTCCAAAATATCCACACTTCCAAAATCGAAAGAATGCAAACAATTTAAACAATGTTCTTTCAAACCCGATGTAAAATTTGTACTACGTAAACTATATTGATGTTCATATATTCTCTTCTTCAAATATCTACCCGTTTGACCAGTATAACATCCATTACAATCCCTACAATTAATTTTATAAACTACTCCCGATTTTAAACCTTTATCATCCTTGTCTTTACAATTACTAAATAACCTTTCTAAATTATTATCGTTTCTAAAGAAAACTTGAATATTATGTTTGCTAAAAACCCTTCTAATCCTTTCCGACAAACCTCTAACTGCTATAAATATTAATTATTTTAATTTAATTTTAGACCGATGAAAAAATTCTCATCAGTTGATATAGTTGAACCTTCGTTCGGTGATTTATTTAAATGTATCAAATTAAAATATTGCATAAATAAAATGCATATTTAATATTAGTTTTTAATGTTTCATACAATAAAATATACTTATTTGCGTGAATTATACGATAAGTCTAGAGTTAACATACGATGTTTCAATCAAACAAATGTCGTTTGAGATCGTTAGATAACGCGTTTGGTTAGCGCCAGCATTTGTGAAGTATACCTATATAGCATATCACTAACCTTCTCTCCATCGCATAATTCATCGCGGTATCAACTATTAAGTTACGTTGCGTTTGGTGTTTATTGAATAGTAAGCAATAAATCTTCTTAAGGTAGTTCTCGACTAGAAAATAGAAGCAAAATTTTCAACTCTCTCTTGTCTGCATGGGTGTTTTGTTTATGCCAGGCCAGACACGAACTTTTTGAGAGGACGACCGCATAACGTATAGTCCAAGCAATAGAGAGAAGAAGTTACAGAAATTCCAGCCCGGATTTAAAAAAGATGGCTGTATAGGAAATTGAATTCTGAATCACGTTTCTATTTTCAGTAGTTACCACCGGAGTGGCGAACTTGGTCAAAAAAAATCGTAAAGTTGCAAAAAACGGTTTTTCGCCAATAGCAAAAAACTATAACTCAGATAAAAAAAACCGCTGCCAATTCATTGGCACGTAGCTTCCTCAAACTTAATTTACTGATTCTTTTAATTAATTTTTAATTCCAATATTTAAAATTTAATACTTCAGAAAGACAGAAATAACAAAACTCCAACATAATTTATTCAAATTTTTATAGATTATACATTTCCACAAAATTTCAAATACATAAAATATATATCACAATTGCCTATAAATTTGCAACTGATATTTAGAGCTAAATGTCTAGAAAAATTTTAACCTCAAATATCTCTGAAATTTATGAACCAATCACTTTGCCAAAAGAACTCATCCGAGAACTATCAATAATATACCTCTACAATGAATTTTGAAGCGAATAAGACAATTTTACTCTTGTAATAGTTGAACATATAAAACTCATTTTTTTTCATTTTTCAATTTTTACGTTTTTGTTAATAACAAAAGAACCGTGACAGCTAGAGAATTAATTATTTTTGGAAAATATTGGTAATTTAATTCTCTTTCGAATACCACCCACCCCATTTAGATACATAGAGCCGTTCTCGAGAAATTACGATTTAAAAAAAAATTGAAAAAAATTTTAACCTCAAATATCATCGAAATTTATGGATCAATCCTTTTGCCCAAAGAACTCACTCGATTGGTATACAAAATCTACCCCTACAAAGAATTTCAAAGTGATTAAGCCAACTTTACTATAGTTATTGAACGACAAAAAAAATCACTTTTTTTTATAAATTATTTTTTTCTCAGAAAATAATGAATAAAAAAACCTAAAAATTTAGTAAGTTATGGTACTTAATATCCTTTATAATCAAAAAAATATTCATGTTAATATCTTTTTTTAATTTCGAAATATAACCTATTTACAAAAAATTACGTTTTCATCAATAACTTATGACGAAATATAGCTACCGACTTTTTTTTTTTTAAATTGTAGATAATTGTATCCTACATACAGAGAATTCATGATATATAAACAATATTTGTTCTAAATATTAAAACAATCGAAAATAAAAATTTTGAAAATTAAAAAATGGCTATAAAAAAAAAATTAAATTTTACAAAAATAGAATATTGACCCCAATTGTGGAAGCAAAATCTAAAAAAATGATCACTCTCTCGTTAAAATCGGTCGAGTAGATCATGAGATATCAGCGTATACGGACATACACACACACACACACACACACACACACACACACACACACACACACACACACACACACACACCCATACGGACATTTTCTAAAAATAGTGTATGTCGATTCCCAATTTGCTAAATAACATTTCTAACACATTATCTCATAAACTTTTTTTCTACTATCACAAAGCTTCCTCTATGAGGAAGCAATAAATGAGGGAGTTGTAGATATTAAAAAGATCTATCGATTCATATACGTACATGTATATCGATTTCTGTTACTTTTCGAAATATATCGAAAAAAACCTCTGAAAATCGGGTTCTCTAGACTCGGTCAATTTTTTACCTGGGTACTTTATATTTACTGTAAGAATAGTTCATGGCAAAACAAAAAAGTACCTTTTAGAAAAATAAAAAAATATTCATTATTTTTCGAGATATATCAATTTTCGAGAAAAAGGCATTCTCAAAAATTGACTACGTCTCGTCGACGGATGGTCGTAACCACTTTATTAATTGCTAGTATTAATAATTTAATGATAATGTCAAGCGCGGGTGCGCTTCGTGCACAGCTGTTGAGGGTGGCGAAGTGGGGATAGTGCCGAGCGGTCGCTCGTAAAACTGATTTCATACATTCGAAATATAATTTCTGATAGTGTTATAGCAAAACGGATTTTATCAACTATAGCATTGACTGAAATTTGTCATGAAATGGAGACGTTTTGTAACATTTCATTCGAGATATCGGAACAACATGTAGACACTCGTATTTCAAGAATAAAAAGAGATGCAGCAGATTTGCAGAAAATTATTGAATTTTTCGATAAGTACTGTATAATTCATTTGTAGAATCGAAATTCGTAATGTCAATTTACTCTGGAATAATCGAAAATAAAAGTATAAATTGTGATAATGCGCGTGACGAAGGAATGAAAGTATTATAGACCTATATTGGAAAATCATTTGGAAGTATGAAAGCTTCGTTAAAAAATAAAGTTCGCTCTCTTCGCTTTATGACATTTAGCCTAAAAATTCAAGATAACATCGTCACAATAAATCCACTATTAATTTTTCAGCGAATTTCTTTAAATTTAAAAAATCAAGAAGATGTGAAAAACTATCTGCAATGTGAACTCGCGCCATTTTCACTTTCTCTCTTTGATGAGAATGGAATGCGCAAAATGGCAAAATCGAGCTTTATAAAAATTTTGAGTGTTTATCTCCGATTCCACAGATAAATGCAAATGATATTTATGTTCTAGACGGCGATAACCTATTACATTGTGTTGTTTGGCAACGTAATATACTTGTCAAAGAAATTATTAATAAATAAGTACGATACATAGAACAAAAATATAAAACAGCAATAACATAGTATTTGATGGATATCCAGAAGATACAAGTAGCGGTTTAAAAACGTGGGAAAGATTGAGACGGCAACGTAGCAATGTATCTCGAGAATTTTATTTTGATGAAAATACAAAAATCACTGAAAAGCAGGCGGCCTTTTTGTCTAACAATAGCAATAAAAAAGGCTTATTAACATGCTTTGCGTTGGATTGCAAAATGCTGGGTTTGAAACCAAAATAGCAGAAGAAGATGCAGATTTATTAATTGTTAAAACTGCCGCAAATTTGAGTTCAGAAAATAATATTATCATAGTTGGAGAGGATGTAGATCTACTTGTCCTTTTAACGCAGTTAATTCCTTTTACAAAGACGATTTTTTTTTTGAAAAAAGGAAAAGGGCGAGACATAGATCGATGGTACTCTAATAACAGTTTTAAACTTTCAAATTATCATTCTACATTCAAGGAAAGAACAAATTAGTAAAAGTATTTAATTCTAATCATGCTCACCTTCAATAATTACTAGATGTTTTCTATAAAAAAATGCTCCACGTGATGAAATTGCTAAGAGTATGTATCAAATAATTTTTCTGTTATATAGCAATAAAATTAATATCATGCGTAACGAACATCGCTATGAGCATTTTAAACGATCCAAGTCTCAAGTTTCATTTAAATTAGAAAATCTTCTCCCTACTGAAGGAGCTGCCAGACAACATGCCTACAGAGTTTATTTGTAATTACAGCAATAGTTGGGCAGCGATAACCCTGTGAGGGTGGAAGAGATTATGTTAATGACAGTGAGGATTATAGTGAGGAACCGTTGATATCCGACGAAATAATCAGAAAAATATCATGTAGCTGCGCAAGTGGTTGTAAAACAAACACATGTGGTTATAGAAAAAATTTCCTTAAACGTATTTGCTCACATTGTGACGCAACAAAATGTGAAAATTTCGAAAGTTCTCTTAACATCGAAATAGACGAGGACTCTAATGATGCCTTCCAAAAGCTTCATGACCAAAATGTGGAAGAAGAGGGACAGGAAAATGAGTTGGAAGATAATAATCCAACAAAGAGGAGAAATATTTTACTAACATAAGACATTTACAGAAGACTATTTTCACTATGATGAATGTATATACATTTTATAAGTAATTATGTAATAAAATAATATTTTAATAAAGAATATTCTTCAAATTTATGTTATTATTAATTTGTTTTATTTCGTCTCATAAATAATTAATTACTCAGATAATAAAAATACTATTGTAATAATAAACATTTATTAAAATAACGAAAATAATACAAAAAAAAATTATAACTAAGCGAAAATAAAAAAATTCCTGAATAATTTTGCTCTTAAGTTAATTAGTAATACAATTTATTTATTTGATAACACAGCAAATGTGGGAGGACAACCCAAGGCTTAAATAAAAACTCCTTTAGTTAATTTTTTTCCATAAATACCGGCAACGTTTCGTCCCTGGTATGGGACCTCTTCAGGCCTTTATTAAAAAATAATAAAAATTATAATTGTATAGTAATGTTTTCACAATAAATATGGAAGTTATAAACTTTGTTATTGTATAAAAATCAAAAAATTAATGGTCATACCATAATACTTAAATAACTAATATCACATCAGAGACGAATACGTCTCTATCGTCGTGCGCGTTTTCAGTCTATGGTAGTCATATAATAGATGTAAGTATGTAACAGAGTCAACGCAGGCGGAGATACCCGAAGGTACCCGAACTTACTTATTCACGTATACATAGAAAGCCATAATAGAACACCTTCACACAAACAAAGAGAAATTTCAAACAGAGAATAGTTATACTTAGGAATCTGATTTATTTAAATATCTATTTAATTTATTATATTGTTTACTAATAGTGTTAAAGTCTTCTTGTTTATTAATGTTATTATTATTAATATTAATAAAAATATTTTCCGCAATTAATCTTTTAAAATTATTTGGTTCTTTATCTAAAATTTTAACATTATCATAATCAAAACTATGTGAAAAATTATTTACATGAGTCGGAATTGGTAATATTTTGTCTAACGGGGTTTTTTTGTGCTCATATATTCTCTTTTTTAACATCTCTTTGTTTGGCCAACATAAGTGGCATTACAATCCTTACACGCAATCTCGTATACCACATTGGTCTCACACCATTTTTCCAGCTTATCTTTACCTAACTTAATAATGCTATTTAATTTGTTTGACATACAAGGAACTATAGTAAAACCATACTTTTTGAAGGAAGACTTACATGTAAAAAATAATTTATCATGAAACGGAATCGATATAACATTTTTGATTGTAGACATATTATTATTAAGTTTTGAATTGCCATAAGTGTGATATCTCACGCGATAACGAATACAACTATCAATAAAATTATCAGGGTAGCTATTTTTGGCGAGTATTTTTTTAACCATAATCAAATTTTCATTATGAAATTGTTGGTGCGAAAGAAGAAGAGCTCTATCTACTAGATTGTAAATGATATTGCGTTTTAATTGAATTGTGTGGTTTGAATTAAAATTTAAAACTCTATTAGTGTTTGTGGGTTTTTGATACCAATTAGTAATAATACTATTATTAATTATTGTTAAAGTGACATCAATATCCTAATAAAATGTAAGAAGGCAAGTGTAATACCTATACATATTTCAAGAAGTTTTCAACGTGTATTTATTTTCAAGAGCAAATTCTGACAACAAAAGTTCGATCACTTCAGAGTAACAAATTGTTTAAGAATTTTGAAATTAGAAATAAATGATAGTTTTGTACATGTTGATTTTTAAAAAAAAAGACTTAATGCGATAGCTCATGTGTTAAGTACTTTACACTTTGATGTTAACCATCTGGATAAGTTTCTTGAATTTACAGAGAAAAAGTGCTCAAATATGTACTTACAACTATCGAATTCACTAGGAAAAAAATTTAATAATTTAATTAATAATAATAGATCTAAAAATTGTGATATTAATAATAACAAAAAATGGGTAATTAATCTTTCAAATACTGAAATTCCTCTGGAAGTGATTGATGTTGTCTCGATGGGTCCTAATTTTAATAAAAACATTAAGCTTAATAAAAAAGATATTATCACAACGATAAAAAACTTTGTGCTTTAAAAAGCTTAATGTTTTTATTAAAATTAGGACCCATCGAGACAACATCAATCACTTCCAGAGGAATTTCAGTATTTGAAAGATTAATTACCCATTTTTTGTTATTATTAATATCACAATTTTTAGATCTATTATTATTAATTAAATTATTAAATTTTTTTCCTAGTGAATTCGATAGTTGTAAGTACATATTTGAGCACTTTTTCTCTGTAAATTCAAGAAACTTATCCAGATGGTTAACATCAAAGTGTAAAGTACTTAACACATGAGCTATCGCATTAAGTCTTTTTTTTTTTAAATCAACATGTACAAAACTATCATTTATTTCTAATTTCAAAATTCTTAAACAATTTGTTACTCTGAAGTGATCGAACTTTTGTTGACAGAATTTGCTCTTGAAAATAAATACACGTTGAAAACTTCTTGAAATATGTATAGGTATTACACTTGCCTTCTTACATTTTATTAGGATATTGATGTCACTTTAACAATAATTAATAATAGTATTATTACTAATTGGTATCAAAAACCCACAAACACTAATAGAGTTTTAAATTTTAATTCAAACCACACAATTCAATTAAAACGCAATATCATTTACAATCTAGTAGATAGAGCTCTTCTTCTTTCGCACCAACAATTTCATAATGAAAATTTGATTATGGTTAAAAAAATACTCGCCAAAAATAGCTACCCTGATAATTTTATTGATAGTTGTATTCGTTATCGCGTGAGATATCACACTTATGGCAATTCAAAACTTAATAATAATATGTCTACAATCAAAAATGTTATATCGATTCCGTTTCATGATAAATTATTTTTTACATGTAAGTCTTCCTTCAAAAAGTATGGTTTTACTATAGTTCCTTGTATGTCAAACAAATTAAATAGCATTATTAAGTTAGGTAAAGATAAGCTGGAAAAATGGTGTGAGACCAATGTGGTATACGAGATTGCGTGTAAGGATTGTAATGCCACTTATGTTGGCCAAACAAAGAGATGTTTAAAAAAGAGAATATATGAGCACAAAAAAACCCCGTTAGACAAAATATTACCAATTCCGACTCATGTAAATAATTTTTCACATAGTTTTGATTATGATAATGTTAAAATTTTAGATAAAGAACCAAATAATTTTAAAAGATTAATTGCGGAAAATATTTTTATTAATATTAATAATAATAACATTAATAAACAAGAAGACTTTAACACTATTAGTAAACAATATAATAAAATAAATAGATATTTAAATAAATCAGATTCCTAAGTATAACTATTCTCTGTTTGAAATTTCTCTTTGTTTGTGTGAAGGTGTTCTATTATGGCTTTCTATGTATACGTGAATAAGTAAGTTCGGGTACCTTCGGGTATCTCCGCCTGCGTTGACTCTGTTACATACTTACATCTATTATATGACTACCATAGACTGAAAACGCGCACGACGATAGAGACGTATTCGTCTCTGATGTGATATTAGTTATTTAAGTATTATGGTATGACCATTAATTTTTTGATTTTTATACAATAACAAAGTTTATAACTTCCATATTTATTGTGAAAACATTACTATACAATTATAATTTTTATTATTTTTTAATAAAGGCCTGAAGAGGTCCCATATCAGGGACGAAACGTTGCCGGTATTTATGGAAAAAAATTAACTAAAGGAGTTTTTATTTAAGCCTTGGGTTGTCCTCCCACATTTGCTGTGTTATCATTTCACTACTTGTTAATATGGAGAGGAATATCAATACTTATAATTTATTTATTTATTAATTTAACAGAAATATACTAACAAGGAGTGTATCTCAGATCCTGGTCATGGATCCTCACCAGCTCGCAGAATCTTTCTTCTTAATTTAAATGTTATGAGGATCCTCGTGAGGGCCAGTTCCCAGAAATAACTTTGAAACAATCTTGAATATTAGATTGCAACGTTTCATCAGGAAGTTCCCTGACCTCTTCAGGCTTTATTAAAAATATACAGAGTTATAACACATACACAAATAAAAATAAAAAACTAGTCAAATAAATTAAACACAATCTATGCAAAAACACTTACCTATAAATAGCTAAGTCGATACTGGTAAGATGTACCAGTAGAGTCGAGATAGTACAGAACATAATGCACGCTTCGCTGGGGTTTATATATTATCACGCTTGTTTACCTTTTTAAATGTAACGTTCTTAACAGCTTTTTGTATATGTTATTCAAATTTTGTGTATCTTCTATTCTATTGATCGTGTTATGATTTAAATTAATATGTAACATTTCGGAAATAATTCGTTTCGTGTAATTGTTTTCCCTGTCTAAAATTTGGATGTTTTTCCAGTCAACGATGTGTTTCATAGTTCTTTGGTGTGTTGCTATCACTGATTTGTTATCCTTATCTCTTTCATGTTCTTTAATTCTAGTTTTTAACATTCGCTTAGTTTCACCAATATAAGTCGATGTACAAGACATACAATTTATCTTAGACTACGCCACATGTTTCTGATTTTTCTATTTTATCCTTTCCTAATTTTTCCTAATTACTGTGCGGATGTTATATTTGTTTAAAATATACGAACATTTTTTATAAAAAGTATTATTATACGGAATGGAAATTGTAGTTAGTGGACGGTTCTCATTATTAGTCTTTTTATTGTGATATTTGAGTTTTCGAAGTCTATTTCGTATGTGTATGTTTATAAATTCGGAAGGATAATCGTTACATAAGAGAAATTCTGTAATTTTGTGTATATTCGCGTCATGAAAACAAGTATCGGATAAAAGAATTGCTCTATCCACCAGGTTCGCAACGATGTTTATTTTTTGTTGTATGGTGTGGTTAGAATTATAATTTAACAGTCTCGATGATGCTGTTGTTTTTTGATACCAATTAGTCCAAATTTGATTGTTTTTTCTCGTAAGACTTAGATCTAAAAAATTTATACTATTGTCTGTTTCAGATTCGAATGTAAATTTAAGATGAGTATTATACTTGTTAAACACTTGTAGAACTGTATCAACTTGATCGCTTTTTATACATAAAATTGTCGTCTACATATCTAAAGTAAAAGAGCGGAATACAATCGTGTGTAATTTTTAATTCGCGCAAGCAGTCTATTTCTAAATCTTCCATAACCATGTCAGCGAATAATGGTGAGATAGGAGAACCCATAGGTGTGCCAAATATTTGTTTATAAGTTCTATTGTTGAAATTGAAATATGTGTTGTCAAAAAATAAAAAACTGACTATATTCCGAATCTCATGAAAAGGAATTTTGCATTTATTGTGAATATGAGGCGTTTCACGTCAACTGTCCCAGCACGCGGCGCGGGAGCCCCACATCGTGCTATTTCTAACTCACGTTTATGATACTAAAATATACTTAAAAAAATTGTTTGATAAGCGTTTTCGACGTATTTTTTCCTCAGCTTTCCAACAGCGTAAGCAGTTTTTCCGAAATTTTCAATTTTCACCTTCAAAAAGTACAAAACATGTTATATCTCAAAAAGTGTATTTTTAATATTTTTTTTGACCCTCTAGATCGAAAGCTGAGCATTTTCTACGTAGGAAAGGATATCTTCCAAAGAGTGCCCGAGATGTTTTTTGCGAGAAATAGAATGCGAAAGAGTTTTTGAAGATGAAAATGGAAATTTTTGAAAAAACTACCTACATCCTTGGAAAGCTGAGGAAAAAATACGTCGAAAACGCATATCAAACAATTTTTTTAAGTACTTTTTAGTATCATAAAAATGAGTAAGATATAGCAGGATTTGGGGCTCGCGCGCCGCGCGCTGGGACAGTTGATGTGAAACGCCTCATATGTGTGTAACGCCTGTCTATGCTTTCTAATACTAAATCACACGGTATATTTGTAAACAGAGAGCAAACGTCCAGAGATAAAAGTACATATGTACTGGGTATTATAATTTTACTGATTTTATCTTTCATCTCGAAACTATTATTAATATGAGAAAGCGATTTCGGAATACAATTTTATAATTCGTTGTACCAATAGTTGAAATGATAGGTCTTAGTGGAATACCTTCTTTATGGATTTTTGGAAGACCATATGCTCTAGGTAGTAGAGTGTTGGTTTGTGTGAGTTGGTTGTTATGATATTTTATTTGTAAGAAATCGTTATTGTTTAAATGTGTTAATCTTTTGTGAACATCTGATTGTAACTTTGGCAATGGATTTTTCTTTATTAGTTTGTATGTATTATTATCTTTCAATAAGTCTATCATTTTACTCTGGTAATCCAACACATTCATACCATTGCCAAAGTTACAATCAGATGTTCACAAAAGATTAACACATTTAAAAAATAACGATTTCTTACAAATAAAATATCTAAGGGAATTGGCCCTCACGAGGATCCTCATAACATTTAAATTATTAAACATGGAGGGTGCCACTCAACATAATAAGAATCTTTCTTCGTTTACCTAAAAATGAAAGTCTATACGATACTAGACCCTAACGCTTTGAGTATTCTGAGATACAATCCCTTGAGTTATTTAAAAATTGAATGGTATTTTCCACTAAAATTACAGTTTTGGCAGATGAACCTTCCTCTAATACCTATAAACAAGCATACAGATATGATTACTAGCTTGATTATGGTATCACATGGTAAAATGTATAAAAATCTCTAATGAAAGTATCCTTAATTATTTTACATTACCTTATTTGATGACGAAAAAGCCCTTAAATTGCTTATTTGGCGATAAAACCTTTTTTTTTTATTTTTTAGCATTTTTATACATGTTAATAAGCATTCAGACATTATTATCACTTAAGTTATCGTTTTATATGGTAAAATATATTATAATTTTTCACAAAACTACTATTGCTAAATTTACATTACCTTGTTTGAAGTCAAACAATGCCTTCAAGGCGACCAAGCCCTCCAAGGCGACAATTGCTTATATTGCAATTTAAATGAGAAATATTGGGAAAGAAGGCATTGTATGACTTCAAACAAGGTAATGTAAATTTAACAATAGTATTTTTGTGAAAAATTATAATATATTTTACCATATAAAACCATAACTTAAGTGATAATAATGTCTGAATGCTTATTTACAGGTATAAATGCAAAGTTTTATCGCCAAATAAGCAATCTAAGGGCTTCTACGTCATCAAATATGGTAATGTAAAATAATTAAGGATTCTTTCACGAGAAATTTTTATACATTTTACCATGTAATATCATAATCAAACAAGTAATCATGTCTGTATGCTTGTTTATAGGTATTAAAGGAAGGTTCACCCGCCAAAACTGTAATTTTAGTGGAAAATACCATTCAATTTTTAAATAATTCAAGCGCTTGTATCTCAGAATCCTCAAAGCCTTAGGATCTAGTGTATTGCACAGGCTTTCATTTTTATGTAAAAGAAGAAAGATCATGTGAACTGGTGAGGATCCATGACCCGGATCTGAGATACACTCCTTGTAAGTAATTACAGTAAAACACTTCATATTTAATCAATAAAAGTACATTCTGATCAAATTTAGTGATATTTCTGCGAATAAGATGATATATTAACTATTAAAATGGCTGGTGCGGGTTATTAGACCTAAAGATATGAACATTTTTTAGGAGATTCATTTACACATTCCAATCTGAAAACTGATATGATAGGAAGAAGGGTTCTTAATGTAACGGAAAAAATTTTTGTTAGAAAATATCCAATTTTGCAAAAGTAGATTTTTACCACGAAAAAGAAATTCAATAAGTATTTATAATTCTTCTAGTATCATCTATTCAATAAGCACTCTCTACAAATGGTAATAATTTTTTTCATAACTGTACAAATAATAATATTGTTAATATAAAACTTTCAACGAAAGTATAAAATAAGGCAAGTATAGAAATTTTTTCTTTATAATCTACTCTCCCTCCCTCTCTTCCCCCGCCCTCTCTTACCCTCTATTTCTCCTCCCCCCTCTCTCTCTCTTCCTCTCTCCCGTTCTATCAATATCCGTCAAACTTGGTACCAACAAATTTAATGAGCAATTTAACAACACAATGTTTGTTTAGACCTTTTATTTCTTCGAATCTCATCTTTCAATAAGCACTCTCTGCAAATGGTAATAATTTTTTTCATGACTGTACCAATAATAATATTGTTACTATAAAACTTTCTACGAAAGTATAAAATAAGGCAAGTATAGATGTTTTTTCTGTATAACCTAATAAAATAATAATATTTATGATTTTTTAAAAGAAATCAAATAAATACCAGTGAAAAAGTCTTTTACTTCTTTAAGTCATTGTATGCTGAACAAATTATATGTTAGAAAGTACATTCAAATTGTTCACTGCAAATCAAACAAATGAAAGTTGTGAAATCAATTATCGATAGTCAAGTAATGAAACAACTCTCGGAAACAACTGTATGACTGTTCTCAGCACGGAGAGAATTTCAGGGGAGGACAGTTACTAGGTAGTTCGACCGTTAGGCAAAATGAACCATTTGATTCGTACTAGCGGTTTAGGGTCGCTGCGGCCTTAGTGTAGTCTTCATGTGGATGTAAAGTGGCGCCACCCTACAACGAAAGAAATCGGTCAACGGCTCGTAGGGCGGCAGCGGCCCTAAATTAGTGCAGCTACTACTCGAACATTGTAGAGAAGCTGCTATACTACCACTAAGCTGTATCTTATGCCAAAATTCTCTCCGTGAGAAATGTATTAAAATCTGTTCATCCTTCTATACAAATTAAACACAAGAAAGAAGTGAAATCAATTTATTGTAGTCAAGTACCTATAAGTTAACTTGACTGAATAATAAAACTTTTCGTACCTACTTAAAAATATTCAGTCAGCGGACATAAAGTACTACTTAATGCCCAAGAGGCGTAATAGCTCCCATACTCCTACAAAACTTTATAGACGCACTTTACGCCCGTGTGGGCAAAAATTATTTCAATTGTATAATATGTAAGTACATTCAAATTGTTCATTGTAAATCAAACAAACGAAAGTTGCGAAATCAATTACCGATAGTCAAGTAATGCAGACAACCCTACGAAACAACTGTATGACTGTTCTCAGAAATGTATTCAAATTTGTTCATTCTTTTATACAAATTAAACACAAGAAAGTACTGAAATCAATTTATTGTAGTCAAGTAACCATAAGTTAACTTGACGGACATAATAGAACTTTTAGTACCTTGCGTATAAAATTACATTTTACGCCCACGTTGTAACTTCAAAAATATTCAGCCAGCGGGCATAAAGTACTACTTAACGCCTAACAAGCGCAATAGCTTACATACTCCTACAAAACTTTATAGAACCTACTCACTTTATGCCCGTGTGGGCGAAAATTATTTTAATTATATTAATTAAATTATTTTAATTTAACTGTTATGCCTTCCTTTTATTTCTAAAATTCATAAGAATTTTATCATATATTTACGAAAAGTCAAAACCTATATAAAAAAATTACATAGTTACCACCACATCCCCATTTTTCATTATTCTCTCAATTTTGAAATTTCTATAATATTACGCATCTTGGGAAGATAATAGAAGCTACAGAGCTGCTCTAGCAGTGGTGGTCCTCCAATCTCCTATACATACTTGGCGGGCCCGACGGTTTGCAGTTTAAGGAGGTTCAGGGGTGTCATGCTGCGGGGTGAGGCTAGGGACGTCCCCTCTTTCCTCGCGGGCGCTCCCCCCTCACCGCGCACCCCCTCGCGCAGCCGACGAACTCGGCGTTTTGTTTACGTTTTCACCTACTTCTTTCCCAAATGCCTTATAAGCGACCAATATGCCTCTGCGTTTTTATTCTTTGTTTATTTTTCTATTAAAATGAAGGTTTTTTAACTGTATTTCTGCTTTTTTTATAAGTGATTTTTATGTTCAAAGGTCACATAACCTCACTCTCCCATAAGAGACTATGCCAAAAACTCGATTTTCAAGAATTTTTTTCTCGAAAAAATGGCTTATAAAAAATACTGAAAAAATTCATGTAATCTTCTTTCAAATTAAAGAACAATATATAAAAATTCTAAATTGTTCCCTGCATTTTGATGTGATGACTGAACCTCCTTAAGGTGTAGACATGGTCATTTTCATATAAATATTCATATGTTTAAAGATCAGATAAAATGTATAAATGGATTGCTTCTGCATATTAAATACTGATCCGTATTGAATCTATTGCTCTGTTTTTAAATAGAAAGTACACACCCGCATGAGAATATCATATGAGATCTCATATGAGAATATCGGACATCAGATATCATTTGAGAATATCGGACATCAGATCTCATTTGAGAATATCGGACATCAGATCTCATATGAGAATATCGGACATCAGATCTCATATGAGAATATCGGACATCAGATCTCATATGAGAATATCGGACATAAGATCTCATATGATATTTACACACGGGAAAAGGATAAAAAATAGGTAGCTTACAAAATGGTTAATAAAGTCTAAAGCACTTTTGAGTAGACTATAAATTTATATGCATTTTTAGGGCCGCAGCGACACTAAACCGCTAGTACGAATCAAATGGTTCATTTTGCCTAACGGTCGAACTACCTAGGAACTGTCCTCCCCTGAAATTCTCTCCGTGCTGAGAACAGTCATACAGTTGTTTCCGAGAGTTGTTTCATTACTTGACTATCGATAATTGATTTCACAACTTTCATTTGTTTGATTTGCAGTGAACAATTTGAATGTACTTACTATCATATAATTTGTTCAGCATACAATTACTCAAAGAAGTAAAAGACTTTTTCACTGGTATTTATTTGATTTCTTTAAAAAAATCATAAATATTATTATTTTATTAGATTATACAGAAAAAACATCTATACTTGCCTTATTTTATACTTTCGTAGAAAGTTTTATATTAACAATATTATTATTGGTACAGTCATGAAAAAAATTATTACCATTTGCAGAGAGTGCTTATTGAATAGATGAGATTCGAAGAATTAAAAGGTCTGGACAAAAATTGTGTTGTTAAATTTTTCATTAAATTTTTTGTATCGAGTTTGACGGATATTGATAGAAAGGGAGAGAGGAAGAGAGAGAGAGGGGGGGAGGAGAAATAGCGGGCATGAGAGGGCGGGGGAAGAAAGGGAGGGAGAGTAGATTATAAAGAAAAAATTTCTATACTTTCCTTATTTTATACTTTCGTAGAAAATTTTATATTAACAATATTATTAATTTTAATAATGAATCTAACGGCTATTCGGGCAAATATAAGGAAGGTAACTACTAACTTATCAAGTACTTTCTTTATATGTGTTTCAATACATCTTTAAATTTTAGAAGATATTTGAAACATTAGTGCAGTCAAGAATTTTTTAGAAAGGAGAATACGTGGAAAGGGAAGGTGGTAAAGGTAAAGATATAGGATAAAAAACGAGAACGAAAAAAATAACGGCCCAGATCGGGCTCGAACCGACAACCTTCTGCATACCGGGCAGCTACGCTATCATTTGCGCCACTGGGATGACGATCCTTTCACGACCCTGACCGCTACTCATCGTTCTCAATCTATTTTCCCAAATCCCCCCGTCTGCATTATTTCAGCCAAAGCAGTCAATATTATATTTAATCAATTGAAGGAAATGCCCGTCGATTTTATGTTAATTTTAATAATGAATCTAACGGCTATTCGGGCAAAGATAAGGAAGGTAACTACTAACTTATCAAGCACTTTCTTTATATGTGTTTCAATAAATCTTTAAATTTTAAAAGCTATTTGAAACATTAGTGCAGTCAAGAATTTTTTAGAAAGGAGAATACATGGAAAGGGAAGGTTGTAAAGGTAAAGGTATAGGATAAAAAACGAGAACGAAAAAAAATAACGGCCCAGGTCGGGCTCGAACCGACAACCTTCTGCATACCGGGCAGCTACGCTACCATTTGCGCCACTGGGATGACGATCCTTTCACGACCCTGACTGCTACTCATCGTTCTCAATCTATTTTCCCAAATCCCCCCGTCTGCATTATTTCAGCCGAAGGAGACAATATTATATTTAATCAATTGAAGGAAATGCCCGTCGATTTTATGTTAATTTTAATAATGAATCTAACGGCTATTCGGGCAAAGATAAGGAAGGTAATTACTAACTTATCAAGCACTTTCTTTATATGTGTTTCAATACATCTTTAAATTTTAGAAGCTATTTGAAACATTAGTGCAGTCAAGAATTTTTTAGAAAGGAGAATACATGGAAAGGGAAGGTGGTAAAGGTAAAGGTATAGGATAAAAAACGAGAACGAAAAAAATAACGGCCCAGGTCGGGCTAGAACCGAAAACCTTCTGCATAGCGGGCAGCTACGCTACCATTTGAGCCACTGGGATGACGATCCTTTTACGACCCTGACCGCTACTCATCGTTCTCAATCTTATGCAGAAGGTTGTCGGTTCGAGCCCGACCTGGGCCGTTATTTTTTTCGTTCTCGTTTTTTATCCTATACCTTTACCTTTACCACCTTCCCATTCCATGTATTCTCGCTTCTAAAAAATTCTTGACTGCACTATTGCTTCAAATAGCTTCTAAAATTTAAAGATGTATTGAACACAAATAAAAAAGGTGCTTGATAAGTTAGTAGTTACCTTCCTTATCTTTGCCCGAATAGCCGTTAGATTCATTATTAAAATTAACATAAAATCGACGGGCATTTCCTTCAATTGATTAAATATAACAATATTATTATTTGTACAGTCATGAAAAAAATTATTACCATTTGTAGAGAGTGCTTATTGAATAGATGAGACTAGAAGAATTAAAAGGACTAGACAAGTTGTTGTTAGAACGTACTTAAAAAATTAGCTTTTAAAAAACGTGTTGATTGTTTTAACAAAATATTTAAGCTCTCATTAAAGTTTTTGGTAATCAGTTTGACAGATGTTGAGAGAGAGAGAGAGAGAGAGGGGAGGGAAAGAGAAAGAGTGGGCGAAAGAGACAGGGGAGAAAGAGAGGGACGGAGAGAGTGAGAAAGTGAGGGAGAGAGGGGGAGGGAGAGAGAGACTAATACTTGCCTTAGTTTAAACTTATGTCAAAATAATAATGACATAGTGTGATAACGTTACGATAGTTTATTATAGTATATTTTAATATCATTATTAAATGGTAGTATTTATTTGTGCAGTCATGTTTTATATTATTTATGAATACACACTTGAGCTACTCTCAAAATATTTGAAACTCAAATTTAAAAAGTAAAAGTTAAATTAAGTTGATTTTATTTATTATTTTTTATTTTATTTTTTTATTTATTTAAATTGTTGATTATAAACACTGATTTAATTTCATGTAACACATCATACTGGTACTGTAGTTTATTTAACACAAAACAATGATTAGATGTCACTTTTTGACAATACAATAATACATTTGTATCGGGAAGATCACTATTTATTTGTTGGTTATAACACTGTTTATTTACAGTACTTATTTAAATTGTTAATTATAAACACTGATTTGATTTCATCATGTAACACATCATACCAGTACTTTATTTAATTTAACGCAAAACACTGTTTAGATGTCACTTTTTGATAATACAATAATACACTTGTACCAGGCAGATCACTACGTTCTTTTTTTGAGTTTGTTATCAGTGAGTTTCCAATCCCTCAAAAAAAGCACACGTTATTACATAAGTCTTCAAAAAACTTCACCAGCTCTAATATGATTTTCAACTAGATAATCTATTAAAATCACAATTTTCTTTTTCTATTATAAAGAACTAACTTCAAAACATAAGACTTTTTTTTGTACTTTGAGTGCAATACTGTTGAGAATATCTTGGTTTTTGCTTCCTATCAGCTGATTACATTTTGAGAATCTATTGGATCTTTTATACACATTGGAGAATCAAATCAGTATATTTCTACATTATTGTCTTGTAGATGACGCTTGTAGATTTCCATTTCTTCAGGCAGTTTTTTATAATATAAAAAAGTATGTTTTTCTACTGCCAACATATGTACAAACAGTATTAGCATGAAATCTAAATTAGCGTGATGAGAGAAAAATCCATAAAAGTGAGCTAGGGTAGATGTCCGTATTAGTGTGGGTTTAAGAAACTCTTCAGTTTTGTCGCATAATAATAGACTATTTAAGCTGTATCAGAGATTCCGGGTGGTTTATATAGATAATAAAAGTAATAATCTACACGAAACAATTTTTTTTATAAAAAAATATTAATATTTACGAAAGTTACAAGCAATATAAAAAAAAAATTTTGTACGCATTTGTGTGCCCTAGCAGACAACAAAGTACATTTTTGTGTGCCCCGTATTAATGTGGATGTACACGTTTGTGTGCCCCACATTAGTGTGTCTTGATAATATTATCATTGCCAACAAAATTATTTTAACTGTAGTGCATTTATAATCAATTTCTAACCCTTGTTTACATTGAATGTTAATTAATTCCAATACGGTAAAAACTGCTGAAGGTCGTCAGTGCGATATGAAACAACGTTTGTGCGCAGACAACCTAACCTAACTTTCCTGTTCAAGCGCCGATACGCGGAGCATGCTCGTATTGTATTTGTGCACACACAAATCTGGACAAGTCGTTTTTCACTGCCCAATTAGTAGACACCATTAATTAAATATTAAAATCAATTGAAAACCTTTATATTAAGGTTTATTATATAACATAATATTATTTTATGATATAATCAATTGTATCCCACATTAAAATCCTTCCGAAACATTATTTAATGTTACTTTTAAAAATGTCATTTCTTAGGAAGTTTGAACAAGGAAACACCGTGACACACCGCAAACCGTGAAACATATTTTTGAAAGTTCTTTTTTAATGTTATAGTAAATGAAAACAAATTAAGTAATTAATTCTATTTAAACTTAATTAACTATACTTTATGAAAAAAAATATTTTAGTGTTACGTTTTTACTCGTTCACTTCTAGGATATGTTTTAATAATAGGGCACACAAATATGGACAGGCACACTAATACGGACCACTACCCTACTAAAAATGTTTCAGAAAAATCACATTCACAACCTAAATAAGTAACATGTTTTAATATTCTTTCTCACGTGAGTTAATTTTCTGAATATAATAAAATAAAATCTTACCAGCAACTATTTTAGATCTATTTTCTGTCTTCTGTAGGTCATGTGGACGAATGGTAAAGTGTTTTACTTTTAAATAAAAAATGAGATACCATGGAATAGCAAAAGTTGTTATATACGAACTTATTCTTAGCAATCTAACCTAAGCAATAATCGAAGAACTTATTCTTAACATTCTAATCTAAGCAATAATCGAAGAAACCTTGCTAAATGCATTTGGCGAGCTGCCAATTCTCCTCTTCCAGCAAAATCTGTCTTGTATAATGCAGTAGCACTATCTACTATCAGTAGCTCATATCTAGATTCTGACATCATAGCACTGGCTTTTATCAAAAGCTGAGTTTGGTGGTCAGAGTTGTATGCGCGAGCAGTTGCAACATTGTCAAGTACACTATCCCCACTGATGTTATACCTTACAGCTACAGCATTTAATCTTTCAGGTCTTAAAGTACCTTCAGTATCATATGTATATACACTTAGCCTCTGCATCTCCCATATCAAGAGGTAGTTGGCAGTTAACAGCTAAAGTGTGACAAAGCTGTGATTTTCCAGTTCTAAATTCTCCAAAGATTTCTGTAATAGATCCTGTTTCTATTCCACCTCCTAAAAGTCTGTCTAATTGTATTACTTGTAGCCTATGAAGACTTTGCCGATGTAATGAGAAGTTACTGGTATTACTACTGGTGCTGCTCCTTCGATAGGAATCTGTTCCAGAGGTCAAAGTCTGTGAGAATTCTATAATCTGAAATTGAAAAAAATTTTCACAAAGTATCTATTTTTTATTTTTTTTTAAGTTATATTTATTTTTCCCGCTTAAACCATGTAGAATTTTAATGCCTTCAAGAGATCTACTAGTCGGAAACATAACAAACAATACACAAAGCAACAATTCTCTTGAAAAAAGACCAGTTTAAAAACGAAAAGAAACGTTTAAACTTATCTGATATATAATTGCTTTTCATAAATAGTACTTCGCACGGACATTGACTAAATTTCTTGAAGTAGATGAATGCTTCTTAAACATGGTTCCAAATTATTTCAAATAAATATCAAAGACTTGCAAGAGTACTAGATCATACTACTGCATCATAATCAACTAGCAAATTAAAATATTGGTTGCAGATTCAAAAAGTAGCCATTATAGTAAAATTTATATTATGGTTTCATGGACTGTATATTCACAGAACAGATGGCTTCTCTGAAACATTTGGCGCCCCTCACCATAAGCCAATCATTAATTATATTATTTTCAAATTAATTATATTATTGCAAAATTAAAAACAAAAGTTTGTGAACTCAGAATCATTGGGACAGAAAAGCTTTCTCGACATTCTTTTATAGTAGAAAATATAAAACATCTTCATATTTCTATACCTTGTAAATGGGAAGTTGTGAACCTATCATATCGTTCTTTCTAGACCTTCTCAAACTGTCTTCGCCTTCTTAGTATTTTTACGCAGTTGTTTAATCATTATTCGATTCGCTGGCGACTGTACTGGCATCACTAGCAATACTTTCCATACATATTACCACGAATCATTGGAATGTGGCGATATCTTCCACCTAAAATTAGTATAACGTTTTTCATTAACAATACTATTAATTGTGAAGTCATATATGAAAATAATTCTTTTTATTTTTATATATTCCAGGAAAAACTTATACTTGCCTTATTTTATACTTTCTTATATTTTATAAAATAAATTTCACGAACTCGTGTTCCAGCTTTTTTTTCATATTGATTCTGGATTCATAGATTAGCTTTGTATTAATTTGATAATAAATTTCACTAGAATGCATCCTGGTTTTACTTTACATTATTTTTTAATGACTTCAAAAAGTCTTACATAATCTGTAACTGTAATAAAAAAAAATCACACAAAGTATCACTTTTTTTAAAATGATTAGAGTCACTTAACAAACATAGTCATTTATATATTTATTAAAATACTTATCTATGTAAAAAAACCCGATGATGTAGATAGATAAAAATTCTTCTTCTTATGATTGCTAAGAATAAGTTCTTAACCTAAACAATCTAGCAACTTCTTGAAATCTTTGAAATATGTTATCAACTAACTCACGATATGATAACATTTGTATATAAAAATAAATACTGACATGTTATGTTATACATAAGGTTAGGTCGATCACATACGGGTGTGTATATATAGATATCACATATGGATGAGTATATATAGATATCACATATGGGTGTGTATATATAGATATACAAGCGTAAGATAGACGACAACCGGAAGTGTCGTAAGAGCTGCAAAACGGAATATCTTAAAACCATGGAGAAAAGTTCGGAAAGGAAAAGGCACACAAAAAAATTCAGCTCTCTATATCTTTTGAACGAGATAATCTTTTTAAATAAAATCTTTTGATTTGAGTAGAGCAATAAAATGACTTTCAATTAAGAGGGATATGTTATATAGTAAAAACTAACGCAATATACGTAAATGCGTATTGAATTTTTCGTACACCCATTTCAATGTATTGTTGCACGGGTCGCTCCTTTAGGCTTCTTCTATAACTTGCCTTCGGAGAGCTCCCGCGCTCCTTGATCTTTTTTGTTTTTCATTCAATTTTAATTAGCAAGGTCTCATTTTCTTCCTTGTTCAATTTCAGGTGGAGGTACCGATATAAAAATTTTCAAAACCTGCAAAGTTATATGCAATTCTTTGTACATATATCACTGAATTTTATAAACTTTTGCGAAAGTAATTCATACAAAAGAAATATACCAACTTGACATATCTCAAAATGTCAAAACAATTAAACAAGTTTACTCCATTCATCGTGCGACAAAGAAAATAAGTTTCTAAAATACGAAAATTTTCAATGTTAAACATCTCCAAAAATAATAGCATATCTTGATAAAATTTTGCACACATATTGTATGTATCACGTACAAAAGTTTCTATAAATTTCAAACTGATACATCAAATCGATCTCCAGAAATTACTATTTGAAAAAAAAGTTAAAAAATGTTTTACCTCAAATATCTCAGAAATTTATGGACTAATCCCGGTTGGCAATCCAAAACATTTTATAACTAATAACTGACTATTTATTTTAGAAACTTTCTATAAAATGGGAATTTATCTTGTTCAGTTTCTAACTCCCGGTGAAACGCTTTTTACTCCTATTATATATCCATTTAATAGTGAAACGTTTTCTCTCTATTTAGTTTATTTATATTTTTTTTTCTTTTTTTTTCTTTTAAACTACGAAGTAACATTATTAAAAAAAAATACATATATATAGTTAAGAGGGACAGGTCTTGGTGATGTGCGAAATAAATATTGAGACTAGGCATGTGGTTTAATGATTATTCATTACATAGTAGCCATGCTGGTACATGGCCCAGTATATTAAAATACGTATACAGATGTGTGAAAATTCTATTAATATTCTATCTTAAACTATTTAATTATCTTAGAAAAAATCAAATCCTATATCAGCCGTGATCGCACACGACCTGATAATTACAAACTAAAATTATGAAACAGTCTCTAAAGTTATTATTCCCTGTGGAGATGCTCTGATATCTCGTGGCTTTAAGTATAAATATCAATATATTTATATCATTCAAATTTAATATATGACGCGATTATCAGTCGTGATCGCACACGACCTGATTTAAAATAAAGTACACGACCATCCCATGAACTATTATGCTTCGAGATTTGTGTCGTGGGAAGAACCTCAAACTGGCTAGTAAAATATATATTCCCACCTATATTACTTTAGAAATATTCCTCATAATTCCTATGTCAATAGCCATGTCACTCTAAATATTGTTACGCGATGACTGTACAAAAATATCCGGAGGGTGACAAACGAGCAAGTAATCATTCGCGGCTAAACAAAGTAGCGTGATTTTAAATGTGCAGCGGATTATTCATAATGTATGGACGTCCCCTAATCCCTTTGATGAGTGTCACTAAAAATTCCACTCAGGTTTCGAGGTAAGGCGAGCCCCCTCACTATGATGTCTTCCGTCGCACAAGTATATATAGAAAAAAATCGCCACTCTAGATTAATTCCAGGTGACTCGGCCTGGTTTGTCCTTCCGGATTAAACCCAGGCCTTCGCTTTATGCTACCTTATTCTTCGAAGACGACGCGCCCCACTGCTTGACTCAAAAAAAAATGAAGAGGACACCCGGGTGTACAATGACTCGCACGTACGACCAATTTGGAACAGCTATATTAAGGCTCCAGAAAAGAGACTGGAAAGACAAAACTGAAAGAAAAACTGCTAGACAAACGGAGGGTGAGCGTCCCGTGCCCTCCGATTGTATATCCCCTCGAATAGATAATTAACAATTCAACTATTAATATATCTAAACTGCGCACGGGCCCTTATCTAATATCTTATACGGTGAGCTTGCGCATATGCGATCCGGTATCGAGCTTTGATTCGCTCTCTATCTCAACTTATCTCTATCATAGTTATCACGTGCTTTTATATCTACGCGATTTTCCCATGATATGCCCTCTTTTTTCAATCTCTTTTTTATGATCTAACCGCCGCCGTCGCATCCCACATGCTGCAATTCTCCCCCTTTTTTATGTCAAACTGCTTTCAAATTTCGCGAGTCATCGTCTCCCATCTCTCTTTCTCTCATATAGTAGCCCTTATCGATCGTGCGCGCGTAGATAATCATCTTACCGATGGTCATGCTCTTGTCCGCGCGCAAGCGCACCAATTTCAAATTGAATCGATACGGCAATACCACGCGAAGCATAATTATTCATCGTATGATGTATAAAAAATATTTTCTTAATCTATTAACAATATGTCATGAAGTTTTTCATAATCATACACGGAACAAATAAACATTTTTCTAACTGCGGTTTCTTGCGTTTTAAATCTCGCGCCGTTGGTGACGTCAGGCCGTAGTCACCGCCTACTATATTGCTGTGCTGGTCATCGGGAGAGGTGCCATGATGACTGCGTTGGTAACCGCGTGTTCTTCTTGACCTCCATCTTACTTTTGCGCGGGACTTATTAGTAGATGAAAAAAATTCTTTATCTAGTACCCCTAAATGAAAATGGGATGGTATATGAGTCTCCATTTCCATTCTTTGCAATAGTAGCCCGTTGCACTGCCCCCCATAATGAAGTTTTTTCATAACTACCAATTATAAGTCTTCTGGAACGGAATAAACCTATGGGAAAAAAAACAATCAAATTAAATAAAATGGAAAGGAAACGTGATGATAGGACGAGGGTGGTCATTAACCTATATGAGTATACTTATTTATTATTATATAGCTATATCTTCTTCTTTCCCTTTTCTTTATATATACATTGAATTTACAAGGTCTCAAAAAGACACTTCCTCTGTCAGGAGGAGCAGATCCTCTTCGGATGTGGTCGGGCTGGTAGGCTCCCTACGTCTTCAGCATGTTCCTGGATTTTTTTCCAGGAAGGCCCGCCGTGTCGCCTCCAAGTCGGTGGGCGTCATAGGGGTCGATGTCATCTTTTGCGCCGGGGTGGGCCAACATTTCTCCCTCCACATTTCCACTTTGGTATTCGTCTCGTGCTGTTTATTCACGTCTCTTACATGGGCCCACGAGTTACCCCACGAGTGGAGATATGGCCTTTGTAAAGCGCCTGTAGGTTCTGCTCCTTCCTCTTCTTGTTAATCTCCCTCTCGTCCTCCAAGTCCTTAATCAGGCGCTTTATCTCATCGATCCTTTTTTGTAGTCGTCGCGTGATCCGTCTCCTCTGGTGTTTTGGTGCCATTTCTGAAAAAGGGCTTAAAATTAGACGCATGAAATACTCCTCGTACCCTCGCGGGCCCTGGTTGGCCCGTTATTTTATAGCGCCCTTCATACAAGGCGAGGAACTTTGACATTAAATTATCCTTTGCACTTGAGACATTACACGCTTTCACCATTACTAAATCATTTAGTTTGCATTCTGTTCCTCGTGCGAGGCTATTTTCTTTACTTGCTCGCTTTTCTCCTTTATTCCTAATTCGTTTTTTGCTAACATTAACTTTCGTTCTAATGGAACTGTGCTTTGGGGAGAGGGTGTTATCCACTTTTCCCAAAATCGGGTAGGTTGCACCTCCTTATGCAGTTCCAATGGTGTAAACTCGGTAGTTTCGTGGTGTATCTCATTCAAACAACCCTCCACGAAGGGAACCCAATGAGCCCACCGTCCGTGCTTATGTCCCGTAACCGTCCGAAAGAAACGTCCAATTTCTTTGTTAACTCTTTCTACTACGTTACTTTGAGGATGTCTGATTGACGAGAAAGTATATTTAATCCCTTCTTGTTCTAATTTCGAGATCCAAGCTTTCGCCGTGAATTGTGACCCGTGATCCGATTGGATGTGCTCCGGGCGCCCGTGATTCGGTATATAGTCGTCAAATATTTTCTGGATGGTTGTCCTCATGTCCGCTTTACGGATCGGATATAATTTAACATATTTTGTAAAAACGTCTATCGTGGCCAGAAGGTACCTTGCCCCTGCTTTCGATACTGGGCGCGGTCCTAAAAAATCGATCTATAATAGGTCGCCTGGTCCTAAAGGGATTATTGGTTTCGTAGTTATTTTATTCGCGTGAGTGTAGATTTTATTCCTCTGACACGAATCACATGTTTTGATTGTTTTTGCGACTAATTGACGGATTTTTGGAAAGAAAAAGGCTTCCCTAAACATTTTCCGACATTTATAACCCCCTATATGTCCGTAGAGTGCGTGTATTTCGTTTACGACATCACGTGCTAAACCCTCCGTTAATACAATTTTCTCTTCCCCGGCCTTCCCTTTTTTTAAAATATTATTAACGATTTTATACCCTCGGTAGCCGGACCCCTCCTGTACACGTTTAATAATTTCCTTTAAAATTATGTCCATCTTTTGTAGTTCCCCAACGTTTTTAAACTGTTTGCGTAAGTCACTGCCTGGTTAAGATGATCATAATCGACAAGTCAACCTTACCCTCATCCCTTTCTTTCAAAGGAATCCGATTCAACGCGTCTGCTATTTGATTTCGCGTCCCTGGAATATGCGTGACTTCTAAATTATAATCCTGAATGGCTAACCTCCACCGAATTAATCTACTATTTAAAAATTGACATGATAATAAATAGGAAAGTGCCTGATGGTCTGTTTCGATTCTTACTGCCCCCCCTAATATAAAAGACCTGAATTTAGTCAAAGCCCACACGATAGCCAGTAATTCTAATTCAGTAGTAAAATAATTTATTTCGGTCCCTCTTAATGATCGGCTTGCCATGCTAACTATCCTACGGACATTGCAGTCGTCCCTCTGATATAAGAACGTTCCGAGAGATGTTTTATTAGCATCTGTCATTAAATAGTATGGTAGGTCGCGTGATGGATAATATAATATCGCCTCTAGGCAAAATAATTCCTTCACCTTTCTAAAAATTCCCTCCTGAAAATCACCCCACTTCCACTTCACGCCTTTCTTCGTTAAGTTAAATAGAGGGACTGTCTCATGTGCTAATTCATGATGGAATTTCGAACAAAAATTGATTAATTCTAAGAATCCCTTTAAATGTTCAATGTTCCTTGGCGCAGAAAAATTCCTAATGGCCTCCACCTTTTCTGGGTCTATCTTAATGCCCTCCAAGGTTAATATATGACCCAAAAAATGCATCTCCCGTCTACAGAAATTCACCTTCTTAAAGTTTGCGGTAATATTCTCCAAACTAATTCTTTCAAAGAGAATCTCTAAATGATCCAAGTGATCCTCAAAGTTTTCGGACACGTACAGCCAGTCGTCCACGAAATTAATTACAAAATCTGACAACCCTCTCAATACGAATTCTGACGCCCTTGTTAGGGCCGCGCTGCTGACCTTTGTTCCGAACGGCATAACCTTATGGTGATACGTCATGCCCCGATGCAAAAGCGGTATTTCCATGATTCTATACTTAATGGGATCTGCCAAAAACTCCCGGTTAAATCTAAGCTAGTCATGACCCCTACCTTGACGCATTTTCTTAGGACCTCGTCCATCCCCTCTGGTCCGTCGTGATCATTTTGTAAGCGTTTATTCAACTCTCGCGCATCTAAACATAAGCGGATTGAGCCGTTTCTTTTTATAACTGGTACCAACGGATTTATAAATTGGCTATTATATGATCGATCAATTATATCATATTGTATCATGCATTCTATTTCTACGTCCACCTTTTCTAAATATTTTAAAGGAATAGGGTACGATTTATGGAAATATGGGGTTTTGTCGTCGAATAGTAACGTGTATGCGTATGACTCAAAATGCCCCGGTCTCTTTGCAAAAATGTGTTTATATTTCAATATTAAGTCCCTTAACCTAATACG
This sequence comes from Torymus aiolomorphi, assembly GCA_036365515.1. NCBI lineage: Eukaryota > Metazoa > Arthropoda > Insecta > Hymenoptera > Torymidae > Torymus > Torymus aiolomorphi. The sequence goes on from CM070876.1 coordinate 78,797,753, forward strand.
TTGTTCGTTGGTAATTTCCTCAATTTCGGCCAACTTAGCGTCTATTTCCGACCCCGAAATTTCACCTTCCTTTGTTAGTTCGGTCGTGTTATTTAAGTTAATTGCATCATCCGTGTCTTCCGATTCGCTCTGGCATATTCTAACGGAATTTATCCCATTACGAGGTTTTATTTTTTCTCGAATGCTTTTTTTTATTATTTCTATTTCCCTGCTATCCGTTAACCTTCCGAAACTAATTAATTCTTTATCAAAATCAATGTGTAATCTTAATTTCCTCTGAGCGTCTATCCCCAAAATACACTCCCGAACTAACCCTGGGATCACAAAAAATTCCAATTCCCCCTCCCATTCATCGATTTTAACCTGTGCGCGAAATTGTTTCTTTAAACGGACAGATTTTTCTCCTGTAAAACCCGTTGCCTGCATTCCTACCACGGGAAAAGTGGCACATTTTCTAAAGTGATCTAGATACCTGTCATATAGCTCCCCCGATATACACGAGATCCTACTACCCGTGTCTATTAATGCTTCGGCATTGCAATTTTCTATTTTAACCTCAATATCGGGACATCCCGATAATCTCGGGCCTGAAATCCGCGGATTTTCATCCTTCCTTAGTAGAAAGTCGTGAGTATTGTCGAAAATCGTATTAATTTCTGACGTTGAATTATTTGAAGTTACGTCAGTCAATAGTTCCGGAACTGTTGATGTTTCGAATCCTATTTCCGAGGCTCCTGGCGTAACTATTCCCCATTTCCCGACTCATTATTTTCAACGTCAATCTGATTAACATTGGGGTTGGGTCGCAAATCTGACTGCCCCCCCCCCCCTATTTCCTTAACTTGTTGAGCACGAATCGTTTTGTTTATACGGGCGTTCCTCCCTCCAATTTGTATTAAGATTTCTTCCCTGGGCCGTTACATTACGCGGGGTCCACGTACGAACGACCTGTGTGCGGATTGACCCGTCTAATATTTGATTTCTATTCATCGCGAACCTTGGTCCCCCCGTAGTACTCGGTATCGAATTATCGAACTGTACTGCTCTATACGAATTTAACTCCCCAACCTGATCCGTTGTATCTAATAAATCGATAAGGTCATTTATGGTACTGATTCCTCTTGCTACCACCGCGGACTGAATGTGTTCGTCGAAGTGACGCGAAAAACTGTCCACGATGGACCTTATATTTGGTACGTCCGTCAACGTCTTAACGTCATTACATGTGCTTAACACGTATTCACTTTGGCTCAGATTTCCGTCCGCTCTGTAATAACCGAACTCGAGTTCCCTAGGTACTTTAGTTTGCAGTGCGTTTCCCCAATACCGCGATAAAAACGCTGCTGAAATTATTCCGGGACCACTACTCCTGGTTCAATATGCTCCCACCAATCCCATGCGGGCCCCCTTAACGCTTGATTAATAATAAATTTTAAATTATCTATATCCGCGTCTATTGCTTGTATGTACTTCATAAAGACCTTCTTTTTCTTTTTATTCGCCCCCGTGATCCCACTGCTAGCCGCTCCTTCGTTATCTGATAACATTTTGTTTTTTTTTTATATATATTTTTTTATATATACTTTATACCCTGATCGACCGAAAATATAAATCTATATAAAAAAACTTACGTACAACTATATCTCATTTATGTAACTTAAATTTATATATATTTAAAAGGTATTCAAATGAATTCGTTATGTTAGTCATTAATAGCATAAATCACAAAAAAAAACAATATAAAGAAACAAAAGGTTAATGTTAGATTCAAATGTATGGAAAAATAAAAGAAAACCTTATTTGAAATCCTAAAATAAATGCTATATACTCAATTCATAATGGAGATTTACTTCATGATATTAGACAGCTTAAGTTCTGATATTAAGTTTTAATTATCTCTGTGAATTTATGTATCTCATTGTCAAAATAAATATTATTATCAATTAAGGTAATTCGCTTAATGATACTAACTAAGTTATAGCACTAATCCTGTTGTTTATTTACTGTCATTATGGAGCATGCAAAGTTTAAGTATCAATTTTATTAAATTTTACAAAAAAACATTAAATATAAACACGTAGATCACTTATCTACGTTCGAGTTTTAATTATTTCATTTAAAGATTACTCCAACTTCAAGTTTTCTAATTTCAAAGTAAGGGCCTGAATCTCCTTTTCATATTCACCTAATCGTCTTTCTAAATTTTTATACTTCCCAATGGTGAACGCGGTTAGGCCCCCTACGTGTTTTCCAATTTTCCGTTGTTTACGGGCTATACTCAAAACTTTATTGACAATATAGTTATTGAAATCACAGAGCTTCTTATTTAATGCTAACTGTCTCGTCAGATTATCTTCTAACTCTATAACTCTATAAACTAGTCTCGACTCCGCGAATACTGGGTGAATGTTTTGAATCATTCTAAAATATGGATGTATATGAGGCGTTTCACGTCAACTGTCCCAGCGCGCGTTTTTCCTCAGCTTTCCAATGGCGTAAGCAGTTTTTCCGGAATTTTCAATTTTCACCTTCAAAAAGTACTGTTACGATTTAATAATCGCATACAATAAATAAATGGAGGAGGACTCGATAAAAAAACGGCATGGCGTGACTCGGCGGGGAATCGAACCCCGGACCTTTCGTTTTCGCGACGAGTGCTCTGACCACTGAGCTACCGATGCCGGTGTACGTCTTTCCTCGAGTCGTCCTCATGTTGCTGCTATATGCAACCCGATCCGCCTCTTCACGTTGTGCATACTATGCACACGTAACACGTCAGCGGCCCCGAAAATCGACGTCCTCGTCGATTGTAGAAATCTACTTTATCTTAGAATGTTAGAAGTCTACATTACCTTAAAGCGTTGGGTTCGTACGGTGCAGTTTTAGCTACCGCTCCCTAACACCTAGCACCAGAAATGTTACGATTTAATAATCGGATACAATAAATAAATGGAGGAGGACTCGATAAAAAAACGGCATGGAGTGACTCGGCGGGGAATCGAACCCCGGACCTTTCGTTTTCGCGACGAGTGCTCTGACCACTGAGCTACCGATGCCGGTGCACGTCTTTCCTCGAATCGTCCTCATGTTGCTGCTATATGCAACCCGATCCGCCTCGTCACGTTGTGCATACTATGCACACGTAACAGTACAAAACATTTTATATCTCAAAAAGTGTATTTTTAATATTTTTTTTTACCCTCTAGATCGAAAGCTGAGCATTTTTTACGTAGGAAAGGATATTTTCCAAAGAGTGCCCGAGATGTTTTTTGCGAGAAATAGAATGCGAAAGAGTTTTTGAAGATGAAAATGGAAAATTTTGAAAAAACTACCAACATCATTGGAAAGCTGAGGAGAAAATATGTCGAAAACGCATATCAAACAATTTTTTAAAGTACTTTTTAGTATCATAAACATGAGTTAGAAATAGCAGGATTTGGGGCTCGCGCGCCGTGCGCTGGGACAGTTGACGTGAAATGCCTCATATATGCGTGTATGTAACTCAATCTCTCATTTAAATCGCTCAACCAAATTAATATCTGCTCCCCACAAGGGATGCCAATGAAACGTTTTCTCTCTATTTAGTTTATTTATATTTTTTTCTTTTTCTTTTTTTTTATTTTAAACTACGAAGTAACATTATTAAAAATATATATATATATATATATATTTTTAAGAGGGACAGGTCTTGGTGATGTGCGAAATAAATATTGAGACTAGGTATGGGGTTTAATGATTATTTATTACATACTAGCCATGCTGGTACATGGCCCAGTATATTAAAATACGTATACAAATGTGTGAAAATGCTATTAATATTCTATCTTAACCTATTTAATTATCTTAGAAAAAATCAAATCCTATATCAGTCGTGATCGCACACGACCTGATTTAAAATAAAGTACACGACCATCCCATGAACTACTATGCTTCGAGATTTGTGTCGTGGGAAGAACCTCAAACTGGCTAGTAAAATATATATTCCTACCTATATTACTTTAGAAATATTCCTCGTAATGCCTATGTCAATAGCCACGTTACTCTAAGTACTGTTACGCGATGACTGTACAAAAATATCCGGAGGGTGACAAACGAGAACTAATCATTCGCGGCTAAACAAAGTAGCGTGATTTTAAATGTGCAGCGGATTATTCATAATGTATGGACGTCCCCTAATCCCTTTGATGAGTGTCACTAAAAGCTCCACTCAGGTTTCGAGGTAAGGCGAGCCTTTTTCAGCCCCTCACTATGATGTCTTCTGCCGCACAAGTATATATAGAAAAAAATCGCTACTCTAGATTAATTCCAGGTAACTCGGCCTGGTTTGTCCTTCCGGATTAATCCCAGGCATTCGCTTTATGCGAATTATACCTTATTCTTCGTAGACGACGCGCCCCACTGCTTGACCTAAAAAAAATGAAGAGGACACCCGGGTGTACAATGACTCTCACGTACGACCAATTTGGAACAGCTACATTAAGGCTTCAGAAAAGAGACTGGAGAGATAAAACTGATAGAAAAACTGCTAGACAAACTGAGGGCGACCGTCCCGTGCCCTCCGATTTTATATCCCCTCGAATAGATAATTAACAATTCAACTATTAATATATCTAAACTGCGCACGGGCCCTTTTCTAATATCTTATACGGTGAGCTTGCGCACATGCGATCCGGTGTCGAGCTTTGATTCGCTCGCTATCTCAACTTATCTCTATCATAGTTATCGCGTGCTTTTATATCTACGCGATTTTCCCATGATATGCCCTCTTTTTTCTATCTCTTTTTTATGATCTAACCGCCGCCATCGCATCCCACATGCTGCAATTCTCCCCTTTTTTATGTCAAACTGCTTTCAAATTTCGCGAGTCATCGTCTCCGATCTCTCTTTCTCTCATATAGTAGCCCTTATCGATCGTGCGCGCGTAGATAATCATCTTACCGATGGTCACGCTCTTGTCCGCGCGCGTAAGCGCGTCAATTTCAAATTGAGTCGATACGGCAATACCACGCGAAGCATAATTATTCATCGGATGATGTATAAAAAATATTTTCTTATTCTATTAACAATATAATATGAAGTTTTCATAATCATACACGGAACAAATAAACATTTTTCTAACTGCGGTTTCTTGCGTTTTAAATCTCGCGCCGTTGGTGACGTCAGGCCCTAGTTACCGCCCACTATACTGCTGTGCTGGTCGCCGGGGGAGGTGCCATGATGACTGCGTTGGTAACCGCGTGTTCTTCTTGACCTCTCTCTTACTTTTGCGCGGGACTTATAATTAGTAGATGAAAAAAATTCTTTATTTAGTACCCCTAAATGAAAATGGGATGGTATATGAGCCTCCATTTCCATTCTTTGCAACCGTGGCCCATTGCAATAGATTGATAAATAGAATGAGTTTTTCAAAAATAAGCCCAAACTTGTTTTTGAGTATTTCAAAGGTATTAAAACTGATCAGTTTTTTACTCTGGAAATGGCTCGTAGAAGGCTTGATGTTATGACAAGGAGTGAGAAAGACAAAATCAAATGGAGAAATAAAAGTTTTGCTGAATTATTCATAGAAGGAGTACAGCAAATTAATGACTTTTTAGTTCATGTTATTTATTTATATTTTGGTAAGCCATCCAATGCACTTTAATGCTCTTTCATATACGATAAAATTAACAAGATCAAACACGAATATTTTATTGTTACGTCAATCTAAGAAATAGGCAAACAATGGTCGAAAAACCGTTTCATCATAGCGATTAATTAGCCAGTTTTACTAGCTATTTTCTAATTTCTAGGCCATTTCATATAGAGGAGTTTCTGCCAGGGTAGCGATAACGTAGTTACTACACTGAGATCCAAGCAGCGAGCACTGGGCACCTAAAAACAACAATTGGTTAATAAATAAATGTCTTAGAAAACATTACCACAGCCAAGAGACAGTCAGCAGCAGTGCTCGTTGTTTACTCCTCTTACTGCCACAGATACCTGCGACAAGAGGAAAGTATCATCAGCCCACCCATCAGAGAGGTTAGGAACGAGAAAGGGCTTACCAGAAATCCATACGAGTCACCATCAACCAACGAAAACGACGAGAGGGATGACATCCACTAGGAAGCCGTACTATAGCAACCGCTGTCATCGCTGGGAACGCCGAGAGCCTGCAGATACAGCGATTGTTTGTATCACACACAAGCGGGCGCGTACGCGGCGCACGCGGACGCCGCACATGGCCACATGGGTATAGCAGACTAGCAGCCGTCCGCTTCGGCAATAGTAGGTACTTACTTCGCGCGGTCGCTGATGCTTGTGACGCTAACGTCAAGGCGCGAGCCGCGAAGGCAGAAAAGAACGCTTTAGTGTTAGTGCTGGGCCTTTTCCTTCTGCTCCTTTCCCTTTTGCCGTGTTAGTGTATGTATGTATATGCGCCACAAGTATTTTTCGTAATTGATCAAGGAGCGCGGGAGTGCTCCGAAGGCAAGTATTTGTCCAATGTAGAAAAAGCCTGAGGGACTACCGTGTTATATATGCATTGAAATGGGTGGGTGAGAATTTCCCTAATTTGTTACGTCTTTGCATTGTTTTATTCTAATATTTTTTATATAAATGGATAGCAGCTTTGATATACTACATGTATAAAAAATTTCAAGTAAAAATATTATGTCGTTTCGATGTATACCTCATTTACATATTTTGTATGGTTGTTTTCAGATTCTTTTTTTTCGTTCTTATGATTGGTCAAGCTTCTATAGGTCTGCTTCACAGGGATCATTGCGAGAGAGAGAGAGATAGAGAGAGAGAGAGATAGAGAGAGAGAGAATAACCTCTCTAAAGTGACGTATACTTTACGAAAATGTCTAATATTCTTATTATAATTATATAAAAAATCAAGAACCGCAGGTATTTTTATTTAATTCATATATGGAGTCATCGATGATATCTACGTCTACGTGTCAACGATGAAATACGTATACATTAGATAAGTATATTAAATGACTATATAAAATTAAAAGATAAAGCTGTAAAAAAAATATATACTTTAGTTTACTTTACTTTACTTTTACTAATATATATGTGGCTTTCAAGAATAACGACTTAACCCTCTCTTACGTGTTTTCGAGAAATCGCCATTTTAAAATTTCTGTCATGACACTTCATATGTAAGATCGAAATGCGCGAGATGAATCATAACAAATGAGACATTTAATTTGAGAAAACGTATCGTATATCTTTCGTAACCCACTATCAGCTGCTAGAATATATTTTTGTTTTGAGAATATTCTTTCCATTTCGATTCCTCTTTTTTCTCCTATTTTGGAAGAGAAGTATAAGGGATTGAACTTGAGCTTTAACCCATCTTGTTCGACGTCAGAAACACGAATGAAACACCTACTCCCAATCCGTAGACGTCTCTTCCGCGCACGTTTCGTACAATTTTTTCAGAAGTTTAACGTTATGCAGTGCACAGCTGGTTTTGTAGGCGCCCTCGAGGTTAATCTCCGTTACATCGTGAACGTTGAATTTGAAACGTTCGAGCCATTTTTTCTTGATGAAGCCTATAACGAGTAACTGAGTAGCATCATGCAGACATTCTCGAAGAACACTTCCGATGTCGGTGTAGGAACGGTCACCTGACCTCCAAGAAATACCGTGATAGAACTTCTTCAGCTAAGTATTTTCTCCCTTATACTTATCGGTGAGTCGTTTTCAAGGAAAAGGTTCCTTGAATAAAAATACTAGGGGTTGGTCGTCATCATCTAATGGAACTATTGCCAGTTCTTACAAAACGAAATCATTACTAGGCTGTTTGAAGCCCTGCATATCGACGATGTACTTCATTTTTACAGAAGCTTCGTCACGTCACCATTGACCGGACTATACTGAACGATATGGTCGTGTAGAATGAGACAATAGGCGGATGTTCTAGCTGGGAAATTATTTATCGATCAAATTCTAAATGCACGTCCACGGGAGCGTTTTTCTAAGATTCTTTTTGTTTGGTACAATCGATCACTATCAAACGTAAATATTTTATAAAATCTACTTTATTCAAAAGAAGTTCAGAATTTTTTTCATAATAAGCACCCTGAAAATTTGTATACATATCATACAGTATAGCGTACTGGTTACGATCTATATCTAAATTTAAATTTCTATACAGATAACTTTGCCAATTTAAAAAGAGTTTAAACATTACTCAAGTAGCAATGATCGAATTGACTTACGTTTACTTGCCTTCGAAATTTTCTATTCATTTGAAACGCAAGAATAATGAAGCGTGGTTTTTCCCACTGATTGGATGTTTTGACAGTCCATACGTGTTTCGGAAAAGATGGAAGGAGGGGATATTCGTAGAATTTCCAACTGCGATAGCTCATAATCACTGGTCTGTTTTTCTCAATGTAATTGAAGAGAGGAATCTTACGCTTATCGGAGAGAAATACATATGGCATCAACCACTTTATTTTCATCAGCTCAATTTTAAATTCTTCATAAGTATTGTCTGCTACTGCTGTCTGTATGATGGCATTGATGTCATTTCTCGATCTCGTAAGTATGAGCTCTTTTTTAACATTTACTAAAATTTTTCTATAATATTCTGCAAATCCAAGAATCATGCAGAGAGATATAAACAGGTCGAAGTAACTATCAGCGTTGGTAAGTTTTTGTGTTTCTTCTACTTCGAGCCACCCTGCGTTCTCAATGATCAATTTTTGAGTAGGATTGACAGAAATCCAACCTTTCATGAGAGTAGTTAACCCTACATTTTTACATTTATCAATTTCAATAGCATTGATTCTTATTTGATTTCTTCAAACATATGACAGATGGCGTTGTTGACTAACATAGAACGTGCGAGTGGAGTACCATCCGGTTTAACTAATTTACTACATACATGTAGTGAACTTCGTGATGGTATAAGACATAAATCCCGATGTTGAATGGCGATACGAATTTCATCATTGTTTCCGTACCATGACGTGGTGTAGGGTGGATGTGCGTGAAGTTGGTAGTGAGTCACTGACTCATCAAATGTTACAGGTGACTGACCCTACTGAAAAATCTCACGTGAGATCTCAGGTGAGAACTCATATGAGATCTCACGAGAGATCTCACGCCAAAATCTCATCTGAAATTCTGGTCCGCGAGCTGCTAAAATCCCTTTAATGATAAAAAATCAATTTCTGAGAATTACGAGTCGCCTATTAGGTTACGCCATCCCCCAGATAAGTTCAAAAATCTACGTTTTGAAGCGATTTAGTCTTTTTTTACATTTTTAGAAATTTTACACATGAGATCTCACGTGAGATCTCGCGTGAGATTTCACGCGAGAAATTTGAAACATGAGATTCCACGTGAGATCTCACGTGAGATCTCATGTGTAAAATTTCTAAAAATGTAAAAAAAGACTAAATCGCTTCAAAACGTAGATTTTTGAACTTATCTGCGGGTTGGCGTAACCTAATAGGCGGTTCCTAATTCCCAGAAACTGATTTTTTATCATTGAATGAATTTTAGCAGCTCGCGGACCAGAATTTCAGATGAGATTTTGGCGTGAGATCTCACGTGAAATCTCATGTGAGTTCTCACTTGAGATCTCACGTGAGATTTTTCAGTAGGGGAATGTTTAGAATTTCTTCCATCTTTTGGTAAACAACAGAAAAAGATACAGGTTATTTTCCACTAGCGACGACTCTTAGACCGAAACTTCTCAGGAACTGAATTTTTTGCCATGTTAGCGCTTTGCTTACTCGCAGACGACTGATGGGCTATCGACATGTCGACTTCTTCATACAGCCCCTACTTACCTTGTTATTGTAAACGATACCCATCACTAAACGTCCGTCTTGATCGATTATGCGTATTTGCAAGTGATCTATGCTTTTAACTGCAACTGGAAGGTAAATGACCTGTGAGGGTACTTCAATGATCTTATATCCTGGCGGTGCTGCTAGAAAGAATTCGTGTATCGGGTGAACCTTAGAACCGTTTATATATGCGCCTGAAGTAATATTACACTCGACTCGCAATGCATTGATCTTGAGGATAGTTACAGGTAAATTTGAATTATGTATGAAATTAGCTTTTAGAACGCGTTTGGTGAAGCCAAGTAGTTGACCAATAGAATCTTGAGAACGGAAATTAATACACTTAATGACGGTGCGAATGACGGCTGTTTACACCTAATGACGGTACGAAGTGTATTATTGTTTGGCTTCAGACTGAATGAAATACCTTTTAGTGCTAAAGTTTCACGGAGAAAATTGTTTATATCCTCTATCTCGTAACTATCAGTTGATAAAAATAATTCTTCTTTACTCTTATTCTTGCCTTACTTATTATTGCCTGTATCGATATTTGGTATGGAATTGAAGGTTAGAAGTTCAACTAATCCGAGAACGTAATGTTTGTTTGGTGAAAGTTCAATAGGTGAAAAATAATGTACCTCGAGTACTGATGAATTACCGAAGAGACTTAACGTCAATGACTTCTCCATGACTATTCAATGTAGAATGATTAAACTATGCGCTCACCTTTATATATTGGGTATACAAATAAGTTGCCGCCGTTTTCAAGAGATGGCTCCACCGACAAGATTACTTTGAAATCATCAGATGTAAAATGTCACATAGAAAGTTTGGACACCTGGCAACAACATAACCTTAAAATACTATTGACTTTGTATTGGTAGTATACATTTTTTTTTTCGAAAATGTCGAGTTTTGTACCGAATAAGCGTCATTTGCGGGAAGTTTTGATTTATTTATTGCATTTAAAGAAATCTGCTGCTGAGGCGCATCGGTCGCTTGTAGAAGTTTACGGTGATGCTGCTTTAAGTGAGAGAAGTTGTCGTGAGTGGTTTCAAAAGTTTAAAAACGGCGAGTTTGACGTGGAAGATAAAGAACGCGAAGGAAGGCCAGTCAAGTTTGAAGACGCTGAGTTAGAGGAATTATTGGACCAAGACTCATGCCAAACTGAAAAGCAGCTCTTAGAAAGCTTGAGAGTGACTCAACAAGCGATTTCACACCGTCTCAAGACCATTGGTATGGTACAAAAGCAATGAAATTGGGTTCCGCATGAACTGAAACCTAGAGACGTCGAGCGCCGTCTTTTCACGTGCGAACAACTTCTCCAAAGACAAAGTCGAAAGGGTTTTTTAAATCGAATAGTGACGGGATGAAAAGTGGATCTACTACGACAACCCAAAGCGTAGGAAATCATGGGGTAAACCCGGCCATATACCAACTTCAACAGCCAAACCGAATATTTATGGCAAAAAGTTAATGTTGTGCATTTGGTGGGATCAGCTCGGAGTAATCTATTACGAGCTACTCCAGCCTAACAAAACTATTACTGGAGAACGTTATCAACAGCAACTGTTGCAATTGAGCAGAGAATTGAAGCTTAAACGGCCCGAATATGCCAAAAGACATGTCAAAGTGATTTTTCAGCACGACAACGCTCGGCCACATGTTGCAAAAGTCATCAAGGATACTTTAGAAGCTTTACAATGGGATGTCTTATCCCACCCGCCGTATTCACCAGACATTGCTCCTTCGGACTACCACTTGTTCCGGTCGATGGCTCACGCCCTGGTCAAGCAGCACTTCACTTCTTACGAAGAAGCCAAAAATTGGGTCGATTCATGGGTAGCCTCAAAAGATGAAGAGTTTTTTCGACGTGACATCCGAATGCTGCCAGAAAGATGGCAAAAAGTAGTAGCCAATGACGGACAATATTTTGAATAAAATGTAACCTATATTTTTTTTACAATAAATTGATAATTTTTATGAAAAAACGGCGGGAAATTATTTGTATTTACAATAGCTCGGCCTAGCTTGTTCCATAAGAACTTGAGACAGAGGTGACCACAGTTGAATGTATTGTAATCTTGATATCTCTCATGATTGTATTTAACTTCGTTCACTCGCAAATAAAGCATCAAATCAATAGGTGGTTGAAGATCTCTGGAACTATCAAAGTAAACTACATCGTCTCCACGTTTGCGATATGCTACCTAGTGCATTCCAGGCCCATCTTTATCATCTAAATTTACAATAGCTGATTCACGATCACGAGGCCCGCTTGCAGGTAAGGCATTTCGCATAAAGACATCGTGGAAATATGGGATTTTTAGAATTTTAGCATACTTAATTAGGTCAAGATCTGTGATAACCCTCTGTGGTAATCTCACTTCGAGGTTCTTTTTTTTCTTCAACCAGAATTTCTTATTGTTACCACCTATATGAAGATCTGTACCTGTTTTATACGGTTTCCTCACAACAGCAACAAATTCAAATACATCATTGCTCCCATGTTTGAATATTGGAAACTAGGTGCTGGTGTATTACCATGATATAAGTTGGTAAGAATGAATACGAGTATGGATTATGTGTATTGGGACGATCCCAACGAGCTGGTAGAACGTTTGAGATTACTCATAGCTCAACAATCAGCTGGTAATCCTAGCCACGTTAATGAGATTCACTCGATAATTGAGGAATGGCGGGAGGGAGGATATATATATTAGATGAACCTTCTCTCTCTTTTCAGTATCAGGATGAGTGTCGACGTATTCGGACGAAATCTAAAAGAAAGAGAGGGCATTAGAGGTTCTCTAGGTGTGGGATATAAAATCACATCTGATGGACAGTTCGATCTTGAAAATAAGAGATTATGCAATGTAGGAGCACCCAATGATCTACATGATGCAGTCAACGTGCAAGCATTACAGTGTACAGTCGAGGGAGAAGTTACGAAAGTTGTGGATGTTACACATGTATTGAAAAATGATTTCAATAATTTAGATGGAATAGTGTAAGCTCATCGAGATGAATTAGATACAAAAATAGCTAAACTTGAGAAAGAAATCTAGAGTATAAAAGTGATGGTACTTCAGTTATCACCGAACAGTAATTCGATAGATTCCAAAGAGTCAGCATCGAAGCATGGATCATCGAAAGAAAGTAGTAGTAGAAGAGTTGCATTAACCAACTCGAAGAAACTATCAACGTCGAAAGTTTGATGTAAGAGGTCTGGATGAAGCTTGGCAAGGTGATTTGGTTAAAATGCAACCTTATGCTCGAGAGAACAAAGGTTATAGGTATTTGCTCACCACCATTGATGCGTTTTCTAAGTATGCGTGGGCTGTAACTATTAAAAGTAAATCTGGTATAGATGTTACAACAACTATGAAGAATGTGCTTGTTGAAGGACGGGTACGGAAGAATCTACAAGCAGGAAAACGTAAGGAATTTTACAATTCAAACTTTAAAACACTGATGGAGCAATATAAGATTAATCTCTACTCTACATATAGCAATCTCAAGGCGTTTATCTGTGAAAAATTGAACAGAACATTGAAAAATAAGATGCGGATACCATTTAGTTTGCACAAAAATTTTAAATGGCTTGATATTTTACCTGATTTGATTTCTACCTACAATAGTAGAAAACAGAACTATAGGTATGAGACCAAAGATGTTACAACAATAAACGAAGCATAGGTCCTAACTTGATATTTAAACCAATCTGACCCTGCGAAAAACCCAAAGTTCAAAGTCAATGATCGAGTACGAGTAAGCAGAGTAAAGCATTCGACAAAAGATACACACCTAATTGGTCGACTGAAATATTTACAATAGATAAAGTATCAAAAACTAATCCTATTATTACAGTTTGAAAGATTATCAACCCGTTCCCGGCGGTTTTTATCAACAAGAACTTTTGAAAGTAAAATATCCAGACATCTGTCTTGTGGAAAAAGTTATCAAGAAACGCGGTAATCAAGTTTACGTAAAGTGGGTTTTAAAGTTTTTTTGAAATTCGGTTTTGATAGTTCCCACAACGGTTGGATTAATAAACAGAAAGTGGTGGGAGCACCAATCCGTGCTGGCTACCTATGGGGAACAAGCATCAAATTTCTTTTCCTGAATAAACTAACTCTTTATTTATTTTTCATTTCTTACTGCCACGCTAAACCGAATCTGCGCGAATACCTATATTTCAAAGAAGTATCTCTCTTGACTACATAAGTGTGAGATGTACATAGTAAAAGTTAAAACAGGTGTTACTTTTTACCATTAAAGTTTAAAAAGGTATATCGCACGGACACAAAGAAGGTTTTTTTTCATGACATTTAAGGTGTCACTCTATAGCATAAAAGTTGAAAAAGGTGTTACTCTGTGGCATAAAATATGTCACTTTATAGCATAAAAGTTCAAAGAGTGTTACTCTACGCCTTACAAAATATATTACTCTATAGCATAAAGGTATAGATTAAACAAAACGTTACTCTATGCTATAAAATAGGTCTCACTCTAAAGCATAATAATTCCAAAAGGTGATACTGTATAGCATAAAACTTCAAAAGGTTTTACTCTATGGGCATAAAAGTTGAAAAAAAGGTGTTACTTTATAGAATAAAAGTTCCAAAAGATGTCACAATATAAAAAAAGTTATATTTTCGATTTTAAAAACTCTGAGCTATTCTCTGCCGTCTTCTGAGCAACAGCATAGCATCCTCAATGTTGCTTTCTTTAATTTGACGTCTTTTCAACCATAAAGCACATAGTCTTCCTTTTACAGTTGTTGTAGAGACTAATATTCTATGTTTTTGTGTACGCGCGAAAGCTGCTCGGTGAAAATTAATGCAGCTATATTTAATTTATTGAGCGCGGCTTGTTCGCGGTGTGCTGCCGAACGGAATCGGTTTAGGAAAAGGCTGGCGAATGAAACAAACACTTTCAATTAAATTAATTCTTCGTGATTTATTGAAATCCAAAGCTTTCAAAAAAATATATAAATTGCTGATCGAGTGAGTAAACGTACAATGATGTTGACTGTGAGAAAAAAAGAAGAAGAAAAGAGCACGTATTACAATAAAAAAACTTGCGTGTATTTCCAGGTAGCTGTTCCAGACAGGCGCCGCGTGCAGAGCGGAAAGAGAGCAAGGAGTGCGTGCGAGGGGTTTTGTTATCCGGGGTGGTCTTGCGTCCCCGCAACATCGCTACGGAGTTAAATCTCCGAACTGAGTCCGCGTAGGGGCGGACGTCTTGGCGCGAATTTTAAACTCGCGCCGTAACATTCCGCCTGCCTCATTGCGTCGGTGCAATAAAGTAAAAGCTTTAACAGCGAGATAGTGGAGCGCGTATCTGGAGATAGTGTAGGAGACAGAGAGAGCGAGAAAGTAGGTGTGTGTCGTAAAGTGTCGTGTTGTAGTTTTTCTTCATTATAAGGCGCCGCCCGCCCTGACAGAACGTCTTGAAAAGTCGTGGTCTCTGGAATTTGTGTCAGTAGGTCTTTATTGACGGACGGTCAACAGGTAGTCGCAGGACCTTGACTAGCTGCCGTTGCAATGCCGTGGTGGCGGTGCGTAGTGTGACGTCCCGCGTGAGACCATCTGGGCCGGCGTGGCACTGCTCCACGCAGCTAAAGACCACTTGGTAGGTGGCAGCAGATCGTCTGACGGCAGCACTAGGTTACTGACTTGAATGATATGTGTGGGCTTCTTCTGCCACTTTCTTCAAAAGTGGTCTCTCATCTATGTAGTGAGGCGGTAGCGAGCTGGACCTAGAACAGAGAAATCAAAAGTCAGAGGTTCTGGAAGAGACGTCAGCGCACTCCCGATGAGGAAGTGTTCCGGTGTGAGGGCGGCGAGGTTCTTGGGATGTATGCTCAGTGGACTGAGGGGGCGTGAGTTGAGGCACGCCTCAATTTGCGCCGTTAGCGTGGAGAATTCCTCGTAGGTGAGATTGTGATCGCCCAGAACTCGACGTAGATGGTGATTGAACGAGCGCACCCCCGGTTCCCATAATCCACCGAAGTGGGGGACCCGTGGCGGAATAAATCGCCAGTCGATCCCATCGCAAGCCAGGGCGGTGTCAATATGGTGTGCCTTATCTGAAACCTCGTTGAAGGGGCGCTGCAGTTCTGCATCGCCTCCCTTGAAGTTCGTCACATTGTCGCTGTAGATGACACTGCAGAGTTCGCGACGGACGACGAAGCGACGAAAGGCTGCGAGGAACCCCTGTGTCGAGAGGTCGGATTCAACCTCGAGGTGTGTGGCTCGGATGGCCATACACACAAAGATGGCGACGTATCCCCTATATGCCTTGTGGCCGCGCTCCTTTGTAGTCCGCAGATGGAAGGAGCCGGCGTAGTTCAGGCCGGTTGCAGCAAAGGGCCGCGATGGAGTGACCCGTACGGCTGGCAGCGGAGCTATTTGCTGCTGAAGGGTTTGACGACGGAAGCAAGCGCAGCAAGTGCACTAGCTTGTCACTCGGATCCGGTTATATGGACACACATATACACACATACACATGCGATCGTACACTATACTTATTTAAATGAAATTCGATATTGAATGCTATTACTTCATGTATATTACCATATTATATAACCATATATAATTACATATAATTTATATATAATCATGTATAACTTTTTATGACCAGAGTCGAATAGTAATATAATAAATATGTATACGTAAAATAAATTTTTTCCATCCCGTATTTGTTGAAAAATAAAATGGTTTTGCCCGAAAATATAATTTTGATACAGTTGCTGTGTATATCCATCGATATACAAAAATATATCAATTCGGAACATACTGAGGGAAACGGAGTCATAAAATAGGGTGTGTAAGGAACCTTTTTATCGGTCAAACTCATCTTTTTACTCAAATTTCAAAGCAAGCACGAATTTTGACCGTTTTTTGCTCGCTGGACCACTGTGCGGCGTCGAGAACAGCGATAGCGAGGTCGGTTGCTGTTGTGGCAGCTGCTGCTGCGGCGCGAGCATCTCTCGCAGCTCCTCCAAAAATTGCTTGTCCAGCTCCGCACTCATCGTTGTAATGAAAACTAATGATGCCCGTTAACGCGCCGGGCCCTTATTTATAGGTAGCGCGCGCGAACACCGAATGTTCAGGACGTAGTTCGAGGAATTCGGTGACGGTTACAGCCGTCTCGAATGTTGTTGTTCTTGTTATACAACTGAACATTAGAGGCGAGCGCTAATCCATCGTAGAATTCCGCGAAACACATCTCGAAGTTTCCGTGCTGCACACTCTTACTATAAATAAGGATGCGGTGCGTTAACAGGCTCCCATTGCTGTTGTCGACGCTGCCATCCTCACTGCTCTCATCCTGGCTACATCATCCTTTCCATCGTACATATAAACATGAGCACGGTCGCAGCAGCCAACATATGCCGATATGCATAGCAAGCGCCCATGATGATACTTAGCATATAGTCTCACCGCGCTAAGTCGCTGCGCGCGCGTATGTATAGGTTTGGCTGTGGCCGCTCTTACCAACCGCGCGCTAATTGATTGTGCGCGTGTGGGCATTCAGTGCGCGCACTTATCGACTGCATGCTGATACACGCTGTCGCAGCGCGTTTATTCAAATTAGTAACACCCCTGTGCGCGCGGCCACTCTTACCGACTGCATACTCGTGCCATTACCCACGCTGCACACGTAATCAACTATACCTTAACTTTTTTTTTTTTTTTTTTTATCAATTGAAGGAAACGCCCGACGATTTATGTTAATTTAATAAGTGAATCTAACGGCTATTCAGGGCGAAAGATAATAGATAAGGAAGGTAACTAACTTATCAATCAAGTTTTGTCTATATATGTGTTTAAATACATATTAAAATTTTTAGAAGCTATTTGACACAATAAATAGCAGTCAAAGAATTATGCACAATAATATTATAATAATTAAAGTGCAGTCAAGAATTTTTAAAGGATGTGGAAAGGGAAGGTAAAACGAATAAGATAAAAAATGAGAACGAAAAAATAACGGCCCAGGCCGGGGTCGAACCGACAACCTTCTGCTTACCGGGCAGCTACGCTACCATTTGCGCCACTGAGCTGACAATCCTTTCCTGCTATTTATTGTGTCAAATAGCTTCTAAAAATTTTAATATGTATTTAAACACATATATAGACAAAACTTGATTGATAAGTTAGTTACCTTCCTTATCTATTATCTTTCGCCCTGAATAGCCGTTAGATTCACTTATTAAATTATACCTTAACTGTCTTGCGCTAATTCAAATGATTACGCGCTTTTATTGATTGTGCGTTAAAAGTCTCGCGTGTTATTAATCATGCTTTGCATACACTTCATATATGTAAAGTAATATAGTAATTAATATTAATATTTAATTATTAAATATAATTGTGTTTACTAAATATTAATAACCTTTATTAAAAATATATAAGTTTAATAATAATAAATCATAAATATGTGCTAGATCATCGAGCCGTATCGAGCTCGTTATGTGATGCACTGGGCTCTCTCAAAATGTTGTGAGGGTTCTGGCGCAGTTAGGGCTGGCGCACTGCGCGCGTAGAATTCTACGCTTAACTTGAAAATGCTATGAGGCTTCCAGCCCACTGGGCTCGTAGAATTCTATGCTTAACTCGAAAATGCTATGAGGCTTCCGACTCACTGGGCTCGTAGAATTCTACGCTTAACTCGAAAAGGCTATGAGACTTCCAGCTCAGTGGGCCAGAAGCCCCATAGATATACCATTTCGTCTATTAATTCGATAAAATTGTTGTTTATGGAAAAACATCAATGATTCAAATAAATGGAGCGGATAAATAAGTGAACTTAAAAAATGCATTTAAAAATATGTTTATTAGATGATCCATGGATCCAAGGTCTATATGTAAGTCAACCCCGGGAACACAAGTTTATTATATGTATATCTACGTGTGTGTGTATGTGTATGTGTATAAAAATTATCAAATAAAGAATGGAAATGATCATAGAGAAAGAAACATCCGATATTTGTCAAATAACTTGTTATTGGAACATAAAACCATGATGTTGTTCAGTGAAATAAATCTGTGAGCTTTTATGTTAGTGAAATATATATCATTTAATAGTTAGTAGCAAAATAATAACATTATTTATTTAGTTATCAAACTTTATTCATCTCTCTCTCTCTCTCTCTCTCTCTCTCTCTCTCTCTCTCTCTCTCTCTCTCTCTCTCTCTCTCTCTCTCTCTCTCTCTCTCTCTCTCTCTCTCTCTCTCTCTCTCTCTCTCTCTCTCTCTCTCTCTCTCTCTCTCTCTCTCTCTCTCTCTCTCTCTCTCTCTCTCTCCCTCTCTCTCTCTCTCTCTCTCTCTCTCTCTCTCTCTCTCTCTCTCTCTCTCTCTCTCTCTCTCTCTCTCTCTCTCTCTCTCTAAGAGCTTAAATATTATTATTAAACAATCAATACATCCTTTAAAAACAGAATGTCTCTTAATAGAAAAAATCCTAAGATTTCCTATTTTTATGAATGTAGCAGTATAACGTTCTACAAAAGTATACGATAAGGCAAGTATCTTTGCTATTGTATTGTAAAAAATCATAATACATAATAAATTTATTCTTATAAATATCTATGTTATATGATAGATATGTACTGTTATCTATAACAAATAATATTTTATTTTATTTATTTTATTTATTTATTTATTTATTTAAACCAGAGTAAAGTACAAAAAATTACAAGTTTGTAACCATTATACATAGTTTACATTACAAAGTAAGTACAATGTAATCCAGCAGAGGAAAAATTCCTGTTCGCTGGTCCGGCATACTAAAACTAACTTAACCTAAAACTAATTTGGTTAATATTTACTTATGATTAATAATTTGAGTAGTAGCTATGAGAGTTGCTGCAGTTTAATATTCCTAGGAATATTAAGCAGAGCCCACTCTCAGTTTTGGTATGTGTTTATAAAATTTGTATGAAAATTTAACAGTGTTTAAAATTAGTAACAATTTATATACATTTTTAACATTAATAACTATCAAAATTTTTGTATTTCATTAGTGACTTTTTTCATTTTTATTCCAGTTATAGTTCGATATACGTCGATGTGAACGGTTATGTTGTAAGATGCACAAACCATTTGCACAAATGTATGTGCGAATGTCAAGTATCATTTTATCAAGATAAGCTGTTTCCCCATGGACTTCCAATGTAGGAAAAGCATACTTGATATTCTCTTGCCTTCTGGGTGGTTTTAGTTCACTGGATTCGGCAGACGTATGCTCGAAAACTGATACTTATCCTCTACCATAAATCTCATAAAACAGCGATTTTACTTGATTACAATCTATTTTATTAAAATTAGTAGTCATAATTGTTTACTTTAAAGAGAGTAGTGGGTTTTATTTCCAATATAAATTAATAAATTATACTCTTGAAGCATCAGGTACATTCTCGTATCCATTGCTTTAGTTTTGGTTTTCTGCTTAGTTTGTTTCTAATTGTTTTTAAATCATTTGGTAGGTTATTGAAATGTGTTATTGCTCTAATATAACTGTTCTTAATGCTAACGGTCAAGTATCTTTTTGGAATCTGTATACTTCTGTTTCTAGTGTTGCTATTGGAATTTATATATGCTGACTGTAAGACTTCGTAATGATAAGACAGTGATTCATAAGTAAAAATTTGATCTATGCTCATAAGATTTTTGTCGACTGCAAATTTGTTTTTATTGATTATTTTAAGTATTCTGTTCTGTAGTTTAATGAGCAGGTTTTTACGGTTAGAATACGCTCCTCCCCATGTTATAATTCCATATGAAATTATGCTGTGAAAGAGGGCGTAATAAATCATCCTTAGAGTATCAGTCGTCATAAGTTTTGATAGCTTATAGAATACGAAAATGAGATATTTCGTTTTGTTGTATATATATTGGTAGTGTTCGTTCCATCTCATGTAACTATCGAAGATTATACCTAAATATTTGGTATTATCAACTCTTTTGATTTTTGTGCCTTGTATATTTATGTCTAAATTTTTTGGTGTGCTGTCAACTTGATTCCCAAATTCAATGTATACTGTTTTGTCCGTGTTTAAGGAAAGCTTGTTAAGAGCTAGCCATACTGATATTTTGAGTAGTGTTTCGTTCATTTTGGTTTCAACTTCTTTCCACGTCTTAGCCGACGTCACTACTGCTGTGTCATCTGCGTATGAGACTAGCGTATCTTCCGGGATATCAAGTAGCAGGTCGTTGATATATAGTAAGAAGAGAAGTGGTCCCAGAATTGTTCCTTGTGGAACACCGACTTTGACAGATTCGAGATGACTTGTTGCATTATTTAATTTTACTTTTTGTAGTCTGTTATCTAAATAACTTATTAGATTATGGGCACTTCCTCTGACACCGTAATTATATAGTTTATCTAGTAATATTTGATGATTTACAGTATCAAAAGCTTTGGCGAGGTCCAAAAAAATTATGGCAATTGGTGTACTCTTATCTAACTTACCATATATTACATTTGATATTAGTGTTAGCGCATTTTTTGTACTCTTGTTTTTCCTAAAACCATATTGATTTTTGGTAAGTATTTCACATTTGTTGATAAAAGTAATTATTCTTTTATGAATTATTTTTTCTAGTACTTTTGCTATATTAGAAATAAGAGATATAGGTCTGTAATTATTGGCAATATGCTTTTCTTTTGATTTATGTAAGGGTATTACATCTGCTATTTTCAAGGCATCTGGCCAGATGGCCTTATCTATACAGTGGTTAAAGATGTGGGTTAGGGGGTCTACTAAGAATTCGACCAGGCTTTTTAATGTCTTGGCATTAATATTATCATTTCCTCCATTTTTGTTTTCCATGTTATTTATGATATTTTCTATTTCATGCTGGTTTGTTGGCTCAAAGAATATACTTTTGCTGTTCATTGGAGGGAGTTTAATTTCCTCATTTACCGGGGGATTTATTTTATCACTTAACTTTTTGCCAATGTTACAAAAATATTTGTTCAAATGCTCAGCAATTTCTTTAGGCTCTGATATTTTCTTGTTGTTTTCTATTATATAGTTGATGTTATTTTTCTTTTTACTATTTTTTCCAAGTTTTTGATTAATTACATTCCACATACTCTTCATATTATTCATGCTTGATTCTATAAGTTTTTTGTCATACAATTCCTTTGCTTTAATTATAATATCCTTAAGGATATTCGTAAATTTCCTATATTCTTCTCTTTTTCTGTTATTGTTAGGATCTTTTTTCCATAATTTATATAGTTTTTCTTTGGTTTTACATGATATCATAATTGCCTTTGTTACCCAATCTTTCCTTGGTTTCATGTAGTTAGTATTATTTGTTTTTTTGGTAATTTCAGCTTTGCTAAGACATATTTTTATTTTATCAATCAGGTTATTTAAAGCAATATTCGTATTGTTTATTTGTGACAATTCACTCCAGTTTATAGTGGAGGCAACTGCCTTGAGTTTACTGTGATTTATGCTATTTCTATTATGTACATTTTCAATTGTTCTTATCTTATTTAATGACATAAATAGTGGGAAATGGTCTGTTAGTGGTACTCTGAGTGTGAATGTTTTATAGGCTATTTTATCTAGTTTAATAAAAATATTGTCTATGCAAGTTCCTGAGTTACCTGTTTTATCAGATGGTCTGGTAATATTACAAAAGCCTGGACAATAACCATCTTCCAAGAGTATATGTAAAAATTCTTGATTAATTGTTTCTTGATTTAAAATGTCAAAGTTAAAATCTCCCATGATCAGGTTATTTTTATATATTTTGTTATGCTCTATTAATTTTTTGAGATTTATAATGATTTCAGTCTTTTTTATATTGTGGCATCTATATAATGCAGATAATATTATTTCTTTATCATTTTCTATTGCAATTTTTGTATTAATTATTTTGAGGTTATTTATATCTAAAATTTCCGTAGTTTCATTAATGTATTCACTTATGTAAACTACCAGGCCATCATTTTGATTAATATTACCGTGATTATAGTACATTTTGTACCCTGCTATGTTAAAAGATGCAGGGTGTTCAAGTTTTCTGGTTTCACTACAAACTAGAATGCATGGCTTTATAAGAAGTTATTAAAATTTGCATTTAGGCCTCTAATATTTACATTCAAAATTACTTCCTTCTCTAAAGCCATACGTTTGTTTAGTTCACCAATGTTATCGCATTTACAGTCTCTATAAATTATATTGTTTTGTAAATCATCAATTATATTAATACTGCTATCCATTTTGGTTAGTTGAAGTTGCTGTCACCAGGTTTCGTATTGGTGTTGTATTCTCCATGTTACGTGATGCTTGCGAAGTTGACGAGTCAGTACTCGTAAGTCTCGTTCTCCTAATCGGTGCCGTCCGCTGATATTGTAGTTTTTCTACCTTACCAAAGAATCTCGGGTAGGTAGGTTGCGTCGGGTAATCAGTCATTTCAATGTATTTTTTGATTTTTGATTTTAATATTTCACAAAGCTCACTATCAATTGCACTGTGGTTAATATTATATTTGGTATTGAAATTTTTATTACTATAGTCACAGTTTGCACATTTATTTGTTATACTTGCGCACTTAGAGGTTTCGTGGGCTTCTGCACACTTATTACACGTAGCACTGTTGGTACATTTTTTACTGCTATGCCCGAATCTCGAACATTTATTGCACGGAGTAGTGTTTATTATGTCATAAACTCTACAACTTTGGTGTCCGACAAATAATCTGCTCTTGTTATCTTTAATAAGTTTATAAATATTAGATGTTACCTCAATAATTGCACATTTTCTATTTGTTCTTTCGTTCTTGTATACGTGAAGAACTTTGCATTTGTCTTCAATGTTATTAAAATTTCTCTGATTAATGTCTAGTTCGATCTCACTATCATCACTATTATCAATATCAATCTCAATTACCTTTAGTTTAGGTTTGTTAATTTGCTCTTTTTCTATTTTAAAATTGCTTGACAGTTTTTCTCCCAGTGTATTCACAAGTGAATTAATATTTTCCTCATTCATGCAGTTTATAATAACTGTATCATTGTTCTTGCATGCTACACTTTTTGTTTGAATTGTTTTATCTTGAGTTAAATGTTGTAAGACTGTCTTTTCTAAGTCAGTGCTGTCTTTCTTGTCTGTTTTTTTAATAATCAATTTTGGGACTCTTTTGCTTTTTGGTTTTTCCTTAAATGTAATTTCTGCGTAGGTCTTGGAGTTATTGTTTTTGCCCTGTTTTTCCTTGGTAAGTAATTCATTTAAGATTTTGTTTTTATCTTGCAATTCGAAGTTTAGCTGTTTTAGCAGTTGGTTTTCTATTTTTAGCGATTCAATTTCATTAAACTCTTCGTAGATTGTCTCGTTATGGCCTTGTTGTTTGTTGTTGAGTGTTTCCAGATTTATTTCACTGATTATTTCTTGTTTGATTTGCTCCTTCGTTGTAAGTTTGATCTGTGCTATTAATTGCTTGGCCTCGCTGCTTAGCGCGCCATATGGCATGGGATGGTCCTGGCAAATCATTAGTGAATTACTAATGAGTTTCACTGGACATCCTGCATTATACTTTGTCACTATTTCATTAGTGTGATAAAAATTTTCACACAATAAACACAATACCACTCCTACTTTTAATGTTGGGTGGCATTTGTAGAATTTAGTGAGGATGGTATCAGGCGGCTCCTTGCCTCCCGGCGCCATGTTGGAAACTCTGATATTTATATGATCTTTTAAAAATCAAATAGCGAAAAAGTCTTTTACTTCTTCAAATCAATATATACACAACAAATGTACATTCACATTGTTCACTACAAATCAGACAAAAGAAAGTTGTGATATCAATAATCAATAGTCAAGTAAACTTCAGTCCACTTGAGTGAAATGCTTCAGTGTTAGTTAAGTAACTAATTTATCTGATAAATTACAAGACCACATTTTTATTATCTACTGGAAATCAAACAAAAGAATTTCGTGAAATCAATTATTGATAGTCTGTATGATTTTTCTCAAAAATGTATTAAAATTTTTTCATCCTTCTATACAAATTTAAAACATGAACGTATTGAAATCAATTTATTATAGTCATGTAACTATAAATTCACTTGACAGACATAATATAGTACTTCTCGTACCTCGACCTTAAAGTAGAATTTTACACCAGCGTTGTAATAATGAGCCCGAGAGCTTGCAAAGCTGACCTCAGGGATTATTTATTTTATCACACATCAAGAGCATAAAATCTTACCTCCGTCGTACGGACATTGTATTTTTACAAGAGCACATTTGGACTATCTACTGGAAATCAAACAAAAGGAAGCAGTGAAATCAATTATCGACAGTAATGCAACTTACTCCCTCCAAAACAAGTGTATGACTTTCCCAGAAATGTATTAAAAATTTTCCGTCATTCTATACAAATCAAACACAAGAAAGTATTGAAATCAATTTATTATAGTCAAGTAATCTTAACTTAACTTGACTGATATAATATAGTAATTTTCGTACCTTGATCAAAAGGTAAATTAAAAATTTATTTTACCCCCGCGTTGTAATAAAGGGCACGAGAGCTTGCACAGCTGTCCTCACGGATTATTTGCCACACAAGGGCATACGAACATTATTTTTCGCCTTCGTCGGCCTAATGACTATGTCGATTGGGTCGTTTTTTTTTGCGGATGTACAGGATACCAATTTTACAGTTCAAGGACGTAAAGTGTAACTTTCAATTAATTTGGCCCGTGGGTGTAAAACACTACTTAACGCTCTAGGGATGTAACAGCTCACATTACGCTAAAAAAAGCCTATTGAATTTATGTACTTACCGCGAGGGCAAAAATTACTTTTTTGTCCTCAGGCCGCAAAATGAATTTTTGCGGCCCGTATAGAGGTCGCGAAATACTAAATGTAAGGCCTATGCCGCAAAATACATTTAGTATTTTGCGCCCTCTATACGGGCCGCGAAAACTCATTTTGCGGCCTTAGAACAAAAAAATTGTATATACTACCACGGACGCAAGCTGTAACATTCCTCCGAGTGCGACCTTTGGAGGCCTCGCTATCGCTCGGCCCCAAAGGTCACACTCGCCGCGAATGATACATTTTGCGTCCTTGGTACATAATATACTATTAATTATGCAATTAACGTCTTGTTTTTATTTCTACAAGTCACAAGAATTTTTTCCGATATTAACGAGAAGTGCAAGCCTATATCAAAAACTATATACTTAGTTTCCAAAACATTACTATTTTATGTTCTTCTTTCTGAATTTTAAACTTTCTATAGTATATTACGCATCTAGGGAAGATAAGAAAAAATCTGTCCAGAGCTGTTCTGGGGTGGCCCTCCTTCCTCCTATACATACTTGGCGGGCCCGAGGATTTTCAGTTTACCGGTGGACAATTTAACTATAAAATAATAAACTTTTGCATAAATTCAATAACAATAATGTTTATAGGAGTAAATAATACTTTTATTTTTAAACAATACTATTAAAGTATAACAATATTTTATAATACTGATAACGCATATTTTGTAATATATTTTTATATATGCACATAGAAATCATTTCCACTTTATTACAAAAACATTTTTTACTTCTTTTCTGTGATTTTTAAACGATTAAAAATTTGTACTAATCATTTGAAGAGCTAAAGGCAACTCATATTTCGAATTGGCCCCCAGGTAAGCAGTATAAACCGCAAATTCAGGGGTCATCTAAAAATGTGAGCAGACTAATGCTTGAACTCTTCATTTATAGACAACTTACAAAAAACTTTGATGAAAAAAGACATAAATGTACCGTGTTATTATCGTGTTATCTCGATTCCATAATCGTAAAATATTCAATTATTTGAACTTCAGGTGATGTGTATAAATCGACTGCTTTTATTTATTGTATTAACGAGTCAGTGTATCTATGACATGATTTTTTATTAAAATAGCGCTGAAGTGTACAAAATAGGTGTATGATACTTATAAAGTGGTTAATGATTTATGCTTATAAACATAGATATATATTTATATATGGGTAACTTCACGTCAACTGTGACAGGTCGAAATTTTAAAATGGCTTAAAATGGGGTTTCCTAGTTCTAAATTAGCCCCAAAATACAACCCTAGTGTTTAAGAGCGAAATATGGTTAAAAAGTTAGAATCAATTGAAAATTTGAAAATTTTGATTTTTTTCAAAAAACAGCAATTTTCATGATTTTTTTACTAAAAATCTTGAAACTTTTTGTATAGCACATTAAATGGGAAAAAGTTTACAAATTATAAGTAGAATTGCTCAGAATTTTTCCAGATTGATGTCAATTATATTGTTAATTTATACGTAAGAAAATACCATACAAAATATGCTTAAGGCGTTTTTGACATTGTTACGTCCGTGACGTATCTCTAAAATCAAATTAACAATGCATATTTATCGCCAGTAATTTTCTGACATACAAATGTCGTATATGCAAATTTTGACAACATTGCTTTTTAATGCAAGCGGCATCACGCCGAAGCGAGCGAACTTTACAACGTTGAAATTTTTTAATACGAGGCAATCGTGACGTAGTAGTAGGTCATCAAACTTGCGTATTATATTTTCTTTAGAATCAGCATTTCGCAATGCGACTACCGAATTTAATACGATTGGAGACAATTACATTGCCAAATAAGATGATCTCAATCATCTTCAACCTAATTTAACCGCTTAATAAATACAGCGACTCTCAACACACAAATCAGTAATCGTGCAAAAGTCGCGAGCTCCGTACTACTCCAGCCGACAAGAGGAGAAGCGAATATTTTATACGGGTCAAATATCCTACATTCAATTACGAAAAGAATTTCTTATATCAATAATTTCAATAATCTATCGGCATTATATATTGTTTAACAAAGTTAATAAGTTGTAAATCGCATAGTTTTATTTATAAACCTTATATCTTTCAATAAATAGTGCATCTAACTAATCAGCTGTTTATTATTTATGAGAGCCTACGCCCAGAATAAAGGTAATATAAATCAAATATCAATTGAAAATATAATATATATATATATATATATATATATATATATATTGTAATATATATATATATATATATATATATATATATCATTCAAATATAATTTGAAGATAAACGATACAAATTTCAATACACATATAAGAGTAGATTCCTCGACATTCAAGACTTAACAGTGGTTCCGGTACCGATCGAACAATCGTTCACTAGACTATTTCAAATTAAAGAATAAAAATAACTTTTCTCCGGAACTTAACAGTGGTTCCGGTATCAATCGAACATTTTATAGTTCACTAGATTATTTGAAATAAAAGAAATAAAATAACTATTTTTCGGAACTTAACAGTGGTTCCAGTACACAGTCGAACGAAAGTTCATTAGATCAGCTAAATCAAACTTTAAACGTTTTAAAGTAGATATAATAAGCTCTTGAAAGACGAGGAAAATATTCTTATATAAATACAACTAACATAGAATAAGTCCGAGCTTCTTGCTTTGCAGTAAGAAGTTGGGGGGATCATTGTAGCATGAATCGCCCAAATTTCGGAAGATAAGCAAGTACGGCTCGTCGAGTTATTAACAAGTATTCATCAAATGATAAATACGGAAATAAGAATAATTTCTACAAAATAAATGACATTTTTCAAAAATATATTACGCAAAATACAAATACAGTCTAACACAGATTAGAAAAAAGAAAAATAATAAAAATATTACAAACGAAAAAAGGTACGACACTACAAGGAGTAATAAAACAAAGAAGTAAGAAAAAATTTTTAACAACAAATTATATAACAAATTATAGCTGAAATAGCAAGTGAAAAGATAAATTTACAGAGTGAAATCAAGATATATTACGCGAAAATAGCAGTCTAATACAAGTAAGAAATTGGAAAAAATCAATAATAACAGGATATAAAAGTAAAACCAAAAGAAAATACTACAATAGATAAAACAAAATATCATAAAGACAAATTATAATTACAAAAAAATTAAGAACAACGATCACATAAATAGAAAATACAGCACGCGAAAAATAAACATAGAATAATGATCAACGCAGCTCAAAAAAACGAATAATAATATTAAACAAATTGATCAATTAAATAAAAATTGCATAAATAAACATTACAGTTTAAACAATAAAAGATAAAACACTAAAAACTAAGCAAAGGAAAAATGTATAAAAGTGACAAATAAATAAATAAATTATATTGTGAAATAAACAATTACAAAATATATACAGAAAAATAGTGGAATTAATAATAAAAACATATTTTAAAAGATATATTAAGTATAGTATAAACAAAGAAGTAATATATCATGTCAAATCAGAAAGGTATAGGAAATAAGGGAAACGAAGGGATTATAACCAGACGGACTACCCAAAAAAATCCAGAACTTAAAAAGCAAGTAGATGATATAAATAAACAAACAAACATTTTTTTAAAGAAGACCAAAAGTACCAAGATCATCTCCAAATACACAATTAAATAGAACTTCATCAGATATCTACATTAACTCAAGAACACAGGAATATGAGGAAATACTTTCAATTCCATCAACTTCAAAAATAGACCATAACGAACTAGATACACAACATTCAGTCAATTTAAACAAAAAACAGAATATTAAAAACCCCACACAAAAACAAGATATATCAAATAAAAATATAAATAATCTTTTTATTCCGGAAATAAAACGGGATATATTATCACCAACAAATTTTCATACTCCAAACACACCAAGTCAGAGCCCAGCATTTTTTGAAGAATCAATATATATAGAAAACGGTAGGCAACACGACTACACGGATATAGAAGGATTTTTTAATGAACAAAGTTTGATTTTAGCTAGAGATAATACAAGTAATAACGAACAGCCAGAAATTCAAATAAACGAATTTAATAAATCTAGAACCAGAAATGGCAAATCAAGCATTAAAATTACCACTTAAAGAAGTTGCAAAGTTAGTACCGGATTTTGACGGGAAAAATATCCAACTAGAGGAATATATAGAAAAATTAAAACACGCAAAAAGAATAATATCGAATAATGATGAATCGAACCTAGTACAGATCCTCAAAATAAAGCTCAAAGGAGAAATTTATAAAGCATTAGCAAATGTAGAAATTGAAAGTATTGAAACTTTTATTAAAACAATACGTAAAATATATCCATCAACGGATAATACACATTCATTATACGGAAACCTAACACAACAAATTCAAAAATCAGATGAAGATGTACTATGTTTTGCAAACTAATTATGAGTGTTGGGTACACAAATAATAGAATTAAAAAAATTAGAACCTAATGTAACAGGAGAAATTCTAACAGAATATGAAACTAGATTAAAAACCGACATACTCAGTAGTTTTAAAAAAGGATTAAAACAAGAAATTAGAATCGAACTCGGAGAACACCAACACATGGATAACGCAGTACAAAAAGCAATTGAAATAGACTTAAAAAAGCAAAATAGCTTAAGTAATGATACTACAAGCATATTGTTTAATTTCGAAACTCCAATTCCAAACACAATTAAACAAGTTTTTTGCCAATTATGTAAGAAAATAAATCATGAAGCATTATTTTGCATGAAAGCTTCATGTGTCTATTGTAAAAGCAAAGAGCATGTATCATATCATTGCAGAACAGCTAAGCATGTAATAAAATTAATTTGTAAATTGTGTAGTACGGAAGGCCACTCAATAGATGCGTGTAAGTTAAATAAGATGCAGAGTAATCATTATCAATACTGCCAAAATATGGGGCACGAGGTTACGCAATGTCCTACTATTACAGAATACGAGCTGTGTTGGAGATGTAAGGACAGAGGACACGACCCGCTTACGTGCAATAATTCGGTAAGAATTACGGAAGTATGCGACGCCTGTGGCAGCGCGTCACACACCGCTAAAAATTGCCCGTCAGCATTGTGTAAGAGGTGCAACAACCTCGGGAATTTAATGAAATACTGCACGATAAACAAAGGAACGATATGGTGCGCGATATGTGCGGATGAAGGTCACGAAACCGCGGATTGCGAGAGCGTAAAAGTTTTAATTATGCAAAATAGACAACAAAACTCTCAGAATAAAGAAGTTTGTCAATTTTGCGAGATGCCGGGGCATTCAGCAAAAACTTGTAGAAAAATAAACAATAACCAACAAGGTACATTCCCAAGTAACAATTACAATGCCTTAAATAAATCCTATGAACATCGAGATAAAGATAGGAATGGATTTTTCCGAACAAATAACCAGAACAGCAATCATTTTTCAAGGAATTCAAACAGTAATTATCGGGGGAACTTTAATACACAAAGTATAAAATGCGAATATTGTAATTTCACCGGGCATACATTAGAAGATTGTAGAAAATTAAAAAATCTGACGGCACAAATTAAATGCTCTTTTTGCAATAAAAATGGACATCAAATAAACAATTGCCATGAAATCAAGATGCTACAAAATAAATTAGATAAATTTTGTAAAATTTGTAAAAACACGCATCACACAACTGAGGAATGTGTGTCGCGATCAGTACTTAATCAACAAACTTCGGAAAACTAACAAATTCTTCTAGAAATGAGTGGACTAGAAGGATTAACAAAAAACCACAAAAAGATAGCGCAGATATTAAAGTAGGTACATTTAATAATGATGGTATCACCAACGGAGGGAAAGACACGGACATCGATTTATTGATTACAAAGAATTTAAAGAATATTACGGAAAACATGGAGAAAAATAAGGCAATAAATAGATCAGAAATTATAAATAATAACGAAATAAATTTAAGTGATTTTGAAATAAATAGTATTGAAAATGAATAAACACAAGAAAGAATAGCAGCAACCAAAATTGCAATGTATTTTCTGAAATTAGAAAACTCACTGCAGTATATCGAAATAGAAAACCACTACACAAATAAACAATGTAATTTACTTGTAGATAGTGGGGCTCAGTTAAATATTATCAAGGGAAATCAGATACCTTCTAATATAATTTTAGAAAATAGGCAAATTCATTTATCTGGTATTACAGATAAAACAATTGAAACATTAGGAGTAATTAAAATGAATATAAATGGACTGAATATTGATTTCCATGTAGCACCACCAAATTTTTGTTTACCTTACGACGGGATTTTAGGAATCAAAATTCTTACTGAACAAAAATTAAGACTAGACGAGGGCTATTTACAAATAAATCATAGTAAGATCAAACTGAAAGCAGCCCATAAATTAAATCATAATCTTAATACAGTAACTGAAAAGCCACAAAAAACGGATAAAGAATTAAAATCAAGAATAACAATAGAACAGAAGGAAGTTTTAAAGAAAATGTTAGAAAATACGGACGAAAAACAAAGCTTAATACCCATAATTCATGAAAATTGCGAACAAGTAATACAAATAAACGAAAAAACTGAAAATTTTCAAATTGATGATGAAATGGAGAAATCATCTTGTTTAATGTCTTATGAACCTGAGTTAATCAATAAAAATGAAGTAAATATAAATTCAGAAATAACATTATATGATGACGTTATGAAAATTTTAAATACGATTCCAATATTAGAGGCAGAAGGAAAGGATTTACAAAAAAAAATGTTAAATGAAATTCTACCAGAAAATATAAATGATTTACATTATGAGGAAATTTTGGAAAATGACGAAAATAATATTAAGTCATTAATAAATAATATTAATATTGCTTTTGAAACTAATGACCAAGCAATCGATTTTGAGGAAATCGAATCAACAGATTATAAACAATTTTTGACAATAATGAATAAAAAGGTTGAAGTAGATTTAGAAGATTATAATAAACTCTATGAAAATGAAAAAGAATATAGCTTTATATCTTATGAAATAGACAATTTACCTGAAGGTTTTCAGATAACAGAAGACTTTAACATAGATGAAAATGAAATTTTAAATTTGGGATCAATAAATTTTATAGGAAAAAATATGTCAGTACAAGATTTTAAAGAATATAATAGAGAAGAAAGATTATTAGAAAAAATATGTTACGAAAACTTGCCTGAAAATAGTAAAACAATGATTAAGGATCTAGTATTGAAAAATAAGGATATATTTTGGCTAGAGGGAGACAGTTTAGGATCATGTAATGTAGAACAACATGAAATAAATTTAACAGATGATAAACCCGTATACGTAAAGCAATTTCCTTTACCTCATAAATTAAAAGAAATCGCGATAGAGGAAACTCAAAAATTAATAACAAATGACCTAGTTCGAAACTCAAAAAGTGCTTTTAACGCTCCAGCATGGATTGTAGCAAAAAACAGTTAGCAGACGGAAAAAAACGATGGCGTTTAGTAATAGATTACAGAAAACTAAACGAAAAGACAATTCCAGATCCATATTTACTCCCAAACATTACAGAAATATTCGATCAATTGGGGAAAACTAAATTTTATCACGTTATAGATTTAAAGTCGGGATTGCACCAAATTCCTATAAAACCAAGTGATATACATAAAACTGCATTTAGCATCAATCCATTGGGACGTTTTGAATTTCGAGTATTACCTTTCGGATTAAGAAACTCACCGCGTACATTTCAAAGAGTTTTAAATACAGTCTTAGGCGATTTAATCTGTAAGATATGCTTCGTATTCATCGACGATATAATTATTTTTGGCGAAACTATGACAGAAGCCAACGAAAGATTCAATACAGTTGCACAAAAATTACGAGAAGCGAATTTAACATTAGAACCAGAAAAATGTGAATTTTTAAAAAAAGAAGTATGTTATTTAGGTCACATTATTAGTGAACACGGAATAAAACCTGATCCAAAGAAAATAGAAGCAGTAAAGAAATTTCTGACACCGAAAAATGTTAAAAATATTAGAGAGTTTCTAGGGCTTTCAGGTTACTATAGAAGATTTATAAAAAATTACGCAAAAGTAACAAAATCCTTAAATATATTGCTAGAAAAAGACGTGAAGTTTCATTGGGAAAAAGACCAACAAAAAGCCTTTGAGGAAATTAAAGAATTATTATGCACTGCACCAATCTTAGAATATCCACGTTTCGATGAACCATTCATTATTACAACAGATGCTTCGAATTCTGCTTTAGGTGCGGTTTTGTCGCAAGGAAAAATTGGCAAAGACCCAGCGATAGCTTACGCATCACGAAGTCTACATAAAGCGGAAACTAAATATCACACCTATGAAAAAGAAGCATTGGCAATAATGTTTGCCATAAAAACGTTTAAAAATGACATATATGGAAACAAATTCACAATAGTTACTGATCACAAACCGCTGTTATGGTTAAAATCAGCTGATAATAATACAAGAGTCCAAAAATAGAGACTAAAACTATCAGATTATGAATTTGATATCGTATACAAACCAGGAAAACAGAACGCAAATGCAGATGCTTTCTCTAGGAATCCAGTAGAGATATTTGTTATTACCAGAGCACAAAATAAGAAAATATTAAATAAAAATAACGAACAACCTAGAATTCTTAGTAACGATGGCAAAATCAAAGTAATGAATGAAGATAGACAGAAAATTAAAGGAAAAAGGGGCAGACCTAGGAAAAATGACAAAAAAATGACTACGGGTAGAAAATAAGAGAAAATTGAGGAAAACAAAGAAAATATATCGGAAATTAATAATATCATTTATTCTAAAAATTCTATACAATTTAGAAACGATAACATTGTTCATTTAATAAATTTAAAATGAAAATCATTAGATAAAAATACTGAATTATTAATCGAAAGTAAAAACATAAAACCAAAACTATTACTTACAAAAGATAATATAGTTACAATAAATATAGAGAATAAAAAACTATTTTTGTTATACATAGATACGTCCGTATCATGTAAATTAATAAAAGAAAATTTAGCGAAATTATTTAATCAATTAAAAGAATTATTAATTACTAAGAATATATGTATTTATAGTATTTCTAGG
Source organism: Torymus aiolomorphi (assembly GCA_036365515.1). Lineage (NCBI taxonomy): Eukaryota > Metazoa > Arthropoda > Insecta > Hymenoptera > Torymidae > Torymus > Torymus aiolomorphi. Next base: position 78,832,537 of record CM070876.1, read on the forward strand.
GATATAGAAATTTTAAATATAAGTTGGTTAGAAATAGAGGAAATATTAAAAGAAATATTTAGCAATACAAATATAAAAGTAATAATATGTTTAAATAATATTGAATATGTAAAAATTGAAGACAGGGATAAAATCTTTAACATGTATCACTCCTCTATGATAGGAGGAAATTCAGGTGTATATAGAACATACAATAGACTTAAGGAAAAATATTTGTGGGAAAACTTAAAATCAGACATCCAAAACAGAATAAAAAAATGCGAAGATTATCAAAGAAATAAATTAAAGCGGAAAAAGACTAAACAACCAATGATTATCACAGATACACCGGGGAAAATATTCGATAAAATCGCAATGGATATTGTAGGACCATTTAACATTACTAAAAATAATAATAAATATATTTTATCTATACAAGATCAATTATCAAAATTTGTAATTTTAGTATGTTCGAAAGATCAAACAGCAGAATCGGTTTCAGATGGTTTTATAAAAAGATTTATATGTATATTTGGATGTCCAAAGATAGTACTAACCGATAGAGGGGCAAATTTCACGAGTAAAATAATGAAACAGATAGCTAAAAGGTTTAAATTTGATAAAATTGAAACTACAGCTTTCTCGCCGCAATCTAATGGTTCATTAGAAAGAGCACACCACCCGTTGTGTGAATATTTAAAAAATTTTTCTACAAAGAAATATGAATGGGATGAACTATTGGATTTTGCACAATTTCATTACAATACTAGTGTACATACTAGCCATCAATTCACACCATATGAACTAGTTTTTGCCTGTCCTGCTAGAATTCCGTCTAGCAAGCCAGTAAAAAAATCAGAATTATTACCGACCTATAATGGATATTTAGAAAAACTGATTAATAATATGAGAGAAATTGCCTTAATAGCAAAACAAAAATTAATAATGTCAAAAGAAAAAAATCAAAGATATATTATGACAGATTTATTAACCCAAGAGAATTTAAAATGGGAAATAAAGTATGGTTGATCAAAGAACCTAAACCAGGGAAACTTGAAAAAGATCATTATCATGGCCCTTTTGACATTATTAAGGTAAATGAAAATAATAATGTTGTCATAGACTATAAAGGAAAGGCAAAAACAGTCCACACAAATAAATTAAGCCTTGTTAATAATGAAAAATAGTAACATAATTATCTTACAGGAACTGGACACCATGTATCTTTCAATCATTGTACTTCTAACGCTTTTTAAAGAAAATCACGCAATTATTGGTTTTAATTGCGGTTCAGCAGATCCAGCAGTATCGACATACTCATTAGTGGACACAGGAGAATGCGATTTCCACGAGGATGATCTACAGATATCAAACACAACGATAGAATTACTACAGTTAGCGGAATTTAAAAATAGTAGAGTTATTCAATACAAAATCGAAATTTCTCGTACAATTTATAATTGCGGAATGTTTAGTCATCTAGGGCCTGTAGAAAACGGATTACAAGAATATTTATATGAAGTTAGTGCAGACAGATGTAAATTTATTCATGAAACGGGAATATTTAAATATGATAACTCACACACTATAGCCGACATTAGAGTAAACGAAACAAAAACCGTAGGAATTGACCTCGCGGGAAAAGTAACAGAAAGATCGTGTTCAGGAGGGACATATGCTGATAGCTACGGAGGTTGGGATAAAGTTCTTGTTCAGGGCATTATAAAAATTACACTTACCGAAGAATATGCAAAAGTTAATCTGAATAATAACAAAATACATTTAAGTTCAGGAACAGTTTGCGATTTTTCAATGAACAAATTTTCCGATGAACATTGCATAGATATACAAGCAGGTTATACATTTTGGACACATTTCTCAGAGGAAAATTGCCTTAATAATAAATATGATACTTTATATAGTGGTACTGTAACAAAGACTTTATCTCGAAATAATGAAATTATCTATACTGTAAATACATACGATTTATCTTTCTCATTAACAGCGATTGAAAAAATTAAATTCTGCGATCGAATAATCACGAAAACAGAACACCCAAAATTGTTTATTTATGAAAAGGTAGATAATATTTTATTCGATAACGATATTAGACAAGAAAGAGATTATGTCAATATAAATATTTTTTTCTTACTCGCCCACCCGAAAGTACGTACTTTCGGCCCGCATCTCCGGGCCGAAAGAGAAACTTTCGCATCCTATTTTAGACCAACCGCGCGCTCTGATTGGCTGCCGAAATTTCCTGACCCGCGGCGCTTGAGCGCCCGCGCGCATGTCTGACGAAAGATGTTTGTGCGGTGTGAAGGTTAGACACGTACGAAATAAACAGAGGAAAGTGCACAGGTGATGACAAAAAAGAGTTAAATGAAATAAAAAGTGGTGTTGTTTGATCGTGGTCATTGTTTTTTCCTCTTGTTTCCTACACGTACTTTCGAGTCGTGTAGAAACAATTAAGTAAACGTACGGACGGAAGCGTTCGAAGAAATATGTTTGTGTGGTGTGAAGGTTAGACACGTACGAAATAGACAGAGGAAAGTACACTTGTGACGAGAAAAAAGAGTTAGTTGAAATAAAGTGGTGTTGTCTTTTTTTAATGAATGTGTTTCTGATGCCCGCCCCGACCAGCAAAACCTCGGCTTCGCCTCGGTCTTGCAAATGTCGGGCGGGCATCAAACCATCTGTGTAACAGCGAAAGTAGCAGACGGCCAAAAAACCAGCTCTCCACGCCGGGTCGAAAGAAAAAACGGTCGGTAATATCGACTGAGCTACCCAAAGCGGCCGACAGAGGCAGTACTATCGAGCGGGTCGAAAGAAAAACTAACACTCAAACGTCTCAAACACAGCTAGCAGACGACAACGCAATTTTATCAATTATTTAACAATTACAGAACGTACTTTCGGCCGGGGAGTAAGAAAAATAGTATACAATACTTGGACCGGAAATTGGATGCCCTGGCCGTGCGTCATGACGCCCTCGGCTTCGCCTCGGGCGTCATACCACGCACGGCCCGGAAATCCAATTTCCGGCCCACGTATCGTAATGTACTATTCTTACATTAATGCAAAATTTGTACACGTAGAAAGACATTTTAGAATGCAATTTAAAAGTATATATTTAAATATGTTGACAAAAATGTGCGAAGTATAAAGGAGGGAAATTCAAAATTCCTTATCATTAGCATCCAATTCCCCAGACGAGTTTGCCTACAATATAATGCAAAAACCAGGATACCTCGCCAAACTTGCAGGAGAGGCTGTACATATAATAAAATGTACGCCCACAAATGTGAAAATAGATCACACCAAGGAATGTTACGAAGAGCTTCCAGTTGTAGCAGGTAACACAACATGGTTCCTTACACCAAAAACACATATATTGGTGAAAACAGGAACACAGGTTGACTGCGACACCATAATTCCTCCTTACTATAAGATAGATGGAAATTGGATAAATCTGCTGCCGAAACCAAGAATAATAGAAAAAAATATTACAATTTTTAAAACACGGATATCAAAGGACTGGGAACCAGAAAAGCTAAGCTCACTGGCCACCAGTGGAATTTACTCTCAGCAAGATTTAGAGAAATTCGAGGAAAGATTACTCTTCCCACTTGAGAAAAAAACAATTCTCAATACAATAACACATATCACACAGAGTTCAAGTTCTGTAAAGGATGATATTATGAAAAACCTTCTTACAGAAAACACACTGTCGCATATTGCCGAAAGCACCTGGAATAAAATTGTTAAAAAGTACGAGGAATACGGCATGATAAGTTCTGGAATAATAATGACACTTCTAATAAGCCAACTCATTAAGATGATGGTTGACTTAATAATACGAGGATGTGCTCTACACACATTATACGGATGGTCAACGAAGTTACTCGGAGCCATCTTTAGTTCAGTGACCCACCTGCTGGTATCATTAAATAAAAATAATGTTGAACAGAATATAAGAAAATCAGCTAGAGAAGAGATTGAATTGCAAGAGGTAAGAGTCCAAAGACCAATTATATCTAATCCTATTCTAAAAAACTCAACAATTCAAAAAAAGGTAGAATTTGAACTTCAGCCACCAAAAACACCAAAATTCCAATAGTTTAGACCTTTACCCCCAATCCCATTAACAGCTCCATCTATGAATGCACAAAATGACGGAAGTTTTACATCAGTATCTATATTTGAAATTTGATTTAAAATTTTATTTGATTTTAAAATTCTAAAATGTCAATCCTTTCATGAAATAAATATTATCTTAAGGGGGGAGGAAATATGATGTAACTAAACCCCAACAAATGTGAATAATATTTATTTCATTTAATAAAATAAAATTCCGACCTTAAGGGCGCAAAGAAAATTGATCTATATCACTTAGCATGAGAATCGAGAATTAAAACGTGTAATATTATGATTGAAAATTTATTTTACTTTTCAATATTCACAAAATTATGGAATAATTATTTTTGAGTCTTGCATTAGGAAAATTTGGAGTTTGAAAATCTATCTGTAGTCAGAACAATTTAATAGTTTTTCATCGTTAACTACTTTTATACAAAGACAAATTTTAATATATTTATAATTTTAGTTTAAATATTTCATAATTCCAAGGTATTAAAATCAATCAGCGAAAAAACTAAGGTTACCGTCGACCATCTATTTCATTAATGGGAAAACAAGGGATCGAAATGCTATGTAAAATTAAGATATACATGTTTATATGAATTCTTCGAAATTTGAATGCTAGAAAAGTCGGTATTCAACGTGAGATACAAAGCCAAACGGTAGGTTAAGTGTAGACTAGTTTTAGGAAGGAAAATAATTAATTTATTTTATAGAAACATATAGACGATACGAAATTTTATTTAAAATTATTAAATATTTATTATTATTTTTATTTGAATCTAAATTATTGTTTTTATTATGAATCTTTTGTAACGAAAAAATCAGCGTCAGTCATTTTCTCGAATGTAGAAACTGTGTATATTCGCATTTTGTGCACATAACACCGCAATGAAGCGAGTAATCGAAAAGTTACGTGCAGCAGTTTTTGTGAATTCAGCACTTCCAAATGCCGCAATTCGAACTACTTACGGCCTGCGCCTACGTAATTTCTGTCATAAAAAAGCGAGACACCCAATATAATTAACAAACGTCAATTAATTTTTGTAAACGGAAATCTCTGATGCTTAATAATACACTTGTTGAATTTCTACGACATTCAACAGTCTAAGGGGGGAGGTGTTACGTCCTGAGACGCATTACGGAATTTAGAATACTATTTAAAATTTAATGTTATCAGATATTTCCTGACACACATCGACGAGAACGCAATTTTATACGACGCAGCATTTCGTTCAGGTGACATTCTGACGTAACGAGTCACCGGCCTCAAGAAAAACAACGTATTATATTTTCTTCAAAATCAGCATTTTTTCAATACTATACTGCCGAAATTTATACCAAAATTTTTGCATTTTATTTATAATTTACTGTAAAAGCATTTCCTTAGAATATTCATACGATAGCACAACTATTATATTAAATAGAAACAGAATCCAAAAATTACGATTATTACAAATTTTTATATTATACAAGTTATTATTATGTTTAAGCGTTAATTTAAGATTAATTATTATTTTAGTGTTTCTCATAAATCAAATTCTAAAATCACTGATACAATTTTATATTCTGGTGTTATGAAGGAAATTAGTGAATTTATTATTCGAAATCTTACTATCATTTTATTATTATTGAAAATTCTGTAACAGAAAATCACTGATGTTTAAAATATTTTAATATCTGTTGAATCTCTACGATATTCAACAGTCTAAGGGGGGAGGTGTTACGTCCGTGACGTATCTCTAAAATCAAATTAACAATGCATATTTATCGCCAGTAATTTTCTGACATACAAATGTCGTATATGCGAATTTTGACAACGTTGCTTTTTAATGCAAGCGGCATCACGCCGAAGCGAGCGAACTTTACAACGTTGAAATTTTTTAATACCAGGCAATCGTGACGTAGTAGTAGGTCATCAAACTTGCGTATTATATTTTCTTTAGAATCAGCATTTCGCAATGCAACTACAGAATTTAATACGATTGGAGACAATTACATTGCCAAATAAGATGATCTCAAGCATCTTCAACCTAATTTAACCGCTTAATAAATACGGCGACTCTCAACACACAAATCAGTAATCGTGCAAAAGTCGCGAGCTCCGTACCACTCCAGCCGACAAGAGGAGAAGCGAATATTTTATACGGATCAAATACTCTACATTCAATTACGAAGAGAATTTCTTATATCAATAATTTCAATAATCTATCGGTATTATATATTGTTTAACAAAGTTAATAAGTTGTAAATCGCATAGTCTTATTTATAAACCTTATATCTTTCAATAAATAGTGCATCTAACTAATCAGCTGTTTCTTATTTACGAGAGCCTACGCCCAGAATAAAGGTAATATAAATCAAATATCAATTGAAAATATAATATATATATATATATATATATAATATATATATATATATATATATATATATATATCATTCAAATATAATTTGAAGATAAACCATACAAATTTCAATACACATATAAGAGTAGATTCCTCGACATTCAAGACTTAACAACATGATTAATATCCCTCGACAGAGGCTAAAAATTTGATACAAAATGTTACTTTTAAAATGAGACCTTGATGAAAGTGGAATACAAACTCAGAAATAAGTAACAGACAATTGGATCTGCATACATGTATATATATGTATATATATATGTATATATATATACAGTTTCAATTGTCTGTTACTTATTTCTGAGTTTGCATTCCACTTTCATCAAGGTCTCGTTTTAAAAGTAACATTTTGTATCAAATTTTTAGCCTCTGTCGAGGAATATTAATCATGTCACAACCGCCTTAAGCATAGTTTGTATGGTATTTTCTTACGTATAAATTAACAATATAATTGACATCAATCTGGAAAAATTCTGAGCAATTCTACTTACAATTTGTAAACTTTTTCCCATTTAATGTGCTATACAAAAAGTTTCAAGATTTTTAGTAAAATAATCATGAAAATTGCTGTTTTTTGAAAAAAATCAAAATTTTCAAATTTTCGATTGATTCTAACTTTTTAACCATTGAGTATTTCGCTCTTAAACACTAGGATTGTATTTTGGGGCTAATTTAGAACTAGAAAACCCCATTTTAAAATTTCGACCCGTCACAGTTGACGTGAAGTTACCCATATATATATATATATAATAACACGGTACATTTATGTCTTTTTTCATCAAAGTTCTTTTGTAAGTTGACTATAAATGAAGAGTTCAGGTATATCAGTCTGCTCACATTTTTAGATAACCTCTAAATTTGCAGTTTATACTGCTTACCTGGGAGCCAATTCGAGATATGAGTTGACCGTTTGTTGCGTTTAGTTCTTCAAATGATTAGCACAAATTTTTAAGCGTTTAAAAAATACCGAACACAAGGAAAAAATTTTTTTGTAATAAAAGGGAAATGATTTGTATGTGCATATATAACTAGAAGGGCCGAGCCCCCCTGCGTGCCTTCGGCACGCCAACCCCCCCGCCCCCACACAGCTGCTCCTCGCTTCGCTCGTCGCCCGCCCCCTCCCTATGTAAAAACTTCGTTTTTACATTATAGGGACGACCGCACTTCTCCAGAGATCCTTTACATTTCGAATCCTTTCGAAAAATGTAACATTTTATTAGTTTCACGATAAATAGAAAAAAATAGGTAGGTATGTATGTCGAAATAATTTATCAATTTTTTTTTTATAACTTGGTAAGTAAAAAGTGCATAAATTGTAATCCGCAGTCGGGCTGCAGTAAAAAGGGAAGTAGGCAAGGCTGAACGAAATGAAAACTCCAACAGTCTTTAGTTTTAACGAAAGATGGACGTCAGCTGCTCACACGACGCTTTGCATGAAATGTTAACTACAGGGGAAATAAAAGCGATGTTTACGGGTTCCTAATTAAAAAAAAAGTACAAAAGTTGACTCGTATCCCCACATAAGTACACACACGCTCTAACGCGGCGAAAGGGAGAGGATTGAGAAAACGAAGGAATAGGCTCAGCAGTCAGCACTAAGGCACTCGAGAATCTGACATCTGGCTATATTCGTTCGACCTCCGGTGCGTGCATGAGTGGCTGGACGAAGTACTATTGTCGCAGCACGGGCGCACGGCCCGTCTCACCGTCTGCCGTCTTGCGTTGCTGTGTGCGTATCAGCGTATGTGAATGTGATACAATTCCGACGCCCGGCGTTCCCAACGATGATAGCAGACTGCTGTAGTACGGCTTCCTGATGGATGTCCCTCTCGCCGTGACCGTCTGCTGGTGGTGACTCGTCGGAGACAGCAATGCAGCGGGATCGACGACGAGAGCAGTTTTGGTAAGCTCTTTTATGTTCCTAACCTCTTTGATAGCTCGGCTGAAGATACTTCTTTTTGTTGCAGGTAGCTGGTGCAGCGAGGAGAGTGAACAACGACCACTGCTGCAGACTCTTCTTTCGTATGGTAATGTTTTTTTGTGTCATCTATTTACTAGTTATATGTTGTTTTTAGATGTTCGTCTCTCCTCACTTGGCTGCCAGAGTAGTGGGTGATCTGATGTTTGTGCCTTGGTCGACTCCCAGGTTGATTCTGTCCCTGACAGTGAAACATAAGCCAAGGTCTTTGACAGTCTTCCCTCCGAGTGTAGTTACTGATTGGATTACTCTAGCGGATGGCATCCATGGAGTAGTGCCAGCTTGAGCCGTCCAGCTCCACTTTGCTGCTTCTGCAGCTCCATCAGTGATCTTCGAGTATCAGTGGTTTAGAATGTGAGGGGATAGGTAATTAGGAACTGGGGGATATCATAAAAGTGCTAAGTGTGTGGTTAAATGCAGTTCGGGTAGGTAGTTGTTTGTAGTTGGGGTAGTCGGGTAGGTACTTCTTTGTATATGGCAATTTGTCATCTGAAAAAATCTATATTAAATTTTATTTCTATATCTATTTTACTTCTATATTAGATTTTTGTATTTGATTTTTATATTTCTTTATCAATTTTTGTATTTTAATAATTAGTAAAGTCCAGGCGTAACCTATTTACTTCAATGAATGTACCTCTGCTCGACTATTAGAGAAATTATGTATTTAAACAGGTTCAGTACGGATAATGTATAAGAAAAAGTACATTAAGTTAAGTTAAAGTAAAAAAGAATCAAAGAAATTTTCAGATTATTATATTATTATTTCTGATATAAAAAGCGTTATGGGCAAAAGTTTTTTTCTTTTACAACAATTCAAAGAATATGGCAAATTTCACAAGTCATATTTGACTCATGCCGTACTGAACCTGTTGAAAAAAATAAATTTGAAAAATCAGTGAACATCGGTAATTTATTGTGTATAACCTATGTGAGTAAAAGTATCCCTTTCGCAGCCCATACATTGCACAAGTTTTGTTTGGTAAATGTAATATTACTTCAATACGTATTTATATAATATTACGTAATTTTGATTCTTTTAGGTCAACGTCAATTTATATTTTATATTTTTATTATATTTTTATAATTATGTAATATTTGGAATGTTCTACTGATTTTTCTGATCTTATTTATAGCTATTGTATTAAATATTTGTGTCAAATCAAATTCTGTTAAGTAATAAGCGAAAATCGACTATATGAGGTGTATTTACGCGTTAAAAATTGTTTTTATAGGTTTAGATCGTCACAGATTGATTATACATGGAAATGTTGAAAGAAAAACGTTTGTTATTATTATCTATAACTTTTATACCTAATATTTCTGTGTCAAGTCAAATACTGTTGAATAATAAGCGAAAATCAGCTATTTTAGGTGTATTTAGGCATTAAAAAATCGTTTTTATAAGTTTAGTTTGTCTGGATCTGATTGTACATGAAAATGTTAAATGGGACAAATATTATCTATAACTTTTGTTTGTATAAAATCAAATCCTGCTACGTTATAAACGAAAATCGGCGATTTTAGGTATATTTAGGAGTTAAAAATCGTTTCTTTGGATTTAACTCGTCAGGAATTGGTCGTAGCAAAAAATGCTCAATAGAAAAAAGTTTTGTTTTAATATTATCTATAACTTTTACATTTAAAATTTTTGTTTAAGTCAAATTCTGCTCAGTTATAAACGAAAATCGGCCATTTTATGTACATTTAGGCGTTAAAAACCGTGTTTTTGGATTTAACTCGTCGGAAATTGATCGTACAAAAAAATGTTGAATAGGAAAAAGTTTTATTTCAATATTATCTATAATTTTTGTGTTTAACATTTTTGTGTAAATTCAAATCCTGTAAAGTAATAGCAAAAAACGACTATTTTTGATGATTTTAGCGATTTTTTCGCTATTACATTGTTAAATATTGTTCATAGAAAAAAATATTCAATGTAAAAAAGACGTCTTTTAATTAGTTTTAGCAGATGCATTTGTTGTTTTTGACTTAAATTTAATTTTGTTCACCGTATGCTCAACAATCGATTTTTTCAAATTTTTATTTGCCCTGGCGTTTTTTTATTTGTCGATCGATTTGGCTAGGTAGAGAACTGTCAGTTACTTATAATTAGACGAGTATATTCCCCAAAGCCCGTTTAGATCCGTCGAAATTCGCTGAGATAATCGGGATAATCGGGTTACTTGATCACATAGATACAGACATACATACACGGGAGCGTCCGCCAGAAACCAGCCAGCGGGCGCGCGGGACGCATTTTTCATGCAAAACACGCTCTGTTCAACTCACTCGTAATCGTATTCTGAGTCTCTCAGAAAAAAAAAAAGATATATATCGATAGATTTTTTTCTGCTCTTTCCAATGGTGCTATTGTTTTTATTCCGAAATTTTTTCTTCTGGTCGAAAATTCAAGTTGAAAGTTCAGAGACATTTTTCTCAAAGTATGTCATGTTTTTTTTTCAAAATGCATATGACCATTCGAAAGTACAAGTCTTAAGCTACAAAACCCTAAATTTTCAAATTGGAGAAATGAAGGGCTCAAAAGTAACAAGATTAAAAAGACAGCGGTGAGTAGCCGCGCGTGCTCTTCGCGGCCGCACGCTCGGGCTTGGTATAATGAGCTAGTAATCGTATTTTGAGTCTCTCAGAAAAAAACAAAAGACATATGAGGCGTTTCACGTCAACTGCCCCAGCGTGCGGCGCGCGAACCCCAAATCGCGCTATTTCTAACTCATGTTTATGATACTAAAATGTACTTAAAAAAATTGTTTGATAAGCCTTTCCGACGTATTCTTTCCTCAGCTTTCTTATGATGTAGGCAGTTTTTTAGAAATTTTCCATTTTCATCTTCAAAAACTCTTTCACATTGTATTTCTCGCAAAAAACATCTCGGGCACTCTTTGGAAAATATCCTTTCCTACTTAAAAAATGCTCAGCTTTCGATCTAGAGGGTAAAAAAAATATTAAAAATACACTTTTTGAGATATAACATGTTTTGTACTTTTTGAAGGTGAAAATGGAAAATTTCGGAAAAACTCCCTACATCGTTGGAAAGCTGAGGAAAAAATACGTCGAAAACGCTTATCAAACAATTTTTTTAAGTACATTTTAGTATCATAAACATGAGTTACAAATAGCACGATTTGGGGCTCGCGCGCCGCGCGCTGGGACAGTTGACGTGAAACGCCTCATATATCGATAGATTTTTTCCTGCTCTTTCCAATGGTACTATTCTTTTTACTCCCAAACACTTTCTTCTGGTCGGAAATTCGAGTGGAAAGTTCAGAACCATTTTCCTTAAAGTATAACATGTTGTTCTTCAAAATGCATAGCACCATTCGAAAGTACAAGTTATAAGCTACAAACCCCTACATTTTAAAATTGGAGAAACGCAGAGCTCAAAAGTAATAAGATTAAGAAAACAGCGGCGAGCGACTGCGCAAACTTTTTGCGCTGGACCAGAGTGTGCTTTTATAAACGTAGTGCATATTTTCGTTGTTTCCTATTAAAAGCATTACACAATGTTTTATCAGTGCATCATATATTACGTTTTAAATATATTAATTTTTTATTTAAACCTTAATTCTTTTATTTTTATTTGCGATTATTTTTATTGGTCTTTTCATGATACTCATGTTTTTCTTAATTCGAGTTTTAGAGGGTTCGGCTTTTTTAACTGGTGGATATAATTGAGAATCTTTGGATGTTGAAAATCGTTTTAGTTCTAACCTTTTAATGTTAGCTAATAATCTAACACAGTGAAACGATTGAGTTCCAGGCACTGTTTTCGCTGAATCTAGCCTTTGTCTTAATTTATGTAGCCTTAGCATATTCATCTTTTGATGAAAAAAAGCACAAAATATTTTCAAAGTATTTAGTCGCCCACTGGTAAAGATCTTGCGGCGTCAATATATAATTATCGGATACTTTCCGCAAACTTGCTCGCCTAGCATTACTTTTTATAGAAGCACCGAATCCATCGCATGCATTTTTTCCGTGAGCAGTCGCATGAAAGTGCCATTCAGCTTCAACGGAAAAATCTTCATAATGATGAAAAAGATTCTGAAAATTATGTTTATTTTTAAAATGTTGTGCAGCTCCATCAGTAAAGTAACTGATTTTTTAACGAAATCAAAAGATTTTTTGAGGTAATCGATTATAATTTCTTGAATTAGGTAAACTGCCACAGTATCATGAATTAAGTTGTCTGAAAAAACCGCCATACTTTTGTGTTCAATTTTAGAATCTGAACCTTTGTAGTAAATAACTATTGTTGCCAAACTACATTGATTATTATTATAGTGGAATGATTGTGCCGCATCTTCTGCAATGAACGCATAGTTTTCCGAAAAATCTAGGGAAATTAAAAATTCTCCTTTGCTTAAGGATTCTCGTAAGATTTGAAAATAAGGTGACTGCTGTTTGGAAATGAAAGAATGAGTTTTGAGTTTATGTAAAAGAGGAAAAAAGATATCAGTAAATAAAGAACTAGAAACAATTTCAGTTTGCAATGTTGATCTATCAGTAGTTTTCCACATTTGAAATTTTATTTCATTAACCCCAGACCTTTCAAGAAATAGTTCAAGTTCCGTTTTTAGAGATTCAATACCAGGACAATTTTGACACATATTTAAGTAACATTTCGCTGTTGGTGTTTTACAAACTATTTCAGCTATACAAGTATCCATTTTATCAAAAGAAACTCCTGAATTTCTTAAACCAGCTAAGAGGAGTTTGACGTTTTGATGATAAATGCACACACACACTGAATGCGTACCACTAGCACCAGCTAAAACACAATATTTAGGGCAACATTTGGCAAATTTAGTGAATCCTATTTTTGATTCGGGATACTGTTGTTTATACTTTAAATATAACTCTCTAAGATTGTACAAAACAAGTCGTTTCTGAACATAGATCTTTGTGTCATCATCATTTCGTATACACTTATTATTTTTATAACCTGGCATGATTCTACTATTATCGTCATTTTAATAGAAAAGTTTTACTTCGTTTACAGTATCACACGATATTTTTCGGTTTCCCCTTTTATCAACTAAAAGGGATTGACTATCTGACAAACATTTTGTTACAAGCCAACGGGATGAATTAGAAAAATTAGCAACTTTACGAGAACTCCAGTTTTTTGGGAGTAATTTTAAAAGCAACATTTTTTCATTTTTCGACAAATTATCATCGTGAAACAATTTTTGTAAATTAGAAATAATTTCTCTAGATTCTTCCATTGACACTACATTTTCTTCCTCAATTTTCGCATCAAATTTTAATCGACAAGAATCACATATTTTATCTTTATCTTGTAAGTTCGGAAAACGACCTTTCATTTTCTCAGAAAGAAATCTCAGTTTAGATGAATGCTTTGCTTCATCAAAAGGGTTACTTACAACAGCGATTGAAAATCTTTGACATTTTAAACTTTTTTTTTATTATGAAAATAATAAATATTGGGAAAGAAAACATTTTCAGTGGGTGATAAATACCTTCCAAGGAGCTTTTTTAAGTATTGGGAACGACTCTGTGGTCCCTCTAGTGGCAGAAATGATAACAAGTGAAAATGATGCAACGATTAAAGTATAATAGATATATACGCAAACAGAGGCGCGTCCAAGAGCAGAACAGATTTCACGCAGCCGCTCGCTGCTGTCTTTTCAATCTTATAACTTTTGAGCTCTACGTTTCTCCAACTTGAAAATGTAGGGTTTTGTAGCTTATAACTTTTACTTTCGAATGGTGCTATGCATTTTGAAGAACAACATGTTATACTTTAAGAAAAATGGTTCTGAACTTTCCACTCGAATTTTCGACCAGAAGAAAGTGTTTGGGAGTAAAAAGAATAGCATCATTGGAAAGAGCAGGAAAAAATCTATCGATATATGTCTTTTGTTTTTTTCTGAGAGACTCAAAATACGATTACGAGCTCATTATACCAAGCCCGAGCGTGCGGCGCGTCCGAGCGCAGCGCGAAGAGCACGCGCGGCCACTCACCGCTGTCTTTTTAATCTTGTTACTTTTGAGCCCTTCATTTCTCCGATTTGAAAATTTAGGGTTTTATAGCTTAAGACTTGTACTTTCGAATGGTCGTATACATTTTGAAAAAAAACATGATATACTTTGAGAAAAATGTCTGAACTTTCAACTTGAATTTTCGACCAGAAGAAAAAATTTCGGAGTAAAAACAATAGCACCATTGGAAAGAGCAGGAAAAAATCTATCGATATATATCTTTTGTTTTTTCTGAGAGACTCAGAATACGATTACGAGCGAGTTGAACAGAGCGTGTTTTGCATGAAAAATGCGTCCCGCGCGCCCGCTGGCTGGTTTCTGGCGGACGCTCCCATATGTATACATCACTGAAAACGCTTAAAATGTAATTCTTTCGGGTGGAAAATAGTGTTTATGTTGTAAATTTTCAGAATTTGAAGTGTTACAATTTTCGCCCTGACGAAAATATAAGGCTCTCCCGAGAAACGGTCGTGCCTAAAAATATATTACGAAATATGCATTATCAGTATTATAAAATATTGAGATACTTTAATAGTATTGTTTAAAAATAAAAGTATTATTTAAACATCTAAATATTATTGTTATTGAATTTAAGGTAAGCAACCCTCGTACAATCGCGCGCGCGACTCTACGGGGGCGGAAACCGCGCGCGAGCACGCGGCGATCTCCGCTCCCGCAGAGTCGGAGTGCCAGAGATTGACTCGAACCGCTTCATATTCCCAACAAAATTCTATGCAAAATTTATTAGGAAAAAAAATTAGAATTCATTGCTTAGTTGAGAATAAAAAAAAAAAAATTTATTCGGCTTCCAGCTTTAAATCAATTAAATAAGTTTGAAAAAACTATGTATCACAGTTGAACCATGCATAAGGTGGTAAACAAAAAAATTGGATGGCTGAATTTTATACAGCGTGAGTATCTAGAAGGATTTCAAAGAAAAACTTTCAATACCTCTCGCAAATCAAAACTATGTCCTCACTTAGAAAAGTTGAAATGATTATTGAGGTTAGGTTCCGCGAAAATTACAACATTTTTTCGGTCATTATATTTAACTTTTGCCATGTGTGAAGTAAGGGACACCGATCAAAACATCATATTCACTTCCTGCTGTTCTCTGAGACTGTAACCCACGCACTGTCGCATGCGCGACTCTACGCTAGCGCAGACGGCGCGCGAGCCCGCGGCGATCTTCGCTCCCGCAGAACCAAGTGCTACAGATTGTAGCGAGACGCTTCATATTCCCAACGAAATTCTATGCGAAATTGATTAGAAAAAAATTACAATTCATGGCTTAGTTGAGGATAAAAAAAGATCATAAATTTATTCGGCTTCCAGCTTGAAATTAATTAAATAAGTTTGAAAAAACTATGTATCACAGTGGAACCATGCATAAGATGGTAAACAAAGAAATTAGAACGCTAAATTTCATACAGGGTCAGTATCTAGAACGATTTCAAAGAAAAACTTTCAATACCTCTCTCAAATCAAAACTATGTCCTCACTTAGAAAAGTTGAAATGATTATTGAGGTTAGGTTTCGCGGAAACTGCAACATTTTTTCGGTCATTATATTTAACTTTTGCCATGTGTGCAGTAAGCGACACCGATCAAAACACCATATTCACGTCCTATTGTTCTCTGGGACAGTAAGCCACGTACTGTCGCGCGCACGACTCTAGGTGAGCGAAGACCGCGCGCGAGCCCGCGGCGATATCTGCTCCCGCAGACTCGGAGTGCCAGAGATTGACTCGAGACGCTTCATATTCCCAACAAAATTCTATGCAAAATTTATTAGGAAAAATTACACTTCTTTACTTCGTTGAGGATAAAAGAAGATCATAAATTTATTCGGTTTCCAGCTTTAAATCAATGAAATAAGTTTGACAAAACTATGTATCACAGTTCAATCATGCATAAGATGGTAAACAAAAAAATTTAAAGGCTAAATTTCAAACATTGCGAGTATCTAGAAGGATTTCGAAGAAAAACTTTCAATACCTCTCGCAAGTCAAAACTAAGTTTTCACTTATAAAGGTTGAAATGACTATTGAGGTTAGGTTTCGCGAAAAATGCAAATATTTTTTTGTTAATTATATTTATCTTTTGCCATGTGTACAGTAAGCGACACCGATCAAAACATCATATTCACGTCCTGCTGTTCTCTGAGATAGTATCCCTCGTACCATCGCGCGCGCGACTCTACGTATTCGGAGACCGCGAAGCAGCCCGCGGCGATTTCCGCTCCCGCAGAGTCGAAGTGCCAAAGATGGGCGCTAGACGCTTCATATTTCCAACGAAATTTTATGCGAAATTTTTTAGCAATGATTAGAATTAGTAATAGTAATAGTAATTTATTATAAAAATGTAGATTTTACAAATAATTTATAAACGTGTAATAAACATTGTAAATTAGTATATAAATCAGGTTAAAATATTCGCATTAATAATACTTATATACTTGTAAAAATATCGCATTAATAATACATTATAATACAGTGATTTTCATTTCGGTAAAAATACTTAGATGCTCTAGACGGTCACCAGTTTTAAATCTCTTTAAAATACGACTTTAAATACTGATTTGTAATATCATAGTCATCATTAGGAACTAAAATAATACTGAATTGTAAGTCAAAAATACTGAATTATTGATATCAAATATAAAACCTTGAATTGAGTACTGTGTAGTTGGAAAGATAAAGCGAAATAATAAATTCATTCGGTCTTCAGCTTTAAATAAATACAAAAAATACTAGGTAGCACGTTCAACTATGCGTAGGATGGTATAGATGACATTTGAAGACTAAGTTTTATACTGTTGGGTATGCGTTTAGTAGTGTTCTAGTAAAAGAACATAGTTTAAGATTTTTTCTTCATCCCCTAGCCGAAAGTACGGTCTTCCCGGCTCGATTTCGCGCCGGGAAGAGCGACTTTTGTGGCCGCTCTTTGTTGATCGTTGCGTGGCAACGTCCGCGACAGCGCACGTGTTGTAACCTAAACTATGCTAACCCTTCCAAATGTGATGACAAGAAAATCATTTGTAAAATCGGAAAATTGAAAAGATATAGGCGTATTAAATTAATTTTATGTTATTATTAATATATTGAACAATATATTTATAACTCTGATAATCAATTATGTTCTTATATTGCATACACGTTGTCAGAAAGCTTCTATACATATATAGAAATGATGTTTACATTTTGAGTTTCAAGACATGGTGTAGCTATATACTTATATGTGAAAGTTTTTCGACTCTCATTCTATAATGTATGGCTTATGGGATAGAAAAAGACAAACAGAGGAACCACTGAGAGGTTGATCTGTAGTTGAAATGAGTATCAATTAAGTATGTACATATTGTTGGTCCATCATCTTTTTTAAGTATCTTTTGCTAGTCTTTTTGATGCCCGCCCCGACCAGCAAAACCTCGGCTTCGCCTCGGTTTTGCAAAAGTCGGGCGGGCATATAGTCCAGGCGGTAGAGCATTCGAGGTGGACCTTCTTTGAAGTAGAGCATATTATAACGTAGAAAGTTCCGAAATAATATGTAGAAAAAGAATCCGAGTTTGCCTATTCAAAAAAATGTCTGCTAAATTCAGTATAGCAACAAATGTACCGAAATAACGTAAAAAGGCATATTTTTCGGCATATTTTCTCTTATAACTTGCGAAGGAAGCGTTTAATCGAAAATAGTCATAGGACTTTTTGGTTTATCTGATGTTTTTCTACAAAGTTAATGTATTTCCGAATCGAAAAATTTTATTTTGCGCTAACAATGAGTAAAAAACCGTTAAAAATGATATGTAAAATGTAACTAATTTTTAAGGGGCGTAAAAATCAATGAATGTTAATGAAAATTTGTGAAATGGTAGCTCATTATATGATAATACTACATAAAAAAATTCAGGATGATCGACGGTGTAGTTTTCCAGTACGGCTGTTGTTAACTAAAAATTTATAACAATTTTGTCGCGTGCCATGGGTTTAAATAAAGACTCCACGCGGTCGCTGAATTTTTTACACATACTTTGGCTTATAGTTAATAATATGCAATATCAAAAATAGCCTTTTTTGCATTATACGGGTGCTTTAGAATTTTTTTAAATTTTTTCAATTTTTTTTTTTTTTATAAATAAATGCAATTACATGAAAACGGCTCGATGAAAATGCAATGTTAAAAAAGGCTTAAGAAGCTGATTAGAAAACGCTTTAATCGAGCTAAAACCGACCCGATTCAAATAACTACAACCGGAGATATTAGAGCTTTAAGTCAACCTAAATTTACGGCTGACTTTAACGTGAAGTAGACAAATAAAAAATGTAGTGTTGTAGCTAATTGTAAGAGCTTTCAATATCCGTTGAGTGCATTTCCGGCAGTTATTTGCTTCATTAAATAAAAATTATGAAAGGAAGCCTGATCGTTGAAATTTCTCGGCGGAACGGCGCGGGAGGCGGAGTGGGGATGACTGCGAGCAGCTGTGCTGCCGCGCGGCACTGTCTCTTCAAAACGGATATGCGCGATAAAACTTAACTTTTCTCGGGAACGAATTAACTTATAGACTTCATTTTTTTTTTAATTTGATATTGCGAATCGAGAGAAATAGGAATTTCGCATTTAAAATTATGTAAATAAATAAATTCTAAGTGAATTTTACGCATGAAGAATTAAGCAATTTTTTTTTTCATTAAAAGTTTATTTATGACATGAAATTAATGTTTTTAAAGTAAATTAATAACTAACAGATTATTCTAAATTAATGATTTTGCAATTTATTTGTAAAAAATGTGCATTTTTATTATAAATATATTTAAATTAAACAGTATATTTTTTCATTGTATGTAAATATATTGTTATGTTAACATCTATACAAACTGAATAACTTCAGTTCAGGTAAACGAACTGTATTAGTGGATCGGCAGGTAATAGCGGTCTATTGTACTCCAGGTAGGTAACCGTTTGTATTGACACGGAGGTACGAAAGTCAACGCACTTTGTAATCCCCCCCCCCGCCCCTTTTTGAAATCTTAGTATATGTTTCGCTTACACGGCTACATGGCCAGTCGGGTGAGACGAACCAATCAGAGATGCTGTCGTTCTTGGAATGAACGGCATCCCGCAGCACTTATGAAAACCGTCCTTTATAATAGTATAGGTTGTGTAGAGCAGTCTGTAAAGTCTTTCAGTCGGTTAGTCTGGAAGCGTCCTTAGTAGCAATCACTTGGCGTCATAGTTTACCAGTTAAAAGTTAGTTTTCAGAGTGTATTTACGCATACTTATATATAAAATTGGAGAGAATATATATATATATTCATGTAAGTATTCTGTTCCTATGATTGAAATACTAAAAATTTTAGAGAACATTCCTATATCAATAATATCATTTCAATAAATTATAAAGTCGCTGCTAAATACTATATAGCACATATTATTTTGCAGCTTCTATTCTAATGTAATGGCTGATCAAGTGGATTGTATGATTTGTGAAAAGTCGCTAAATATCGGTGCTATTCGTACATTGAAAGAAGAAAGTATTCGAAGTTGCGTCGCATCAAGCATAAGGAGACAAGACAAAAAACATTTGGAATTTCGGAAATTCAGTTCCATTAATGTTCATGCTAATTGTGCGAAATCTTATACATGGGAAAAGAATATACAAGCAGCAGAGAATAAATTAAAATCATTGCCAGGTATTTCTACACGTGCTTCTACAGGCGCCGATTTTAACTTTGCAAAATTTTGTTATATTTGTGGAAAAGATGCTAGCGATGATTTTATAGAAAAACAAAGAAACTAGCTGCAAATATTCGACAAGTGGTTTATTTTGTATCTAAAACTGGCAGCAGGACTACTTTACTCAACAAATTACAAGAAGTCGATGACAGAGAATGCTTAGAAGTGTATAATCGAATAATAAAAGTTGAGGATTTGGTAGCTGTAGGCGCTCGATACCATCAAAGCTGCTATAAATTATTATATAATAAATTTAGAAAAGAGAGTAGAAATGAAGACACTAATACCTATAAAGCCGCAAAATTTATTGCAAATTATATAACGGAAAATAAAGAAGAATGCCAGTTTAGTGTACGAGAAATATTGCAGAATTTTGAAAGTGTCGAATGGCCCAACACAAAATATTTAAAAAATTATTTAATTGATATTTTTGGAACAGACATTATTATTCACACTTCCAAATACGGGCCGATAATCACATTTCTCAACATTGGACATAAAATTTTAACTGACAATTGGTACAAAAATAAATGTAAGGATGAAACAGCAGAGCGCAAACGAATTATCCAAAGTGCTGGAAAAATTATTTTGGAAGATATTCGTGGAAAAGTGTACGATTGTAACTCTTATCCGTCTCCAGATAACTTTCTTTCAGATGTTTCAACTGTTATTCCAGAAACTTTACAAGAGTTACTAAAAGAAATTATTTTGAAAGATAAGCGTACGGCTGATAAATATATTACTAAAATTAATAGTATTGCGCATGCTATTATAGCAGCTGCTCGGTCGAGATCATTTTTATCGTCTTTGCAAATTGGACTAGCAGCAATGCTTTCAAAAATATATGGATCGAAGGAACTCATACAAATATTGAACACTCTGGGTTTCAGCGCCTCGTATGAAGAATGCCAGTTATTTGAATCGTCTGTTTTGTTGCACCCTCAAACTCTGCTATATAATAATTCTTATATCCAATATGTATTTGATAATGCAGACCACAACATAAACACCTTGGACGGCAAAAATACATTTCATGCGATGGGAGGTATTGAAATTGTAACGCCACGTTCATCTGTCACTGGTAGCACACCCGTTCCCAGGCTAAAGAAAATTCCCAGTGCTGATGTTATAGGATCGTTTGGTAACGTTGAAGGTTCTTTGATCCCTGATAATATTTTAAAAAATATCAGCTGCAGATGTACAGAAAAATGCAAGAAGACATGCGGCTGTGTAAAACACGGCTTGCGATGCACAGATTTCTGCAAAAATTGTCAAGGGCAAATCTGCAGTAATAGCGATGTGCTGCAGGTTTTATTGGACGAAAATGTAGATGAGTTAGAGAACGTGGAAGTCGAAATAAATGAAGAAGGACCTACACCTATTTTTTCGGACAGTGAGAGCGACGAAGAACCACAAACAGAAATCGAAGCAAACGATACACAGCCTGTAAAAAAACGAAAATTTGTATAAATAGTTAATAAATTTATTAGAATGTTATTTTTTATACGTACTTTATTTTCCAGTTCCTCTCTCCATGTTTAATAGATTCATATTTACCAATATATAAACAGAAAAGATTACATTTTTTACAAATAAATTGCAAAATCATTAATTTAGAATAATCTGTTAGTTATTAATTTACTTTAAAAACATTAATTTCATGTCATAAATAAATTTTTAATGAAAAAAAAAATTGCTTAATTCTTCATGCGTAAAATTCACTTAGAATTTATTTATTTACATAATTTTAAATGTAAAATTCCTATTCCTCTCGATTCGCAATATCAAATTAAAAAAAAATGAAGTCTATAAGTTAATTCGTTCCCGAGAAAAGTTAAGTTTTATCGCGCATATCCGTTTTGAAGAGACAGTGCCGCGCGGCAGCACAGCTGCTCGCAGTCATCCCCACTCCGCCTCCCGCGCCGTTCCGCCGAGAAATTTCAACGATCAGGCTTCCTTTCATAATTTTTATTTAATGAAGCAAATAACTGCCGGAAATGCACTCAACGGATATTGAAAGCTCTTACAATTAGCTACAACACTACATTTTTTATTTGTCTACTTCACGTTTAAGTCAGCCGTAAATTTAGGTTGACTTAAAGCTCTAATATCTCCGGTTGTAGTCATTTGAATCGGGTCGGTTTTAGCTCGATTAAAGCGTTTTTTTAATCAGCTTCTCAAGCCTTTTTTAACATTGCATTTTCATCGAGCCGTTTTCATGTAATTGCATTTATTTATAAAAAAAAAATTGAAAAAATTAAAAAAAATTCTAAAGCACCCGTATAATGCAAAAAAGGCTATTTTTGATATTGCATATTATTAACTATAAGCCAAAGTATGTGTAAAAAATTCAGCGACCGCGTGGAGTCTTTATTTAAACCCATGGCACGCGACAAAATTGTTATAAATTTTTAGTTAACAACAGCCGTACTGGAAAACTACACCGTCGATCATCCTGAATTTTTTTATGTAGTATTATCATATAATGAGCTACCATTTCACAAATTTTCATTAACATTCATTGATTTTTACGCCCCTTAAAAATTAGTTACATTTTACATATCATTTTTAACGGTTTTTTACTCATTGTTAGCGCAAAATAAAAATTTTCGATTCGGAAATACATTAACTTTGTAGAAAAACATCAGATAAACAAAAAATGTCCTATGACTATTTTCGATTAAACCCTTCCTTCTCAAGTTATAAGAGAAAATATGCCGAAAAATAGGCCTTTTTACGTTATTTCGGTACATTTGTTGCTATACTGAATTTAGCAGACATTTTTTTGAATAGGCAAACTCAGATTCTTTTTCTACATATTATTTCGGAACTTTCTACGTTATAATATACTCTACTTCAAATAAGGTCCACCAAAGCTTGGTTTTACTGCTCTACCGCCTGGACTAATAAAAAAAAGCAGAAGTCGAGCCTTACGCTCCGCGATATGTAAAGTGGCGCTGAAGCAGGCCTTTTATACATATGGCCGAGCCGTAGTTAGCAACCAACAACGCTATTTTATTAATTAATATCAAAACTATATGGGCGTACTTTCGGCGGGGGATGAAGAATAATAGTATACGACACTTGGCCAAAATGTTGGATGCCCTGGACGGCGCGCGTCGACGCCCTCGGCTTCGCCTCGGGCGTCAAAATGGCGCCGGCCAGGAAATCCAACTTCCTGGCCTTCTGTCGTAATATACTATTATATTCATATTTTTATATGAATATTGTGTGGAGGCAAATCACCATATTACAATAACGCGTCAGTTGACTACAGTCTCACAGTGTTGCACTAAGGATAGCTGGGTTACTTATTTCTTATCTGCTGGAGCTGGTACTGCGCTGTGACCAGTGCACACGGCTGACGGCAGCACTGGTCATATGTGTGGTGCTGCAGTACACTTCTGCGTTGATTGTACACATTAACTACCTAACCTCCAAACGCCAGCAATGTACGATATTAAAATCGAATGTAATAATGTATGATATTGAAGTTTGAATTAAATTTAGTTTTTAAAAAGCATCATTTTACAAGAAAACAAAATTATTATTTGATAAATTATCTGAAATAAAACTAAAATTTACTTTGTGCCATCTATGGTCATTTAGGGAAAACGATTATATCGCAATTAATAGATCTGAAACAAAGGATGGTAGACTAGTAGACGAACTTACTCTCTAATGCAATTATACACTCTGCGTTGACTGCTAAGTGGATATATTAATAACAAAATATATAATTATACTTTTTGTCGAATTTCGGAAAAAGAATTTTTTCACGCCCTCCATTATGTTTTGGAGCTTAAGGGGATGCCTTACTCGTACTATTACCGACCGAGCAATTCACACAGTTTCAAGCTGATTAAAAATAAAATACGTCGAATCACAAAAAATCAAGAGAACACTCTTCTGTGTTTTTTAACGTTCTATCATCCAGTCAAAGTTTGGAGTCGAAATATCAAGCCGTTTTTTCAAAAACTTTGAACGAAATTAAATTTCGTTTGTTCAAAGTTTTTGCAGAAATGACTTGATATTTCGACTCCAAACTTTGACTGAATGATAGAACGTTAAAAAACACAGAAGAGTGTTCTCTTGATTTTTTGTGATTCGACGTATTTTATTTTTAATCAGCTTGAAACTGTGTGAATTGCTCGGTCGGTAATGGTAGGACTATGGCACCCCGTTAACTAGGCGAAATTTTAGACCAATTAGTTGAATATTCTAGCCTACAAATTCATTTAAAATTTTCGAATGAAAATATCTGACGGATAATTGTGAATTAGGTTCCGAAAATTCATTATAGTACTCTTAACTGAATTACGGAGGGCGTAAAAAAATTTGTTTATCGAAAGAATCGCTGTGATTATTTTTATAAAACTTTTACTAAATTATTACATACATGTCAGTAACGTAGGTGTTTTTACTTCAGTTTCACATGGCCTTAATTTATGTATTTTTTTTAATGTTTGGCGCTAAAATGAAACAAAATTTGACCCTTTGTAGTGAAGACTAGACAACAAAATATGAGCCAATTTCTTTCAATTACAATATAAATCCAGTTTTTATTTACACTATCTTAAAAATCTTTTCATCCGCAAATTGCACGAAGTTGATTTCCGTATACTTTTCAGTTGTGAGGTTAAGCACAGTTTAGGTTGCAACTTATAACACGAGCGCTGTGGCGGACGTTGCTATGCAACGAGCTAGCAGGCCACAAAAGTTGCTCTTTTCGGAGCGAAATCAAGCCGGGAACTACGTACTTTTGGCTGGGGGATCAAGAAAAATCTTTTTTTGCATAGCATGCGTAAAGTACGTCGATTCGCATCGTTTTCAGTGCGTAAAGTTGAATTTCATACATAGTGTACGTAAAGCTTCGCTTTACGCATACTATGCGTAAAATTCAACTTTACACACTCAAACGATGCGACGACGTGCTTTACTCATACTATAAAAAAAATATTGTTCGCCACGCGGGCGAAATCTTTACGACCTCGTGATCATCCAACACTCGGGCCGGCTGCGCCGACCCTCATGCGTATTGATCACTCGGTGCGTGAAGTTCAACTTTACGCCCTAGTGACGAAAACTACTATTTCTTCATCCCCTAGCCGAAAGTACGGTCTTCCCGGCTCGATTTCGCGCCGGTAAGAGCGACTTTTGTGGCCGCTCTTTGTTGATCGTTGCATGGCAACGTCCGCAACAGCGCACGTATTGTAACCTAAACTATGCTAACCCTTCCAAATGGGATGACAAGAAAATCATTTGTAAAATCGGAAAATTGAAAAGATATAGATGTATTAAATTAATTTTCTGTTATTATTAATATATTGAACAATATATTTATAACTCTGATAATCAATTATGTTCTTATATTGCATACACACTGTCAGAAAGCTTATACACACACACACCCACACACACATACACGCGCGCACACACACACGCACACACTGACACACACACACACACATGATGCTTACATTTTGAGTTTCAAAATATGGTGTAGCTATATGTATACTTATATGTGACAGCTTTTTGACTTTCATTCTGTAATGTATGGAATAGAAAAGGACAAACAGAGGAACCATTAAGAGGTTAGGCGGTAGTTAAAATCAGCATCTGCAATTAAGTATGTACATATTTTTGGTCCATCATGTTTTTCAAGCATCTTTTGTTAGTGTTTTTGATGCCCGCCCCGACCAGCAAAACCTCGGCTTCGCCTCGGTTTTGCAAAAGTCGGACGGGCATCAAAAAAAGCAGAAGTCGAGCCTTATGTTCCGCGATATGTAAAGTGGCGCTGAAGCAGGCCTTTTATACATATGGCCGAGCCGTAGAGCAGCTAATAATGCTATTTTATTAATTAATATTAACTATATGGACGTACTTTCAGCTGGATATGAAGATAAATAGTATACAACACTTGGCCAGAATGTTGGATGCCCTGACCGGCGCGCATCGACGCCCTCGGCTTCGCCTCGGGCGTCAAAATGGCACTGACCATGAAATCCAACTTTCTGGCCTTGTGTCGTAACATACTATATAGATTTCAAATGCATAAAATGTTAATAATCTTGAGAATTTTGAGAATCTCATAAAAAGCCAAAACATTAGGTTCAACGGTATATTTTTATTAAGATATCTTAACAGAAACCTATGTATATAATTTTATAATAAATAATTTAGAAAAACTATGTTAATATAAATTATGTCTGAAAATATTATAAAGCAATTTTAGTACTATTCTTCATTAATAAAAAAATTTTGTAGTGTTAATTTTCTTTTGAGAAAATGTTAATCTGCATAAAATCTGTGTATGAGTCCATAAAAAAATGAAATGTTATGAAGAATGCTCTCTCATTTCATCTTTTGTCCTACAAGTTATACTTTATATATTTTAGATTCTCATAATTAGAAAAGAAAGCGATAGGTCAAATTGCTTTGTCTTTTTAAATATGAAAATTTGTAACAGATAGTAAATGATAAAGAAATTGGAATTTTTTAAAAACAAATAAATGAATTATAGAAATCATGCATTTTTTCATATAGTCTATGAATTATCTTTAAAATATAATTCCAATTTTTGTCTAGTAGTTATATGTTTAATGCAAATGTGCCGTAATGTATAAGTTAAAAATGATTAATTTATAAGGTAATATAGCATAAACTCCAAAAATAAGATGAAATTAATTAAGTAAATATAACTAACGTTTCCAAATCTTCTGAATTTGTAAAATAGAAACTCATTATTAGAAATGAAGTTCTTTGGCATCTCATATTAATCTGAAATATTAAATCATATGAAATTTTGCGGAATACATAAATTCTTCATGTTTTGTTTTTTTTTTTTCATGGAAAGAAGCAGTAGAAAATATAAAATAAAACAGTGTACCTATGGATCAAATGTCATGGAGCAATATAGCATTACTTATAATGGCAAATTCTTTCATTATTTTAAAACCTTTTGAACAAGTTAAATTAATTTTTTATAGTTTTTATGGTTTTTATACGAGACTTTCAAAGTAATTTTTTTTCTCAAGTTCTGAGCCATTTTTAATGCAGTCAAGCTAACCAATTCAGCTCAAAAATATCATTTAAAAACGAACAAATCTGAAAAAATTCAGCACATCGTACCTCAATGGTTTGTATGTAAAGGAATTTTTTCAAAAAATTTCCGAGTATTCGTATCGAGTTATGGGTGAAAATAACCTTAAAAATGCAGTTTTTGCTATTTTGAAGGTCTCGCCCCACTTATAATCGACAATCAACAATTGCAGTACATAAAACATACAAAAATACATAAAGGATAAAAAAATTGTCGATGTATCTCTGTTAGTTTCAGAGATATAGCCATTTAAAATTTTTAGGAATTTTTTAGCCTTGAAAATAACCTTGAAAATTGATGTAATTCGTTATTTACTTTTTATTTTGATTTTTTTCAAATTTTTCGTATTACTCCTCTTTGAAAGAAAAAAAAAGTATAAAAAAAAAATTTTTCTGAGGTTAGGGTGGCATAAAGGGGGAAAGTTAGAGGTTTAAATGGCTAAATCGTTTTTTTTTTCATGCCCATACCTAGTTTTACGGCATTTTCTCGAATCGCAGTAAGCTAATATTACGCCGAATTGCAAAGATGGCGACAGAATAAGAGACGTCAAAATTATATTTTGGGATGAAATTACCATGATTTCCGATATGCATTTGACGCTGATCATCGGATGCTGAAATGTATTTGTAACAACCATTTATATTTCGGGAGTGAATTTATTATAGTTTTTGGAGATTTTCGACAAATGTTGCCTATCGTAAGACATGGTAATACAGTTCAAATAGTAGAAAATTTTGTAAAAAATAAAAAATTATGGAAACTATTCTAATATATGACTTTGAAAGAGAACAAACGTATTAAAGATAATGATAAGGATTTTAAACAATGGCTTTTATATATTGGTGATAGAAAGTTTGCTTCTAAATTTGAAAATGAGCATGAAGTACTTAAGCCTCCCAAAGTAATTCTTTCAAATGGTAATATAATAGATAAAATTTACGAAAATGAAATGATTTTCTGTGAAAATTCTGTGCTGAATGAAAGTATAATTTTAGCTCCTAAAAATGAAGATGTTCTGGAACCAGTATCTTGATACTCAGAATCAATTTATCACCTTTGAAAAGAAGACAATTTCCTGTAAAACTTGCTCAAGCAATGAACTATTAAGGTGGCTCCGGCGTTTTTTTTAAACATAAGAATCTAAAAATAAAAATCCTAATCGAAAGCTGAAATTCCAAACTATTTAATGGATTGTGTCCTGAATAGGATCACCGACTAAATGAAAAAGGAAAAAAATGTTGAAATTCATTGAATCTCGTACTCTTAATACAGGCTCTTATGGGAGAAGAACGATTTTTAAGTATTAATTTTCCTGTTCTGAGTTGAAAACACACAAGTTCTTCGAAAACAAAAGTGTAAATAATTGATTATTATCTATAGTTTACAATGATGTGTTGAAAACTGACGATCACCGACCAAATTTTCAAGAAATCTTTATGCGCAAAATAAAGAACAGTTCTTCCAATGTATAACATACACTAGCAGGGACGTAGCATTTGACCAGTATTAATGAATAACTTTCTTATTTTAACGTTGCAGGGTGTTGAAGTGGTTAAGAATACCTTACAATTTGTCATTAACAAAATGTTATTACAATTTCGTCGATTCTCTAAGTAAAAATGCAATGCACCCTAAAAGTTTACCCAATGATACGGCCCAGCGCGCCGGAGCCACCTTAATAGAGCCCAAGACCAATCATTCAAAAAATTGGAGTTTAGTCAGCCAATCCTGTATTTTGCCATGATCAACTATATATAACCTTTTCTCGGGTAACGAGCAAAGAAAAATTTAATATTTTACTCGCAGAAAAATCAATAGTTAAAGCTCCATCACATAATGAAGTTTTTACAAAAAATATTGTATCTAAAGATGTGCTGTTAAGTAATCAAAACGTGAATTTTCTAATTTATTATTTTTGTTTAGGGCGTGCGAAGCTTTAGTAACAGTATTAGTATTATATAAACCGAAACCAAATATGAATTTTTGTCATTAAAAATATTACTTATGTCGACTGCAATTTACTATCAACTCATAAGAATTTTTCCATCGGTCTTACAGTCTTACAAATTAAATTAAAATAATTAATATTTATCGCAGTCAGATTGCTCTTGTTTATAATCACTCCTGCAGAATCTGGAATAAAAACTTAATTAATACCTGGAAAAAATTTTGTTAGCAAAGGACAATCTGACTGCCCCCCACCACCAAATTGCCCAACGTTTCGAGCCCGCTTCGGCTCCTCCTCAGGGACTCATTTATATGAATTTTTGATTTATTTATTTATTGTTAACCAGATTAATTACATACGGAGTAATCCTATAGAGGTACCCTACTGAAAAAAATCAGGTGATTTTTCACCTGATTTGTCAACTGAATTTTCACTTGATTTCTCATTCTAAAATCTCACCTATGATACTGCTCCAGATGCTGTACAAATCTTACGTAAATTCAAAATCAGCTTCTTCAGTATTGGAAATCACCTGTTACGATTTTTACCCGCCCAAATGAGTTAAAAAATGCACGTGTGGAAGCATTTTATACAATTTTTCAATTTGTACAAATTTTGTACATGAGATCACCGGTGATTTCTCAAGTGAGATCTTTCATGCTTTTTCAGGTGAATTCTCAGACGATTTATCACTTGATATCTCATCTACAAAATTTGTAAAAATTGAAAAATTATGTATAATGCTTCCAAACGTGCATTTTTGAACTCTTTTGGAAGGTAAAACATCCTAACAGGCACCTTTCAATAGTGAAGAAACTGATTTTTAATTAAGGTAAGTTTTTCGCAGCGTCAAGAGCAGAATCTCAGGTGAGATTTTGACGTGAGAAATTACGTGAAAAATCAGCTCACAAATCAGATGATGAATCAGTTGCTTTTTTCAGTAGGGTAGATATAACTACCTGCACATGGGCTGATATATATAAGTATACTTACAAACAAACTTACAAACTAAGTAACTAAATACTAAATATTTGACATGAAACTATTTAAAAATAACAAATTAATGTACCATTCCTATATGTATAGTATATATTATAAATATAAAATATGTTTATTGATTATACTTCTTTTCAATTATTCAATAATTAATATTTATTTGACACTTATTTTATTTGAAAAAAGTAATATTATAAAATATAAATAATTAAAAATTTCTATATACCCTGAGATCAACTTATTAATTAAATATTTTCTTATTTCACACTTATTTTATTTAATTTGTTTAAGACACAAATAGATATTTTTAATGTTAATTATTTTGACATGCTCAGCCGACAAAATATGATTAATGATAAACTATGAGTATTACACCATCTTCATAAAAAACAAAAGCAAATAAAATATTATGTAAACGCATATTAGAGGCAGATAATGAAAATTATATGCCCACGAACCATAAACGTTTCAACTTTAAAATTTTTATCTCAAAATTGAGATGCTAATTACATGCTCCTCCAGAGCTCGCTGTAAATTAACCTCGATAAAAAACAAAAGCCAGTAAACAACACGCGCGCATATCGCGCGTCATTTCCATTTTCTAGTAACATATACATAAAACCGTTCCCGTAACATTACAATTTGAAAAGAGGGCTAAAACAATTTTGACAGTTTTAACCTTAAATTTCTCTGAAAATTATAAACTAATTCTTTTACCCTAAGAACTCATGTAATAAATAATATACAAACTACATCTCCATCAAATCTACATCTCCATCAAATTTCAAAGTAATTATTATTGTGCGACGTAGGAAGTAATTTCCAGAAATATCAACATTTTAAATATCAAATATCTCAAAAACTAACCATATAATTTGTATGTAATTTTACATGGGTATCGCCTATATCGTATACAAAATAGTCTACAAATTTTAAACTGATACATGAAGCCGTCATTGAGAAACTAAAATTTTGAAAAAATCGTAAAAAAATTGTAGTCTTAATTATCTCTAAAAATAATGAGACTATTCTTTTACGTAAAAGGACTTATACGATAAATATATAAACTCTACATCTCCACAAAATTTCAACATGATTAAACCAATTTTTTTCTCTAGTTATCTTGCAAAAAAGAAAATGACTTTGTAAAATATGAAAATTTTAAATATCAAATATCTCAAAAAGTAATCAAACGATCTTGATGAAAATCGCAAGCATATTATCTATACCACACACAACATTTTCTATAAATTTGAAGCAGATTCATCCAGCCGTTCTCGAGAAATTACGATTTGAAAAAAGGTTAACAAAATTTTAACCTCAAATATCTCTGAAATTTATTGACCAATCCTTTAGCTCAAAGAACTCAGGCGAGAGCTATCCAAAATTAAGCTCTACAAAGAATTTCAAAGTGATTAAGCCAATTTTACTTTCGTATCGTGTTTTATACAAAACGCATTTTATCATTTTTCAATTTTTTTCTCAAAAACTAGTCGAGAGAATGGATTCAAATTTTTACAGATTATTACTATTTATGTTCTGCATTGTGATGATTTTTTTCAAAAAAATTGACTGTTTATTTTTGGAGTTATAAGGATAAAAAAAAACATTTGTTAATAACAGAAGAGCCGGAATAGCTAATGTAATTTTTGTTGTTTTTTTAAGTATAGTTTTTTTTAGGCTTTTTCGAACGTTATCTGTCCGACTTAAATATCTCAATGTTATCATTAAAATAAATTTTGCGAAAATCCAAAATTCAAAATAAAACAAAAATGCATCGGCGAATAAAAAACCTCTGCCAATTCATTGGCACGTAGCTTCCTCAAACTTAATTTATTGATCCCTTTAATTAATTTTTACTTCTAATATTTAAAATTTAATACTTTGTCTTGTACTGTTAGACTAACTATGAGAGGGCCATGGATCCGAATTCAGCTTAAACTGTGCGTTATATATTTTTTCGTAATGAGCCGATTCTTTTGGGCAACGAACTTGATCTGAAGATATATAAAAGCTACATCTGTGCCAAATTTCAGGACGATTGGGAAATTTTTGCTCTTGTTATCGTGCGACAACGAAAACGCAAATTTTTTGTAAAATAATTTTTTTCTAAAAAACAAATGAAGATAATCTTCTGAAACTTTAACCAAATATAGTCTTCTATAAATTTAATAAGTGGTTAAAATTTTAAGTCGATAAATCAAGTATTTTGAGAAAACGCAATTCGAAAACTTTTTTAAAAAATTTTTTACCTCAAATATCTTTTTTCGTAATGGACCAATTTTTTTGGGCAACGAACTCGATCTGAAGATATATAAAAGCTACATCTGTGTCAAATTTCAGGACGATTGGATAATTTTTGCTCTAGTTATCGTGCGACAACGAAAACGCAAATTTTATCAAAAATAATTGTTGTTTTCTAAAAAAACAAATGAATATCATATCTTGAAATTTTAACCAAATATAGTCTTCTATAAGTTTAATAAGTGGTTAAGATTTAAGTCGATAAATCAAGTAATCTCTGAGAAAATGCGATTCGAAAATTTTTTAAAAAAATTTTTACCTCAAATATCATTTTTCGTAATGGACCAATTTTTTTGGGCAACGAACTCGACCTGAAGATATATAAAAGCTACATCTGAGCCAAATTTCAGGACGATTGGATAATTTTTGCTCTAGTTATCGTGCGACAATGAAAATGCAAATTTTTTCTAAAATAATTTTTTTCTAAAAAACAAATGAAGATAATCTCTTGAAATTTTAGCCACATATAGCCTTCAATTAGTGTAATAACTGGTTGAAATTTCAAGTCGATAAATAAAATATTTTTTGAGAAATTAATTTATGAAATATAAAAAAGTTTTCTTTAATAACAAATGTCAAAGTGAAGACATTTTAAATTTTGAAAAAGGAAAATATAGGTAATTTAAATACCTTTCAAGAAAAGTTTATTATATTATGTAATCATGACTGTAAGATATAAAAAAATCAAAAAAACTAAAGATTCAAAATTCGTTTTTGGAAAATATTTTTTTTTCTAAAAAACAAATTAAGATAATCTCTTGAAATTTTAACCACATATAGTCTTCAATTAGTGTAATAACTGGTTATTTATTTCAAGTCGATAAATATATTATTTTTTGAGAAATTAATTTATGAAATATAAAAAAGTTTTCCTTAATAACAATTGACAGAGTGAAGATATTTTAAATTTTAGAAAAGGAAAATATAGGTAATTTAAATACCTTTCAAGAAAAGTTTATTATATTATGTAATAATGACTGTAAGATATGAAACTAGGGGGGCTGAGCCCCCCTGCGTGTCTCGCTGCGCTCGACACGCCAACCCCCGCGCTCCCGCACACACCTGCTCCTCGCTTCGCTCCTCGCCCGCCCCCTCCCTATGTAAAAACTTCGTTTTTACATAGTAGGCACGACCAATGCTCAGAAAAACCTTATAATTTTATTATTGCTCCCGATTAATACAAAAATATAAAGTTAAATTTTACAGTTTTAACGAAAACTGTAGACTAATCGCTCACTGGTATTCGTATAACTTATACATATACCGTATACAATCTCAATTACAAAAAAATGCTCGAGGCATATGCACACATTCACTAATACCGCGAATAGGAGAAAAATAAAAAAAGAAAACCCACCCTGTCATAAATTTTAAATGTTAATAACAGTCAATAACTGTTAAAAGTTGTTTATAACTATTTAGAACTGTTTAAAACTGTTTATACGTGTTACAAAAGTATGATTTTGGACACATTTTTTCTAATTATAATACTTTGTAACAGTTTCAAACAGTTTTTAATAGTTTCGAACACTTACAAACAGTTTCAAATAATTTTAAACACTTTCAAACAGTTTCAAATAATTTTAAATTTTATATATTTCAGGAAAAATTAATAATTAATCAATTATTATAATTAATAATTATTTAATAGCCTCATTATTATAATCATGAGAATCAAGGAGCGCGGGAGCACTCCGAAGGCAAGTAACAGTCAAACAATGCAGAAGAAGCCTAAGGAGTGTTTAATTATACTAATAATTAATTATTACTATGTTAATAGTAATAATTAATAAATATTTATAAGTTATTAAATAATTTAATAACTCTTACAAACTGTTAAAAACTGTTGAAAAATGTTACAAACAGTTACAAACGATTAATAACGTCCAAAATCCTACATTTTGTAACATTTTGAAACAGTTTATAACTCTTTCTAACAGTTTTTAACATTTTTGAACAAAAATATTTCCGCTACGGCAGCACTGGTGCATTCGGCAATGGTAATCTGTTTTGGTGCTGCATGCGTGCAGAGTACAGGAGCCGTAACCGTAACGGCTATCTCGGCTATAGGCTCAGGCTATATGCTCACGTGACAGTGAGCGCTCCCTGTATATAAGATATGGTATATCTATATATCTATATATATGTGGATCGCGCGCGCTTTCTGCTACTAGTCCAAGTGAGTCTGTGTTGACTGCGGCCTTACGGCGGCGTGCGCGTGCATATGACCATGGTGTGTGATGTCAACAATCGCCGACTCCCGGCGTTCCCAGTGATGACGGTGGCTGCTGAAAATCGCCGCCCTGGAGAATGTCGTCCCTTTCATCGTGTTACTGGTTAATGGCGATATTTCTCAGAGTCAGGAAGGCAGCGTGTAGACGGCGAGAGCAATTTCGTAAGCCCTTTCTCGTTCCTAATCTCTTTGATAGGTAAGCTGACGGTACTTTCACTTGTTGCAGGTATCTGGCGATGAGAGTAGTGTAAACAATTGCACTGCTGCAGAATTTTTCTTGAGTGTGGTGATGTTGCTTGGCTCATTTATTTATTAGTTATATCGACGCCTCTTATTCATAAAGTCCCAACGCAGACGCTAATGCAATAAGGTCCTAACTCGCCGTTCCGTGCAAAAAAGTCCTAAAATCCATAGCACAAGGGCTTGGTTTCAAATATGTATGGCATACCGGTGGCAGATTCTTAGCTAGACGTAGAGGGGACGAGCGAGCGCATGTCTTCACTACTGCCGCAGACATACAGGCCATTCAAACGGCGTGCCAGACTGTACCCAAACAACATTTACCTATTATGAACTCAACTGACGTTACAGATACAAACAGAAACAACACTGACGTGACGCAGGGAACAGATCTGTTCAGGGAGTCGGCGCGGACTTTGTGACTATGCCCGAATACTGCTGATAAAGGGACAAGGGGTGGGGGTTGTCTGAAGGCGGGTTTCCTCAATGTGAATTCGCTTAGATGTCGCATTGAGAGACTTCGCCTGTATCTATCCGAGAATCCTATATACCATTTTTTCGCTATCGCAGAATCGTGGCTGGGCCCGGTCGTTGACGACAGTCTAATTCAGATTGGAGGCTATTCGATCCTTCGTCAAGATCGAAATGTGCATGGGGGTGGAGTTGCTCTGTACGTACGTAAAGATTTTCAAATAACCATCCTTACATGTTCCAGTACAGAACAACACTATAAATAGATACTCGGTGTTCCCGAGTATCTATTCTGTGAGGTACGACAGGGCAACTCATCCCCAATATTAGTTGGTGTAATATACAGGCCCCCTCATATAGCCATGCAAAAGAACACTGACCTGTTCCCGGTTTTGAAAGAGCTATGTGGTAATTATAGCCATAAATTTATTATGGGGGATCTGAATGCGGACCTGTCAGCGGCCGTCACTGAAGCCGATGAGATTACTGTAAAAAATTTAGTGAAAGAATTGTCATTACAAATAGTTCCCCATGGCCCAACGCATCACAAATCTGAGAACTCTCACACATGGATTGACTTGATCCTCATTGACGACAATGATGAAGTACTGGATTACAACAATGAGTGCTCACCCAGTTTTGGCAAACATGCCATTATTGACGTTACAGTAAATTTCTTTATACCAGCCCCTGTAACGGAGTCTTTCTTATACAGAGACTATAACAACATCTGCCTAACCGCTTTGAATGAGTTGCTGGCATGCTGTGATTGGGTGAGCATGGACTGTATCGAAACCGACTTGGAGGGTGCTTTGAATAACCTTAATGAAAATTTGAGTCACGCAATAGATGAACTAGCTCCAGTAAAAATAGTCAAACCAAATAAAAAAATGCTCCATGGCTTGGTCCTGAGCTGAGGCATCTGATCGATAAGCGAAATGCCACGCACAGACGCTACAAACGTACTGGACGTGCAGAACTACTCGATGAGTTTCTTCAACTCAGCAATGAGGTCGACTTGCGCATTACTCAAGAGCGTAATTCCTTCCTACATGACCATCTCGTAGACGCTCATGATGCTAACAAGGACATTTGGAAGGAAATGCGCAATCTCGGCCTCCTACCAAAGCGCAAAGAGGAGGACCTTCATGGCTTTACACCAGGAGAGTTGAACGCTCACTTCACGGGAATTTCCGTCTCGCCCTTTGAAAATATTGAAGAAGCAATGGACATTATTCTGCCTGCAAATGAGGAAGGTTTTCATTTTAGTCCTGTTGATTTTAGCACCGTGGTCCTTGCTATTTCGCATTTTTCCTCGTAGGCAAAGGGAGTAGACGGAGTTCCACAAAGGGTGATCGCGAAAGCTCTTCCTGTTATTGGTAATTATCTTGTTAAAATTTTTAACTCCTCTTTCGCACATGGGACTTTTCCGAAAACCTGGAAGCAAGCGCAAATAATAGCATTTAAAAAGAAAGTAGCTCCGGCTACTGCCTCGGACTTCCGTCTTATAGCGCTGCTCTGCTTCCTTTCAAAGGTTCTTGAGAAAATTGCCCATGAACAAATCATGGAGTACCTTAGAGAGAATAAATTACTAGATCCCCTCCAGGCCGGTTTCCGCAGGCATCACAGTACACAGACGGCGTTGTTAAAGCTGACTGAGGACATACGCACAGCCAAAGACAACAAGAAAATAACGTTACTACTTTTATTCGATTTCAGTAAAGTTTTTGATACTGTCTCGCCAACGAAGCTATTGCGGAAACTCCGTAGATTGGGGTTCTCCAGTTCGGCTCTCCTGTGAATCAAATCATATTTACAAGGACGTACCGAGATGGTTATTACGAATAAAAATGGAAGTTCTGACTGGTTGGAGACCAATCTGGGTGTTCCACAGGGATCCGTTCTGGGACCCCTGCTCTTCTGCCTTTACGTGAATGATCTACAGGACATACTAGATGGAAACACATACAATCATATTTTCTATGCAGATGACCTACAGATCTACGTACACACTACCAAGGACAAAATCTTAGAGGGTGTAGTTCGGCTAATCGATGTGGCGCGAATGGTGTCTGAGTGGGCGGAGGGCTCTGGTCTGAATCTGAATGCTGGGAAAACCAAAGCAATTATATTTGAAACGAAGGATAATGTTAATTACATCAATGCGTTGGGTTTGCCGGGCATAAATATGCGGGCTAGGGAACTCATCCCATTCAGCAACGAAGTGGCGAGTCTCGGTGTTATACTAGACAGTAAACTAACGTGGAAACCACACATTGATCAAGTTACGAAAAAAGTCAACAAAGCCCTGAATAGCCTGCGGTTTATTTGGGCGTGTACCATCCAGACGCTACGTAAGCGGTTAGTCGAGGCCCTGGTTCAACCACACCTAGACTATTGTACGGTTGTATATCTAGATGCGTCATTCACACTCAGAAAACTCATGTGCGAGGTATGTCTTCGGTGTTAGAAGGAATGAACACATTTCTCCCTACAGGAGGCGCCTGGGCTGGCTTCGTCGGACTCACGCAGGCTTTATTTTACTGCCTTATTAATGTACAAACTTCTACGAATGCGTGAGCCTACATATCTGGCAGTTTTATTCACGAAGCATAAGCCTCGGCCCTCCAGTAGGGGCACACAGCCCGATCTACAGCGCCCCTCAACTAAAACTAAGACCGGGGATAAGGCGTTTCGCGTCAAAGGTGCTCATCTCTGGAACTCTCTCCCCTCCTCCTTGCGACAACTACCTTCTTATTTCTCGTTCAAGAGGGCGGTGCACCAACATCTACTGGACCTAGACCCCTAGACCTCTGTGGGTTGAGGGATCTGTCAACACTAGGACCCTTAGCAGCGAAAAGTAGGATTAGTACTAGGTTAATTAGCATTAGTATTTGACTTTACAGGCTCGACACTGTGATATTAGTTGTAAGTGAACCAACTGAATTTTAACTCTCTGTGATATATTGTACTTGTATTTTACTTTTCTTAAGTTTCTCTTCCAGTCTACGGTTATGCGATTTGTGTTATCACTGCTATTAGGTGTTAAGGGTCCTCAACGATAGTGACAATAACATTTCGTATGTCTACTATGATAATGCCTCTGTATAGTTAAGCTATGTTTTCTTTTTTAGTCTTATTTTACTTCATTTTCTTTTGCTTTTAACTGTTTTAATGTACTCTTCACTATTCTTGTGAACATCTTTTTATTATTTTCTGTAAATATGTAATTATGTACACTCTGTATATTCATATTTTGCCGTGCAGGTAAATAAATTTTTATTTATCTATCTATCTATCTATCTCAACGATAATTCAACAGAGACCTATCTCAAAGCTCAGTGCAACAAAGTCCTAACTCGGAGGTGAGCGCAACAAAGTCCTAACTCAGAAGTAAATGCAAAAAAGTCTCAACACGGAGGTGAGTGCATGAAGGTCCCGCTTCACAATAAAAAGCAATGAGATAGTTATTGAAATGGGACGATTTTAATAAAATAAATTCAGAAGACCCAAATGGGCAGAGAAAGCGAGATCCACGTAAAAATATTCGCAAGCGAGCCAACAAAAAAAATTTCACTGAAAGAAAATGTCCAAAACACAAAGAGGCGAGGCACTACTCTCCTTTTCTGATGTAATAGACATCATTTTGTTGCTATAGAGGTATATGGCTAAACAGCTTGCCGTACTCTTAAAAAAATAATACATAAAATACTAGAGAATAATGACATAAATTGAGTAGAATAAATGATTGAGAGTAAAAAGTCGCCTATTTTCGGAAATTCACCCGCTAATCGTTTTTATAAATCAAAAAGAGGCAGAGGAAGCGATATTTACACAAACAAATATACGTATGCAGGCTGGCAAGCGAGAGATAATGGAATAAGCCAAATCCTGATAACCTTAATAAGCAACGGGTTAAAGGTAGCTTAATCGTGCGAAAAGACGCGCTCTCGAAGACGAGCTTCCCACGCGAGTTTGTGCTTTAATAAATCGAAATCGGTGCTGAACATAGAAATAGTTTAAACTTACCTGGAAGCAGACTCGCGAAGACGAGGCGGCTACTCGTAGACGAGCTACATACGCGTGATTCCGTATTTCGTAAGCGAAAATACCGCTCCAGAATAAAAGTAGCTCGAACGAGCCAGGAGCCGCGCTCTCGAAGAAGAGCTTCCCACGCGAGTTTTCCATTCGAGCTACTTTTATTCTGGAGCAGTATTTTCGCTTACGAAATACGGAATCACGCGTACGCAGCTCGTCTAAGAGAATCCACCTCCTCGCACGATTAGGCTGCCTTCAATTGGTAGCAGCGTTTTCACGTTATATAGGCAAAGCACGCGCCATAAGCTCGTCCTCTCGAGCCCACTTCCAGGTAAGTTTAACCTATTTTCATTTTCAGCACGAATTTCAGTTTATTAAAGCAAAAACTCGTGTGGGAAGCTCGTCTTCGAGAGGGCAACTCCTGGCCTGTTCGAGCTACTTTTATTCCGGAGCGGTATTTTCGCTTACGAAATACGGAATCACGCTTATGTAGCTTGTCTACGAGAAGCCGCCTCGTCCTCGCGAGTCTGCTTCCAGGTAAGTTTAAACTATTTTTATGTTCAGCACCGATTTCGATTTATTAAAGCACAAACTCACGTATAGGGAAGCTCGTCTTCGAGAGCGCGTCTTTTCACACGATTAAGTTACCTTTAACCCGCTACTTGTTAAGGTTATCAGGATTTGGCTTACTCCATTGTCTCTTGCTTGCCCGCCTGAATACATGTATTTCTTTGTGTAAATATCGCTTCCTCTGCCTCTTTCTGATTTATAAAAACGACTAGCGGGTGAATTTCCGAAAATAGGCGACTTTTTACTCTCAATCGTTTATTCTACTCAATTTATGTAATTATTCTCTGCTATTTTATATATTATTTTTTTTTTAAGTACTGCAAGCCGTTTAGACATATACCTATGTAACGAAAAAATGATGTCTATTACATCAGAAAAGCACAGTTGTGCCTCGCCTATTTGTGTTTTAAACATTTTGTTTCAGTGAAACTTTTTTTTGTTGGCTCGCTTGCGAATATTTTTACGTCGATCTCGCTTCCCCTACCCATTTGGATTTTGTGAATTTATTTTATTAAAATCGTCCCGTTTCAATAACTATCTCATTGCTTTTTATTGTGAAGCGGGACCTTCTTACACTCACCTCCGAGTTGAGACTTTTTTGCACTTACTTCCGAGTTAGGACTTTGTTGCGCTCACCTCCGAGTTCGGACTTTGTTGCACTGGATTTTCGAGTTAGGACTTTGTTACACTGAGCTTTGAGATAGGTCTCTGTTGAATTATCGTTGAGATAGGACTTTTTTGCACGGAACGGCGAGTTAGGACCTTATTGCATTGGCGTCTGAGTTGGGACTTTATGAATAGGAAGCGTCGATATGTGGTTTTCAGATACTCAATTTTCCATGTGTGTGTTTGACTCTTGTACAAGTGGTTCTGTGTATAGTTAATCTGCTGCTGGTGCCTTCAGCGACTCTCAGGCTGGAGGTGTATTCAGCAATGAAACAACCAATGAGGCTCCCACCAGTCTTTCCTCTCTAATTGTTACAGGTAGCTGGTGCAGCGAGAATAGTGAGCAACAACCAAACTTTTCTTT
The DNA here is from genome assembly GCA_036365515.1 of Torymus aiolomorphi. Classification (NCBI taxonomy): domain Eukaryota; kingdom Metazoa; phylum Arthropoda; class Insecta; order Hymenoptera; family Torymidae; genus Torymus; species Torymus aiolomorphi. Next base: position 78,873,730 of record CM070876.1, read on the forward strand.
TATATGGTAATGTTTTTTGTGTCATCTATTCAACTCCCCTCGCTTGTCTCCCAGATCAATGGCTGATCTGTTCATGTGTTTTGTTCATCCCTACTGTGAGGCAGTCCTTGAGATTGAGACACACATGACAGTCTCTATCAGTATTTTCCTCCCAGATGGCTATTGGATAATTCTGAGCAGACTGTCGCCCTAGGAGTAGTGCCCGGCCTGGGCCATCCAGCCTCATTTAGCAGCTTCTCCAGCTCTATCAGTGATCTTCAAGTGTTAGTGCTTTAGAATGTGAGGGGATAGATAATTAGGAATTGGGGGATATCATAAAAGTGCTGTGTGTGTGGTTAGATGCGATACGGGTAGGCAGTTGTCGCTGGTCATATTAGCTCATCTAGTTAATTTCTGAGTTTAGTCAGGGTATACGAACTCATTTCAGGATATCTGTTGTTTTAAAATACATCCTTATGTATTTCACAGATTTTTAATAAGTGAGACTTGCCTATTTAATAGTTTTCTAGCACACTGTAAGACTGACGAAGTCAACATTACATTCTTTATACATTGAACTTTACTATATTACAAAATCTATAAGACATATATTACACTAGTTTTTTTTGCGTAATATAATATTACTTTAACATGTATTTTTATAATATTAGACAATTTTGATTCTCTTAGTTCAATCGTTTAGGTTCTGTGAACATAATTAACAGGCTAAGCTGTGTAATTTTATATGAAATTTCTATTTGTTATCAAAACAGTAAGATAACATAATTATAGATTTTTAACAACCGAATTTTTAAACATTTTTCATATTTTGATTTTACTACATACTAAGTTCTCTAGATTATTGACAAGAAATTGTAAGTTTTGACAGCTTTTATGTAACAGTTTTTGTTAGTTATTGTTTTAGTTTTTTTATTAGTACATTACGATACGTGTGGCCCATTATTGCACGGCGTGAGGTTAGCGCCCGAGCGTAGCGAGGGCCATAATTCACGTCGCGTGATGGGCCACTCAAGTCATAAGTATTTTATAGCACGTTTACCTAAGTCCGCTGTCACGCCTATTCGTGTCTTAAACAGTCCATTTTTGCACCGTGAGGTTATCGCGCGAGCGCAGCGAGTGCGATAAGCACGGTGCAATAATCGACTACTTAAGTCACGGATAGGCGTGACCTAAGTGCGGACTTAGGTCACACCGTGCTATAAAGGTATTTAAACGATATCTATATCCTTTGTATTTAAGAGTTCTATAGGAAATCAATTCTTTGTACCTAAGCAAAAATCGTCTATTTTATGTATATTTTGTCGTTTAAAATCGTTTTTATAAGCTTAACTCGTCAGAAATTGATTTTAGACAAAAATGTTAAATAGGAAAAAGTTTTATTTCAATGTTATCTATAACTTTTGAATTTAACATTTTTGTGTAAAATCAAATCCTGTCAAGTTACAGCCGAAAATCGTCCATTTTTTAACTTTTTTTAACGTTTTTCGCAGTTATCTTAGGCAAATATTGCTCGTAGAGAAAAGTGTACAGCATAAAAAATGTGTATTTAAATTAGTTTTAGCAGATAAACCGGTACATATTAGCTTAAAATTAATTTTTCTATATATAAGGCTTGAAAATCTATTTTTTGCAATTTTTCTTTGTGCCCGCATTTTGAAAATAAAATTTTTGATCGATCTTTCTCGCTAGAGAACCAGCACTTAGGTATAATTAAAGGAGTGTTTTCTCGCAATCCCAATGAAATCAGTCGAAAATTCGCTGAGATAATCCATAAACTTGATTACATACGAACGTACATACATACATACAACATAGAAAACGCTCAAAATGAACTATTTCTTGGAGGAAAATAGTTTTTATACAGTAAATTGCTAGCTTTCGGGAAGTTACAATTTTCACTCTTGTGAAAATATAAGGCTCTCCCGAGTAGCGGTCGTGCCTAAAAATCAAAAAAAACTAAAAATTCAAAATTGTTTTTTGATTATAAAACAAAAGAAAATCAATAAAAACTCAAATCCATCAGGGTACCTTTCTTTTCCCGCGAGACAAAGAGAATAAGCTTTACCCGACGAAAATCGGTCGATTCGCTTTGGAGATATGAACAGTTCAAATACACTTTTAGTAATTATCAATATAACATTGATGGAAAATTAATAGAAATGGCTATAAAATTTACTAAGGTAACATAGTAAAAAATTTGAGACTGAGATTAATATGATATAAAGTAATTTTTAGTACATATTTTGTATAATTTTTGCCAATAATTTGTCACAAATTTTACTATACTACATCGTAAATTTCAGATATTTTAATAATTGACAGAAGGTATAAGAATTTTTACAAGAAGGTACAAGAACTTTTACAAGCCAACATAGTAAAAATTGAGTTGTCGTCTGCTAATGGCTGTAATCGGCGAGTCAACATAACCTGAAGCTGTACCAGATATAGACGGGTCGAAACACCATACCCGTAAGAACACGTTCGCACAGCGAGTAAGAGCGCGGCTTCTGGCCCAGGGGGCTAGGGTTCGATTCCCGATCGGTGCAGATTTTTTTTTTTAATGGATTTCCACTTTACTTTCCAGTATTGTAAAATTTGATAGAAAACATTGTAAAATTTAAAACAATTCAAGTCTGTCACCTTGTTCCCATACAACATAGTAAATTATCCTAGATAATTTAATAATTTTTCATAGACTATTTTTTTCAGTGCACATACACTCACATGCGCGCACACACACACACACACACATACACACACACACACACACACACAGACACACACACAGATATACACACAGCACACACACAAACACACACAAACACACACACAAACACATACACACACACAAACACACGCAAACACAGACACACACGCACACACGCACGCACGCACACACACATAGACACACACATACAGTCACACACACACACACACACACGCACACGCGCGCACACACACACACACACACACACACACAATGACACACACATGCAAACACACACAAAATTTCAGTCCTTACTGTAGACATAAAATCACCCACATATATCTTCCTACACCATAAAATAGTAAGCGTTTTTCTTACGACCTTAGGTGTTGGTGTCTCAGGAAAACATTCCTATACAACACTATATATGATTTTATTTCAAAGAATAAAAATATTTTGTCAATGGCAGGATCTAGTATAGTATCTATTTTGTTACCTAAAGGAACGACATCTCACAGAACATTCAGATTACCATTAGGCCTCAATAATATTGATAAAACTATTATTGAAATTATTGATAAAACTTTAAAAAATGTATGTATGAATGACTCACCAATTGCAGGAAAACTAATAATTTTATGTGAAAATTTTCGATAAATTCTACTAGTAATGGAAAATAGTTTTAGAAGTGCAATAGTTCAAGAAATGCGAAGGAAGTACTCCTCTATCATATTAAGGAGCTTCGCTCAGACTTTTATTTTTCCGGACCATCCACGCAAGGTACTTGACCAGTTAATTTATTGTATTGTGCATAAAAATACCTCGATGCACAAAAGTACATCGGTGCATAAAAATACATAGTTCATAAACGTGCATCGGTGCATAAATGTGCATCGATGATAATAATATAAATTTTGAAGTTTTTCTCGCCACCATAGCGGTACTGTTATAGGCGCGTTTGAATAATATTCAAAGTAATATCTTTCGCCAATAGCCCTTAATAACTGCAATATGCAGCGTTTCACGTTAACTGCCCCAGCGCCGCGCGCGAGCGCCATATCGTGCTATTTCTAACTCATGTTTATGATACTAAAATGTAACTAAAAAAATGGTTTCATAAGCGTTTCCAACGTATTTTTTCCTCAGCTTTCCAACGGTGTAGGCAGTTTTTTCGAAATTTTCTATTTTCACATTCAAAAAGTACAAAACGTCTTATATCTCAAAAAGTATATTTTTAATATTTCTTTTTGACCCTCTAGATCGAAAGCTGAGCATTTTTTACATAGAAAATGATTTTTTTCATAATTTGCTCATGATGTTTTCTTCGAGAAATACAACGCGAAAGAGTAGCGTAACGGCTCTCCTGCGCCCGGGACGTCGCGCGGCACTACATGATTCATTTTTCTTTCGATAGGTGGCTTTTATATCGCAATTTTCTATCCATATATGAATCGTCACGTCGAAAGTATATAATTGCAATGACTTTTCACCTTATTCCTCTTCGGAATTTTTTCGACTTTCTGTCAATACAATCAAACTTGGATTTCACAGTGTCTTTCGTGTATTTGATTGAATCATCGGTCACTCTTTGTTTCGTTATTTCTTTCGTTTATTGTAACAACTAAAATGGATTCAATTGGGAAATTAAAATGCATAAATCCTTTAAATAAAAATGATCACCCTTCATATAAAATAAAAGATTTGATCGACTTTCCAATACTTTTAAGAAGCGAATATCCCTTAGTACCAGAAAAAGCAAAAATTTGTTCTAACTGTCAACGCCAAATTTACAAACATAAATCAAGTTTACCTCCAGCTGATGCTAAAAAAGCTAAAATAGTGTGTAACGATGAGTATCACAAAGCTGGTGTTGCAGTTCTTGAACAAATAAAGAAAAAAATTTCAGAATCAACAAATAAGCAAGAGAAAATTCAGTTACTAAGTCTTGCGCCTAAGTTTTAGTCTCGTAGGGTCTTAATGCGAGAATTCGCTTGCACTGAACGGGAAGCTGGCGAAACAAAAAGTTTAGTAGCTAAAAAAGTGGAATTTTTTCAATACCTGCTAATAAAAGTGGCAAACTACTTTCAGCTGAAACTGTAAATTCATTGAAAACATTTTATGAAAAAGATGATGTAAGCCGAATTATGCCAGGTTTAAAAGATTACATATCTGTTAAGCAGAGCAATGGTAAAAGAGAACATATTCAAAAAAGATTACTACTTGGTAATTTAAATGAACTGTATAGTTCATATGAAAAAGAAAATGAACACGTTGATATTGGTTTTACTAAATTTACACAATTGCGGCCACCACATTGTGTTTTAGCTGGAAGTAGTGGTACACATAATGTATGCATGTGTGTACATCACGAAAACGTAAAGCTCATGCTCGGTGCTATGGATCTAGAAAATTTAAACAAAAGATACTAGATTGCCTCTTAAAAACTACCACGATTGCATCCAAGCAATTATATGTAATGGTGCACACGATAGATGCTATTTGGGTGACTGTTTAGATTGCCCCAATATGTCCATATTACGTAAACATTTGCTTGAATGTTTTGATGAAAGTGATATTTTTCAAATAGAGTATGAATCATGGTTTCAAACAGATCAGTGTACAATAGCTTTTAAAACTGTAAATGTTTATGAATTTATGGACATACTGAAAATTAAAATCTCACGATTTTTTTTGCTAAGAATCAATCACTTTTTGTAAGTGACTTAAAAAGCAACCTTCAACAAGGAGAATTTCTTGTGTGTTGTAATTTTGCCGAAAATTATGCGTTAGTTATACAAAATTCTACACAATCGTTCCACTGGAACAACAACCAAGCACCTGTTTTTACAGTTGTTGTGTATTATAAAGAAAATGAAAAGCTTAAACATGTAAGCATTGCTGTGATTTCCGACAATCTAAACCATGATACTGTTGCTGTTTATGAATATCAAAAAGTTATAATTTCTTACCTCAAAACTAAATTCATAGTAAAAAAAAGTCTATTATTTGACTGATGGAGCAGGTCAGCATTTTAAAAATAAATCTAATTTTCTAAATCTTCTTTTTCATGTAAAAGATTTTGGTTTTCCAGCTGAGTGGCATTTTTATGCCACGGCGCATGGCAAAGGTGCATGCGATGGTGTAGGCGCCAACCTAAAAAGAGGTGCAAAACGAGCGAGTCTACAAGTTTCTTCTAATAATCATATTTTAACGGCAGAAAAGCTTTATAACTGGGCTAAAGATTATTGCAAAGAAACCAAAGTTTTTTATAGCAGTAAAGAATCCTATGAAGATACTCTCTTGAAACTAAAACCAGGACTGGATAAGGCTAAATTCATACCAGGCACATTACAACACCATGCTATTATTCCAATTGATGAAAGTACATTGAAGCTCAAAAAATCCTCTTTAAGTTCTGAATAGCAAATCTTCCCGAGAAAAACTGTTAGAAAAAACAAAGAAAAATTATCTGCACTGAGAAAAAAGCGTTAGTATAGTTACTGTATTGCTGTTACATTACAAAGAATTCGAAAGAATAGGTAAAGATTATGAAAGGTTATTAGGTAGCGAGGCAGGCCTAGTTTACGCAACGTCCCGCGCAGGAGAGTCGTTGCGCTACTCCTTCACGTTTTATTTGTCGAAGAAAACATCCTGAGCAATTTATAAAAAAAATTATTTCCTATGTAAAAAATGCTCTGGTTTCGATCTAAATGGTCAAAAAAAATATTACAAATACACTTTTTGAGATATAAGACATTTTGTACTTTTTGAAGGTGAAAATGGAAAATTTCGAAAAAACTGCCTACACCATTGGAAAGCTGAGGAAAAATACGTCGGAAATGCTTATAAAACAATTTTTAGTTACATTTTAGTATCATAAACATGAGTTAGAAATAGCACGCTTTGGCGCTCGTGCGCGGCGCTGGGGCAGTTGACGTGAAACGCCTCATATATGAATAATAATTAGAACTAGGGGGACCGAGCCCCCCTAGCTGTACTGTAGCCTAACTGTAGCTAAACTGTAGCCTAATCGCTCACTGGTATTCGTATAACTTATACATATACAGTATACAATCTCAATTACGAAAAAATACTCGAGGCACATGCACACATACACTAATACCGCGAATAGGAGAAAAACAAAAAAAGAAAATCCAACGCTGGTGCATTCGGAAATGGTAATCTGTCTTGTTGCTGCATGCGTGCAAAGTATAGGAGCCGTAACCGTAACTGCTATCTCGGCTATAGGCTGCGTAAGGTAAAAGTACCCTTTATGGAACAGTTTTTGCTAGTTTAGAGTTTGGATTGAGATTAAAACTATTGTACAGGAGTAATATTTACAATTTTTGGATATCAATCGATGAGGTAAAGATCAAAGATTAAACTGAGACCTTAAAAAAGCAAATTGAATACGAATTGTAATTATTACAATTAAGAAACCAAACCGACACCAAGTACGTATTATGGAACGACATTTTTACAGATTTTCCCCCCGTTCCATAATCGATGTCCCCATTTTGGAACAGCATAGAAATCAGTTTTAATTTAATAACTTATGTACTATTTTACTTAGAATAAGAGGCTTATGATATACAAATGATGATTTTAAATTTTTTATCATTTTTTTTATTAAAACACATGAATATAAAATACAATTTTAAACGTATCAAATTAATACAATAATTGGATACAACTTAAAATACTTAATATTTATTTTTAAATATCTGAAATTACAATTAATTTATTTTTTGGTTTGGATTTATTATTTTCTACACTATTTTTATTTCGAGCATAGTCTCTTCTTCCATCGTATTACTTTTTAAGTTATTTTCAAGATTACTCGAGTGAAGATTTATTTTTTCAGAAGTTATTACACTTTCTTGACAAATCTCATTATTGACTGTTCATCTGATAGATTCTTGTGTTTGATCATTGTATACTATATTACCGATGGAGAAAAAACTCCTAAAAAAATTCAACATGATTAAAATAAGAAAAATGTTAAATAGTTACATGAATAATTTGCAATTAGATTGTACGAACCCCATTGACTTAGTTTCTCAATCAAATTTTCTGTTGTAAAATCTTCAGTTATCGAGTAACCATTCTTCATTTAATATGCAATTATCCTTATTTAAACTGTTGCTTAGTTCTATACTACTTTTCTATATGAGGTTTTAAAACTTTAGACGAGCCAGGTCTTGAAGGAGATTCTTGTGGATCTTTACAGCTCTGTGGAGAGATGTGGCTGGGACATTCAATTTAGCTGCAATTTACAGTGCAGCATTAACTGCATTAAAAGCTTTTCTGCTATTGTAATGCAGAATAGTCTCCTTTTGATTTTTAGTTTCCTTTTGTCTGGTTGAAATTTCTTGCGAATAACTTTGTTGTGCTAAGCATTCTTTTTTAATATCTCTTTAATATCTTCCGTAGTCTCATTTTATTTGTCTTATGTTGTGCCTCTATTTTTTTTCTTCGCTGTCATTTTTCTTGAGTTTCATAAAATCTGTAAAAAATAAAAAACAAATTTCTAAAGGAATGTAACTTACAAACTGATTTTTTATCAAATTTATAGGTTAGGTTTCTTATTTATGTTCCACAATCAGAATTTCACAAACAAATATATACTTACTTATTAGTAAAATGATGCAGGAAACTCAAATGATTGTTCACGCACGTCTCAAGATAATGTTAAATAATAAATAACTTTAAAACTGTTGAGTGAAAACGCGCTCCATAAGGGGGACATGCTTAGAGACAGAGGTCCCCGAACTTGGAACGCCACCTTTGGCTGTTCCATAAACTCGGACTACACTCGTTTGTATGCGGCAATTATGAAACAATAAAATATTTATTGAAAATCTTTATTGTTGCAGAAAAACTACTGTAAAACTTTAATCTATGAGTAAAAAACAGTATATTATAAAAAGATTGATATTTGAAAAGTGTTGGAGTGCATAGTTACCGTTAATAAAATAAAACGTATCAAACCAGCACCATTGACTTCAACAGCCACAGATTTGAGTCGTTCTCAGAATACACGCAGTCATATATTTTTTTTTAATTATAATTATCATGTAGAACTGTGAATCTCTTTGCATATTACATAATAAACTTTCACTATTCAGATAAAATTTTGATATTGCTTATCTGTATAATTAATAGACTTTATTTTACTATATTTTAAACTGTTGCATAAAGGGGTCACGATTTGAGCGATGTTTCATAATGGGTACTTTTACCTTATAGTGCGTTCGCACCAGCGGAAAAACGCATGCGACCCACGTGACCGTGAGTGCTCCCTGTATATAAGATATGGTATATATATATATATATATATATATATATATATATACTAGGGAGCTGCGCCCCCTACTCGCTCCGCTCGTCAACCCCCCAACTTTGAAAAATAAGACCTTGAAGACTTTGAACCTATTTATTTTCAAGGTAGTGTTTTTTTTTTAATATATAAGAGTACATTTACGCTATCAATTTTTATTTAAAAATCTTTTGTTGTATTTTATTTTTATTATTTTATGTATAAACTGAAACTTAAACAAATTTCGTATACCGATTTCATTTACCTATTGATTTAGAACTCTTATAATATCGTTTAAACAATATCTCATTTATTTTATACTATTATTGCGTATATTTTATATTGTGAAATTTGTTTTTTGAAAATATAAGAGCATAATCACTTTAAAAAGTTTGATTTAAAAATCTTTTCTTTGATTTTATTTGTATTTTTATATGGATCAAATCGAAACTTAATTAAATTTTATATACAATTTTCATTTAGCTAATTATTAAAATCTCTTATCATTCAAATAATTTCTCCCTTATTTTATACTTTTATTGCGTATATTTTATATTGAAAAATTTGGTTTTTGAATATATATGAACATATTTTTTAATAAATATATGCAATAAATATATATACATAATTACTTATATAACTAATTGTATTTTTTAATTATCAAAAATTTCTTCCCAAACAATATTTTCAATTTACTAATGAATTTTCTAAATTATTTTGTATATATGCGACGTTTCACGTCAAATCGATCAAGGCTCTCGCCAAAATTTGGGGACACTTACAAAACTGATTTTTTGCTGAAAAAATTTGTCTTTCCAAGTACTCTTAGATGCTATATGGCAGAATTCATAAATCCAATATGGCGGCCCAATATGGCGCCTGGAAGTGTAAAAAAAATCAAGATTCATCCAATAAATTACCGCCAGTGAACATATTATTGATGAATCCCCCTCCAAATGACCTTAATAGGGCTTTCGAGATCGCTGTTCATAAATATTGTTATTTTCAGACGACTCAAGATTTTTATATAACTGCTTAGTAAACAATAAATCACAAAATTTTTATGCAAACAAAGATCAATGGTCGATTTTACAGACAAAACAAGTTAGGGTAGTCATTTCGTATGTTTTTAAAGTCAATTAATCAAATTTAAGTCAGTTCGACAGTATCGTATCACTTTGTGATCCTAACCTCAAAAGGTATTGAGAAATCAGGACTTATATTCATATCGCGAATTAAATCTACTTAGGATAAGACTACTTATTTCTCATATTTTTGGGATTGCTAAATCGTAATTTAAAGTAGGTTCGATAGTAACATGCCACGTTCTGATACTAACCTCAAAAAGATTTTTTTAATCCTCGTAATGCTCGACATTCTTAATGGTTGGACTGCGCACTGATTAAATCAAGCTGTTAAATTGTTACACGATTTAGTAGGAAAAATAGCTACTGTCAAGTCTTTTTGGTGTTTAGGTTAATAATGTCGAGCATTACGAGGATTAAAAAAATCTTTTTGAGGTTAGTATCAGAACGTGGCTTGTTACTATCGAACCTACGAGGGGGGGGGGGGGGGTCCAGAGTTTCGACGATTCACTATAAAATTGAAGTCAACTATAGATGTTTTTCAGTTCCACAAATGATAATGCAGATTGTTCTTAATTTTGAAATTCTAAATTACGAAAATCATATTTACAAATGTAACACTTCACCTACTGTCCAAAACATCGAATTTCATTAATACAACCTCAAAGCAAATATAAGCTGTTTCTAATGATTTATTTCGAAGTATCTATATTGTACCCCTATTAAAATTCTATTAATGAAATTCGATGTTTTGGACAGTAGGTGAAGTGTTACATTTGTAAATATGATTTCCGTAATTTAGAATTTCGAAACTAAGAACAATCTGCATTATCATTTGTGGAACTGAAAAGCAACTATAGTTGACTTCAATTTTATAGTGAATCGTCGAAACTCTTGACCCCCCCCCCCCGCCGAACCTACTTTAAATTACGATTTAGCAGTCCTAAAAATGTGAGAAATAAGTAGTCTCTAATGATTTCATTCGCAATATGAATATAAAGTCCTGATTTCTCAATATCTTTTGAGGTTAGGATCACAAAGTGATACGATACTATCGAACTGACTTAAATTTATGATTAATTGACTTTAAAAACATACGAAATGACTACCCTAAATGAAAAAAAAAATAAATCTGTAAAATCGACCATTGATCTTTATTTGCATAAAAATTTTGTGATTTATGGTTTACTAAGCAGTTATATAAAAATCTTGAATTGTCTGAAAATAACAAGATTTATGAACAGCGATCTCGAAAGCCCTATTAAGGTCATTTGGAGGGAGGTTCATCAATAATATGTTCACTGGCGGTATTTTATTGGATGAATCTTGATTTTTTTTACACTTCCAGGCGCCATATTGGGCCGCCATATTGGATTTATGAATTCTGCCATATAACATCTTAAAGTACTTGGAAAGACAAATTTTTTCAGCAAAAAATCAGTTTTGTAAGTGTCCCCAAATTTTGGCGAGAGCCTTGATCGATTTGACGTGAAACGTCCCATATATATGTTATCTGGATTTCTACATCGTGATAAAGCAACATATAATTGACCGTGTGAGAATAATTGCCTTTTGATGTATAATCCTACATAATCAAAACTTTGTTCCTGAGATTTATTAATGGTCATGCAAAATGCTAATGTTAATGGAAACTGTTTTCTATAAAGAGTAAACGGTAACGAAGAAGATTCTCCTATATTTAATGTAATTCTTGAAATAAAAATTCTATTACCTACTTTTTCTCCTGTTAATATTTCTGCTTCAATATTATATCTAAATAATTTGGTTATTTTAAGTCTAGTATCGTTACACAAACCTTCGTGTATACTCAAATTTCTAATTAACATAACAATAGCATTAACTTTTAAATCTAATTTATGAGGTGGCAAACCTTCATAAATATTGTTTAATATTTCTATTGGAAAAAGTAGATAAATGTTGTCATCACTTTGATCAACACCTTTATGAGTCGCATAATCTGTACTATAATAAGTCTTCTTATCACCATTTAATAACATTAAAATTTTTTTATTCAAAAATTTAATGACTTCATTATGAGGTGCTAAAATAACACGATCATAATCATTTATTTTATTAATATTTTTATAAATTTGTAAGAAAACATCGTTAGTTCTCCAATTATTAGGTATTATAAAAGGATTTATATTACCGTCTCCAATTTGTAATAATAATTTTGAGAATTCATTATTCTGAGAACGAATATTGTGTTTTAATTTGAAAATATTAAATAAATGCCAAAGTTCAGAATATTTAATAGTGTCCTCAATTATAGCACTTCTAAATCCGTTTTTCATTATTGGGAGTATTTGTCGAAAATCACCTCCTAAAATTATTAATTTTCCCCCAAAAGGTACATCGTTTGTACATAAATCTCTTAAAGTTCTGTCAATAATTTCTAAAGCTTTTTTGGGTATCATAGATGCTTCATACCAGATTATGACTTCTGTTTCTTTTAATTTCTTTTTATCTGATTCTAATTTTAAAAAAGGATTTTCAATACTATTTAAATCTAATGGTAATCTAAAGGTTCTATGAGTAGTCATTCCTTTGGGTAATAGAATAGACGCTATACCAGTCTAAGCCATTGATATAATATTTTTTCCTTTTGATAGAAAATAATAAATTAAAGTTTTATATAAAAATGTTTTACCCGAACCTCCAGGACCGTCTATAAAATTTATTTTATTTATATTTTTTATAAGTTGTTTGAAAATAAATTTTTGATCTTCATTTAATTTTGTGAACATATCTTCGAATATTTCCTTACTAATTGAAATTATTTTACTATCGTATTTTATATCATTTATGAAGGGATCAGGTTCAGTTAATCCAAAATCTGTACAAGATAAATCTTCCAACAATAATAATTTATTTATATGATCTAAAGCTAAGTTATCTTTATTTTCATGAAAATCTTCACTAAAGTATTTTTTAAAATTTTCCCAAATAAAATTCGCTTGAATATTTTCTGTTAGTAGAAACGAAGTAAAAAATTTAAGTAATTGAAAAAGTAACATGATACGACATGCTTCTTCAAAAATTTTTAAAATTTATAAATCGTTTTCTATTAAATCCATTGCAGTCGCACCTTCTTTATGAGTATTATACGTTACATTTTTATATGTACGTAAATCTTTAAAGGATGTAGCGCTTTTTATACGACTTAATATTAATTTTAAAGCGAATCTTTCAGAATCTTTTGGAGATACTATATTTAAACGTCCAATAGCATAATGTTTTTGTTCACGTTCACGTTTGACCCAAACTTTTTTTGCGTTAAATATATAATAATGCGGTATATTAACGTATTTTATATTATTTGCAAATTTATCATTTTTATTCAAGTCAAACCACGCTGTTAAAGTTGTTTTCCAATTATCAAGAGCATCTAAGGTAGTGGTCCGTATTAGTGTGCCTGTCCACATTTGTGTGCCCTATTATTAAAACGTATCCTAGAAGTGAACGAGTAAAAACGTAACACTAAAATATTTTTTTTCATAAAGTATAGTTAATTAAGTTTAAATAGAATTAATTACTTAATTTGTTTTCATTTACTATAACATTAAAAAAGAACTTTCAAAAATATGTTTCACGGTTTGCGGTGTGTCACGGTGTTTCCTTGTCCAAACTTGTTAAGAAATGACATTTTTAAAAGTAACATTAAATAATGTTTCGGAAGGATTTTGATGTGGGATACAATTGATTATATCATAAAATAATATTATGTTATATAATAAACCTTAATATAAAGGTTTTCAATTGATTTTAATATTTAACTAATGGTGTCTACTAATAGGGCAGTGAAAAACGACTTGTCCACAGTTGTGTGTGCACAAATACAATACGAGCATGCTCGTATCGGCGCTTGAACAGAAAAGTTAGGTTAGGTTGTCTGTGCACAAACGTTGTTTCATATCGCATTGACGACCTTCAGCAGTTTTTACCGTATTGGAATTAATTAACATTCAATGTAAACAAGGGTTAGAAATTAATTATAAATGCACTACAGTTAACAAAATAATTTTGTTGGCAATGATAATATTATCAAGACACACTAATGTGGGGCACACAAACGTGTACATCCACATTAATACGGGGCACACAAAAATGTACTTTGTTGTCTGCTAGGGCACACAAATGCGTACAAAATTTTTTGTTTATATGGCTTGTAACTTTCGTAAATATTAATAGCTCGTGTCCATCAGCGTTATACCTCTGTAGTTCTCCACCTTCTTCCTGTCTCCTTTTTTATGTATCGGCTTGATCGTTCCTGTTTTCCATTCCTTTGGTATCTCACCCCCTTTCCAAATTTCATTAAGTATATTCCTTAGATCTTCTTTTAATTCATCTTCTCCAATAATCCATGCTTCATTTGTGATCTCATCCTGTCCCGCCGCCTTTTTTTTCTTGAAACTCCTTAACGTCTCCGTGATCTCCGTCTTTGTAATTTCTTTTAGCTCCTGTTCTTCCTCCTGCCCGCTTTCTTCTCCCTTTCTTACTATCCCCTCTTCCCCTTCACCTATTACGTACTGTCCCCTGAAATGCTCCTTCCACTGCTGTTATCGACTTATCCACCATTGCGCCCTTCTTATTGCCTGCACTCACCGCCTTCCAGAAGAGCCTCATTCCTTTGTCCTTTTCCACTTCCTCCAGCCATTCCTTATCTTTACTCCTCTTTTTCCCTTCTATAAAATACATATATTCTCTCCTCCTACTTCTCCATTCCGTTTCTTCTATCTCTCCTCTCTTCAGACTCCTCAGTGACTCCCTCAGTTTCTTTTTCCTCTCATGGCACTCTGCGCCCCACCACGTTTCCTCGCACTCTTCCTCTCTTTTCCTTACCTCCATTCTCGGTAGTGCTCTTTGTATCCTTTCCTTCATCTTTTTCCATCCTGTTACTTGTCCTTCCTCTTTCAATTTCTCCTTGTACTCTTGCACGGTTTCCTCATTCCATCTTATCACTCTTTTTACCACCTCCCTCTCGTTTCTTTCTTTTCTTCTTACTCCACTCTCGTTCATCCATTCTATCCTCTGTTCAATTGGAAGATGGTCTGATTTGATTCTCTCACCAATCCGCATCTTTTCCACTATTTTCCTTCCCTCCTCGTTTCTTATGACGTAATCTATCGTCATACACCCTCTTTGTCCAACTTGAGTCCACTCGCCTTTCTCATCTCCTTTCGTCGCTCCGTTTCTTATCCCCATACCATTTTCTTCTAACCAACTCACCAACTCTTTCCCTTCCTCGTTTATTATCCTATCCTTACTTTCCCTTTCTTCCTTCTCTCCTTCTCTATCCCACAGTCCTCCTTCTGTCGCAGTTCTTGCGTTAAAGTCTCCTTTCAGCACTGTAATTCCTTCCCTGTTCTTTTCTATCCACTCCTCCATTGCCTTGAAGTTCTCGTCCTTCTGGTGCCTCATGTATGTGATTCCCCATAGCCATTCTTTGTTTCCCTTCCTCCACCTTGCTGCAATTGCCTCATCAGTTGTTCTCTCCATCCATTCCACTTTCAGCTCCAGATCTTTCCTTACCGCCAACAGGAGGCCACCTTTCGCCCTTCCCTTTTTCTTCTCCCTTACCGCATACCTTATCCTAACCTCATAATTATTTAATTCTTGTTCTGCCTTCTTGCCCTTTCCTTCTTCCTCCCACGTCTCTGCCAGTCCTATTATCTCGAATTTTTTCAAGTATTCCCAATCGTCTTTCTTCATGCCTGCCGTTCCTGCAACATTCCAAAAAACTGCATTCAAGACATCCTTACCTTCTCTTACCCTTCCATTTTCCCGCTCTCTCTCTCCTTCCTCCACCTCCTCTGTTTCCTTGTTCCTAGTCCTCCTTATCCCTTCTGGTCTCTTGCAGCTTACGATCTTTGTCGAGAAACCACTTCTCTTTCCTTTCACTCCATTTCCATGTCCCTTCTACCGTTCTAACTTTCCTCTGCCCTATTACCATTGCCTTTTTCCCTTCGTCTCTTATTTCCATAACCATGTCCCATGCCCTGTCTCTGATATGTTTCTCCTTCCATGTCAAATCATTCTCTATGTATATCTCCTTGTCCCCCAATTTCTTCTTATTTTCCATTATGTTTTTCTTTCTCTCATAGTTCCGCATTGTGCCCCAAGTAAGAACTTGTCCGACTTCGTTCTTCTTCTCCACGTTCTTTCTATCTTTACCTCCACTTCTATCTCCCTCTTTAACCACTCTTCCACATCTTCACTACTGTACTTCTTGTTGTTCTTTAGTCCTACTATTATGACGTTGTTCTTTCTTCTGTCCCTTTCTTTCTCTTCCGTTATCCACTCCAACTCCTTCCAATTCCGCTCCTTCTGTATCCTCTCTTGTTCCCTCACACTATCTGCTTTTCCCTTCTCAGCCTCCCTTTCCACCGCTCCTGGTGTCCTTACCTCTCCCAATGTTTCTTTTCTCCATTCCTTCAGTTCTTCTATTTCCTTCCTCACTGTTTCCCATTCTTGCTCTTTTGCTCCCTTCTTTTTAATTTCCTCCACCTCTTCCCTCACTACCTGTAATTCGGCCTTCACCTTGTCCAGTTCTTCATCTACCTTCTTCCTCCATTTCTCATTGCTCTCGTCTATGTATTTCTTTAATCCTTCATAGCCCTCTCTCATCTCCTTGTTCTCCTGTTCCCTAATTCTCTCGTTTTCCATTTCTAACTGTTTAGACTTTTTCCTATAGTCAAACATAACCTGTTTCAACATTTTCCTCATTTCCACGACCCCTCCTCCATCAATCATCTGTTCCACTTTCTCCTTCCACTCCTGTTCCTCCGTCTCCACCACCGTTTCTTCTAAGCTACTTTGACTTCCCTCCGAGTCATCCTCTTCTTCATCCTCCTCCATCTCCTCTTCTTTTTTTGACTGTGACGTCGATCTTTTCCTCTCCCTTTCCCCTACCTCCGGTGAATCCTTTTTTCTTTTCTGCCTTTCCACCCCTCCTGCTTTCCTGTTCATCGTTGTTCCCATTTCATGTCTTCTAACCGCCGTTGACCTTCTAGGTGTTTCACAAGCTGTTCCCTGCGCTCCTAACTTTCGTTCCGTTCCCATGTTGTCCGCGACTTTATTGAAGAACCGCCCTGCCATCGCACACCTCCTATCCCTGTTCCTGTCTATCCTTCCTTTCCGAGCGCTGTGCTCGCTTTCTTATTCACCTTAGGCCTTATCTGTTCCTTCGCTATTCTGTGCTTGGATCCTAACCTCTCCCCTACCTTGCATTTCTTTCTGCCTTTTCTGCGTTATCCTTTCTTTTCTTCTCCTCTCTTTTTCCTCTGTATCACCTTTGTATCACCCTTCCTCCTTCTAAATCCTCTTATCCCTATTTTCTACTATATACTTTATCCACTATTTTCTTTACACACAACTGCCCTTATCACACACACTTCCACACACACACCGCCTGTACCTATCCTCGACCTCGTAAATATTAATATTTTTCTATAAAAAAAATTGTTTCGTGTAGATTATTACTTTTATTATCTATATAAACCACCCGGAATCTCTGATACAGCTTACCCTCTAGGCTGCCGGAAAGCCTAAATATAGGCTCTATCTGTGATCAGAACATTGTATAGGTTATATCTAAGATATAGTGACATGGTTTGGACATTTTCTAAGGGGATTAAAGCCCTTCCAATCCCGGCAGTCCAAAGGTTAAATAGTCTATTATTATGCGACAAAACTGAAGAGTTTCTTAAACCCACACGAATACGGACATCTACCCTATTTCATAATTTTCTTCAAAAACAATTTTTTGTTGATTTTCTGTATGAACTGCTAAACGGATAACAGTATGACTCCTTCCACATAAGGGAAATTTTTGTAACCGCCATGCTGCT
Source organism: Torymus aiolomorphi (assembly GCA_036365515.1). Classification (NCBI taxonomy): domain Eukaryota; kingdom Metazoa; phylum Arthropoda; class Insecta; order Hymenoptera; family Torymidae; genus Torymus; species Torymus aiolomorphi. The sequence continues at coordinate 78,891,712 of CM070876.1, forward strand.
TCCATTGGGCTCAAGTACCGGCCATCAATATATTCAGTAATTTCATCATATATTCCATTTCTTTTGTCATCATTTTTTTTAATGTACAAAAAGCTCTATCACTACCTTTATGTATATAATCAAAAATATATTTGATGCTTTGAATTTAAGCACAATATTCAACATTAATATGACATTTATATTTTTCTAATAAAAATTTATTGTAAGGAACTACCATTGAATTATCTACTGGAATAATTTTTTTACTTCTCTTAAGTCGATATGTGTAATTACCAGAAGAATTATTTGTTGGTTTATATTGAGGATAATCATTTTTTTTAAATGTTGTTGATGATTGAAAAGGTTTAGGAAAATTTTTTTTACGAACGTCTTTACATTTATCGTAACACGGAGAATTTTCACTATGTGGTCCATGTAACATATGTTTTATAACTAATTTTTGTAATTTTTTATCATTATTAGAAAGTATCTCAGCAGAAATGTGTTTATTAATAGCTTTTGGTGTCATTAATTTATTTTTATGATCTAATGTTACTACATGATGTGCATGCGGTAATCCTCTTTTCTGAAATTCAATAGTATACACATAAGCTAAAGCATTTCCAAAAATTTGATGGTTTTCTATATCGTTAAGTAAACACTTAAATTTTGTATAAAATAATTTAACTGTAATATTTGGTATATCATTGGGCGTAGTTCCGATAGGAAATGTCGTTAATACATTTTTTAATTCTTTCCACTTAGGATTATACGTCATAGATATAAATAAATCAGGTCGACCAATATTTCTTACTATTGCCATTCCATCTTGATAATGTTGCTGCATATATCTAGGACTACCTATATAAGTTGCTGGTAGTACAAAAATATTTCCTAGTCTTTCTTTTTTTTCAAAATTTTCTGATATATTTAATACACTATTTATAACATGATCCCTCAAACCTTGATAACATTCAGTACGTAATTTTTTTTGTTTCTGCCTAAAATAATTCATTCTATTGTTTTCTATCATAATATAGTCATGTAAAAAGAATTGTTGGGTTAGTCTCCCTCCAAATAAAAATGGATTGAAATTTTCTGAATTTGGTCTGTAAGCTAATCTATAAGAATAGTGCTGTAATATTGTTAGAAGGTTTTCTTTTGAATCATATGGTTTTTTAGTATAACCAATACCCCAGCCTAAATCTCCTGAAGGAAAAAAATAAGGGAAATACCATTGGGTCAACATGATGTGATAATTTACTTAAATATGTGTATTCTTTTTTATTAGAACTATTTTTTGGATAAACGCATAGATCATAATTATGAGGGATTCCTGATTTGGAAATAATTATAGCTGCACATTCCGACGTTAATGGTTTAGTATAATTATGTTTTTGATTATTATTCTTACGAACAAAATATAATTTATAATTTGAAAGCTTCTCTGTATTAGTTATTTTGTGTAAATATTTATACTGTTTAGCATAAGGATTACTATTTAAAACTTCAGTCAATAATTTTAAATGTTCTTGAGTTAAATCTTTATGACTCTCTATTTTCATTTCAATTGCAGTATTGTCATCATATATATATATATATATATATATATATATATATATATAATTGACCATACGAAGGTTCTGCATTTTTTTTTGGTAATAAAGTATTTGGCGTTATATGACAAACTTGTCTTTGAATTTTTAAATTATAAATAGCTTTTTTCTTTTCGTATTTTACGTTTGCACTAAATGTAGCAAAGCAAAATAAGTTATTATAATATCTGATTAAAGTTTGAAAATTATTACCATATAATAATAGATTCTTTAGTGTTTTATTATATATACTTAGCGGAGACAAAATTATTTTACCTTTACTACAACAAATTGATTTATGATTTTCTTCTTTCCAATATACTGCCGAACAAAATTTACAAACTAACTCATAGTATCAAAATATGATTCATACTCTAAATTTTTATTTTTACTACATTTCTGTTTATTTACTTTTAACGTAGAAAAGGATGATGACGCGAGATGTTCGAGGACGAGCTCGGCAACGCCTCTCCTACATTATATGCATATAAGAGAAAGAGAGAGAAGAAGAGAGAGATAGAGAGAGGGGGAGAGAAAGAACTAACGAAGGCACTCAATCCGTCTCTCGCCGTTTTCTCATGCTCTGTTTGCAGTTGCTGCACTTTTCTTTGGAAAGAAAAAATACGGACAGCGTTTGACTTGTAATTGAACTGTCAAATGAATGCACATACGCCGCGCTGCGCTCGCGTGAGTTTGGCGTTATCCTTGATTTGAATAATTAAGAAGTTTCCTTTCAAAAAGTTGCTCTGTAATTAATTGGTCTCGTTAATTGCGGAGAAAAGGCGCGCATTATAATAAATGCGCGAACGCGCTTCTTGCGCTGATGGCAGGGGGGGTGGCATAGTTTGTTTTCAGAGAGCAGCCTGTTATTTGTGTATCGAGGTGAAGAACTGACAACGGAGCGATGAAAAAGTTGTCGACAGAAGTGTCTTCTGCATCACAGAGAGTTGTCATTAGAGGAACAATGCGGAGGGACAATGCGGAGGGACAATGCGGAGGGACGCGGAGGGACGCGGAGGGATGCGGAGGGACAAGACCCTTTTTGCGGAGGGACGCGAAGGGACATGCGGAGGGACAATGCAGACCCCAAATAACGCAAAAAAACAGGGAATTTTACGTTATTTTGTGGAGGGCACTTTGCGGAGGGACGCGGAGGGACGCGGAGGGACGCGGAGGGACGCGGAGGGACGTGGAGGGACGCGGAGGGACGCGGAGGGACGCGGAGGGTTAACGACTCAATTCAGCTTACAGCTATATAGTATAGTAAGATATATATATATATATATACCACATAGCATGAAAGGTTCCGGAAGAAAGTTCCAAGGAAGCTTACAGCGGAAGGATTACAGAACCTCCCGGGAAGCTTACTGGGACTTCCAAAACGGTTACATTGGAAGTTTTCTAAGTAAGCTTCCACAAAGATTACTAGAAGGTAAACGAGTATGTTCCAAATATCTTACTATGAAATATTCCATGGAAGCTTTGTGGAAGCTTCGAAAAAGCTTACATGAAACCTAACAGAAAATGATTACTGGAAGCTTTCATCGAAGGTTCCTAGAAGCTAACAGGAAGCTTCTCGGAAGGTGAAAAGTTCAATTCTATGCGAAACTTACTGGAAACTTTTGCAATATTTTCCATGAAGCTTTCTCGGGAACTTCCAGTGAAAATTTAAGGGAAGCTTCCATGAAAGATTCTAGGAAGCATTCAAGAAAGATTCCTGGCATATAAAAAAAACTGGCCTAAAGATATAAAGGAAGCTTTCAAAGTGTTCGCTGAAATCTTCCATAGAAACTTCTCGTAAGTTTTACGGAAGCCTAACGAAAAGATTCCAAGAGTGCTACGGTGAAACATTACTTTAAACTTACGAGAAAAGTTCTAAAAAGCTTACATGAAACCTTACAGAAAATGATTACTGAAAGCATTTATGGAAGGTTCCTGAAAGCTCGCAAAAAGCTTCTAGGAAGACGAAAAGTTCAATTCCATGTAAAACTTACTGGACGCTTTTGAAATATATTAAAAGCTTCCTCGGGAACTTCCAGTAAACATTTAGGGGAAGCTTCCATGAACGATTCTAGGAAGCATTCCAGCAAGATTCCTGGCATATAAAAAAAACTGGCCTAAAGATATAAAGGAAGCTTCCAAAAGGGTTGCGCTGAAATCTTCCAGGAAAGCTTCACGTAAGTTTTACAGAAGGCTAACGAAAAGGTTCCAAAAGTACTACGGTGAAATGTTGTTTTAAATTTACGAGAAAGATTCGAAAAAGCTTACACGAAACCTTACAGAAAATGATTATTGGAAGCTTTCATGGAAGGTTCCTGAAAGCTCACGAGAAGCTTCAGGGAAAACGAAAATTTCAATTCCATGTAAAGCTTATTGTACGCTTTTGAAAAATATTCCATAAAGTTTCCTCGATAGCTTTCAGTGATAATTTAAGGGGAGCTCCCATGAAAGATTCTAACTAAGAAGCATTCTAGAAAGGTTCCTGGCATATGAAAAAAACTGGCCTAAAGATATAACGGAAGCTTCCAAAAGGGTTACGCTCAAGTCTTCCACGGAAGCTTCCCGTAAATTTTACGAAAGGCTAACGAAAAAAATTATAATGTCGATAAGTAGGAACCTGCATTTTCGTCGTTTTGATACAATTTTTCAACGAGTATATCTTATAATAGTACTAGTAGAAACGCTAAAAAAATTATGATTATAGTATTTACACATAGTTTGGAGGACATGAAAATTGAGTTTTTTCAAATAAATTTTTGAAAGTTAAATTATTAAATAATCAAATTGGGTTAATTTTGGACTCCACATGGCCTAGAAAAGGAATTTAATGAAAAATATATAGTAACAATTTTTTTATTATAACTTATCAAGTCTTCAATTTGAAAGGTCTGCCTTCTTAAGGCCAAGTGGAGTCCAAAATCAACCCAATTTCATTATTTAATAAATTAACTTTTGAAAATTCATTTGGAAAAACACAATTTTGACGTCCTTCGTATATGTAAATACTGTACTCAGAATTTTTTTGAGCGATCCTATTAGTACTATCATGAGATATACTTGTTGAAAAATTGCACCAAAATGACAAAAATGCCTATTCCTATTTATCGACATTACAAATTTTTTTTAATTAAGAAATTTCTAAACAGTTTTATGGAAGAACACAATTATGAGTCCCACCATATATTTAAATACTATATTCATAATTTTTTTTAAGTCATTATATTAGCATTTTCATAATTCATTTAATCAATATAATGAAATGCCAAGTATAAAAAATGTTTATTATTATTATTTTTATTTTTAAAAATGCTTCTTATTATTTTTATTTATTTTTATTTATTTTTTATAAAAACATGTTTATTCAGAGTTATAATTCAAGTTAATATTTTCTTTATTTAGAAAAATATACTCAATATAATATACACACTTGATTTCTTCCCTACCGACACTATAATTTTTAATTTATCGAATTAAATAAATAATTTTTGAAAGCAATTAAAATTATAAATAAAAAAAATAATCAAAATAATAACAATTGAATAATCGTGAAAACTGCAACTTATTTAGATGAAAATGTCCGAACTCCTTCAAGCGAGCGATAGCATAACGGATAGCGTGTGTGCATAGTAACCCAAGGATCGTGGGTTTGATTCCCGGTTAGGACGAAAAATTTTATGTAAAATTTTTTCTGCGACTAATATAGAGAAATAAGCTCTGAAGAATATGCGAGAATGGTGTAATACTCATAAGTGAGAATTGTAATGTTACTTATAACTTTAAGTTGTTCTTTCAATGATCTTAAAAAAACGTCTCTGGAAAGATTACTAGAATCTTTCATGGATGCTACCTGGAAGCTTACTGAAAGATTCCCATGGCTTTTCAGTAACTTATTTACATCCTAAATTCCAGTAACTTTTGTGAAGACTTATGAAAAAGTTCCGGAAAAGTTTCTTAAATAGTTCCTGCAATCTTTCAATGAAGCTTTTCGTCATAAGTTTGATCCAGGCATTACGCACTTCTCGGAAGCTTTCATGGAAGCTTTTTGGATAGTTCCAATAAATCCATTCGTAAACTTATATAAATAGATTCTGAAGTCTTGTAGGAAATATTTTTTTAAGCTTTCCGCATTTTTTCGGGGAAGACTACTGAAAGATTCCCACAGCCTACATGAAGCTTCCAGTAACTTTCCGAAAGTTCCCTGAAAAGTTCCTGGAAGCTTCCCGAAAACTTCCTGAAAAATGTCTGAAACAGTTCCTGCAATCTTCCGAGGAAGCTTCTTGTCATGGATTTGACTCAGACATTAGCTACATTCAAGAAGCTTTCGTGGAAGCTTTCCGGAAGCATATGAAACTTTCATGGAAGCTTCCAGGAAGCTTTTAGTAACCTTTCATGCTATGTGGGATATAGATCGCGCGCGCTTTCTGCTACTAGTCCTAGTAAGTCTCTGTTGACTGCGGCTCTACGGCGGCGTGCGCGCGCATATGTCCATGGTGTGTGATGTTAACAATCGCCGGCTCCCGGCGTTCCCAGTGAAGACGGCGGCTGCTGCAATACGCCGCCCTGGAGAATGTCGTCCCTTTCATCGTGTTACTGGTTAATGATGATATTCGTCAGAGACAGAAATGCAGCGTGTCGACGGCGAGAGCGAATTTCGTAAGCCCATTCTCATTCCCAACCTCTCTGATAGATCAGCTGATGGTACTTTCTCTTGATGCAGGTATCTGGCCACGAGAGTAGTGTAAACGATTGGCACTGCTGTAGAATCTTTCTTGAGTGTGGTGATGTTGTTTGGCTCATTTATTTATTAGTCATATGTGGTTTTCCGTTACTCAATTTTCCATGTGTGTGTTTGACTCTTATGCTAGTGGCTCTGTGTATAGTTAATTTACTGCTGGTGCTTTCAGCGACTCTCAGGCTGGAGGTGTATTCAGCAATGAAACAAGCAACGAGGCTCCACTAGTCTTTCCCCTCTAATTGTTACAGGTAGCTGGTGCAGCGAGAATAGTGAACAACAGCCAAACTTTTCTTTTATATGGTAATGTTTTTTTGCCATCTATTCATTAGTCATATGTGGTTTCTAGGTGCTCAACTCTCCTCGCTTGTCTCCCATATCAGTGGCTGATCTGTTCATGTGTTTTGTTCAACCCTACTGTGAGGCAGTCCCTGAGATTGAGACACACATGGCAGTCTCTATCAGTATTTTCCTCCCAGATGGCTATTAAATAATTCTGAGCAGACTGTCATCCTAGGAGTAGTGCCTGGTCTGGGCCATCCAGCCTCATTTTGCAGCTTCTCCAGCTCTATCAGTGATCTGCAAGTGTTAGTGCTTTAGAATGTGAGGAGATAGATAATTAGGAATTGGAGGATATCATAAAAGTGCTGTGTATGTGGTTAGATGCGATACGGGTAGGCAGTTGTCGCTGGTCATATTAGCTCATCTAGTTAATTTCTGAGTTTAGTCAGGGAATAAGAACTCATTTCAGGATATCTGTTGTTTTAAAATACATCCTTATGTATTTCGCAGACTTTTACTAAGTGAGACTTGCCTATTTAATAGTTTTCCAGCACACTGTGAGACTGACAAAGTCAACATTGCATTCTTTATACATTGAACTTTACTATATTACAAAATCTATAAGACATACATTACACTACTTTTTTTGCGTAATATAATATTACTTTAACATGCACTTTTATAATATTAGACAATTTTGATTCTCTTAGTTCAATCGCTTAGGTTCTGTGAACATAATTAACAGGTTAAGCTGTGTAATTTTATATGAAATTTCTATTTGTTATCAAAACAGTAAGATAACGTAATTATAGATTTTCAACAAACGAATTTTTAAACATTTTTCCAATTTTGATTTTACTACATACTAAGTTCTCTAGATCATTGACAAAAAATTGTAAGTTTTGACAGCTTTTATGTAACAGTTTTTGTTAGTTGTTGTTTTAATTTTTTATAGTTATTTAAACGATATCTATATCCTTTATATTAAGAGGTCTATTGGAAATCATTTCTTTGTACGATAAGCAAAAATCGTTTTTATAAGCGTAACTCGTCAGGAATTGATTTTAGACAAAAATATTAAATAGGAATAAGTTTCATTTTAATGTTATCTACAACTGTTGTATTTAACATTTTTGTGTAAAATCAAATCCTGTCAAGTTACAGCCGAAAATCGTCCATGTCGTGTTTATTTTAGCGTTTAAAATTGTTATTATAAGCTTAACTCGTCAGGAATTGATTTTAGACAAAAATGTTAAATAGAAAAAAGTTTTATTTCAATGTTATCTACAACTTTTGTATTTAACATTTTTGGGTAAAATCAAATCCTGTCAAGTTACAGCCGAAAACCGTTCATTTTTTAACTTTTTTTAACGTTTTTCGCAGTTATCTTAGGTAAATATTGTTCGTAGAGAAAAGTATACAACAGAAAAAATGTGTATTTTAATTAGTTTTAGCAGACAAACTGGTACACATTAGCTTAAAATTAATTTTTCTAATATATAAGGCTTGAAAATCGATTTTTTGCAATTTTTCTTTGTGCCCGCATTTTGAAAATAAAATTTTTGATCGATCTTTCTCGTTAGAGAACCAGCACTTAGGTATAATTAGAGGAGTATTTTCCCGCAATCTCGATGAAATCAGTCGAAAATTCGCTGAGATAATCCATAAACTTGATTACATACGAACGTATATACATACATACATCATAGAGAAGGCTCAAAATGAACTATTTCTGGGAGGAAAATAGTTTTTATACAGTAAATTTCTAGTTTTCGGGACGTTACAATTTTCACTCTGGTGAAAATATAAGGCTCTCCCGAGTAGCGGTCGTGCCTAAAAATACGACTGTGTATTATAAATGTTATAAACTACTTATTCGAAAATCCATTAAAATAATTTATAATTCCTTTGTAATATCTTTCTAACAGTTTTAAACATTTTTGAACAAAAATATTTCCGCTAGGGAAGAACTTTAACGAGAGCCTATAAATATTTTTTTCAAACAATCGCAGTAAAACAAATAGTATTGTTAATAAAACTTTCTACGAAAGTATAAAATAAGGCAAGTATCAGTTTTTTCTGCATAATTTATAAAATAATATTATTTATGATTTTGTAAAGAAATCAAATAAATACTAACGAAAAAGTCTTTTACTTCTTCGAGCCAATTATATGCTCAACAAATTGTATGTAAATACATTCACATTGTTCACTGCAAATTAAAGAATCGAAAGTTGTGAAATCTATTATCGATAGTCAAGTAATGCCAACAACTCTCCGAAATATGACTATTCTCAGAAATATATTAAAATTTCTTTATCCTTCTATACAAATTAAACACAAGAAAGTACTGAAATCAATTTATTGTAGTCAAGTATCCGTAAGTTAACTTGATGAACATAGGTATAATAGTAGAAGTTGGCTTCAGGGATTATTTATCAAATAAGACTGTAAAATCTTACACCCGTCGTACAAACATTATTTTTCTTCGTCGTTAGCACAATGTATCTCCATAAAACCTTTCTTTTGCAAACACATTGTGAACCCTTTACGAAACAATGGTACATAGTTACCATCCTTTACATTTTTCCTTATTCTTTCTCAATTTAGAACTCTTTATAGTACAATATTACGCATCTTGGGAGGACAAGAGAAGAGATGTCCAGAGCTGCTCTAGCAGGGGTGGTCCTCCGTTCTCCAATACATATTTGGCGGGTCTGACGGTTGCAGTTCAAAATGTAGACATGGTCAATTGGTCATTTTCATGTAAATATTCATATGTTTAAAGATCAGGTAAATTGTATAAACCGATTGCTTCTACATATTAAATACTGATCCGTGAATCTAGTTAGTAAAGTGTAAAGCTCTTTTCAATATAGATTATAAATTTATTTGAATTTTCTAGCGTTTAAAAAACCGGAGACAAGGAATAATATTTTTGGTAATAAAAGTAATAAATCATGTTTATGCACACAGTACATGTAGAATTATTGTACTTAAACGTCCGGCCCGCCAAGTATGTATTGGAGAACGGAGGACCACCCTTGCTAGAGCAGCTCTAGACTTCTCTTCTCTTGTCCTCCCAAGATGCGTAATATTGTACTATAAAGAGTTCTAAATTGAGAAAGAATAAGGAAAAATATAAGGGTTGGTAACTATGTACCAATGTTTCGTAAAGGGTCCACAATGTGTTTGCAAAAGAAAGGTTTTATGGAGATACATTGTGCTCACGACGAAGAAAAATAACGTTTGTACGACGGGTGTAAGATTTTACAGTCTTATTTGATAAATAATCCCTGAAGCCAACTTCTACTATTATACCTATATTCGTCAAGTTAACTTACGGATACTTGACTACAATAAATTGATTTCAGTACTTTCTTGTGTTTAATTTGTATAGAAGGATAAAGAAATTTTAATACATTTCTGAGAATAGTCATATTTCGGAGAGATGTTGGCATTACTTGACTATCGATAATAGATTTCATAACTTTCGATTGTTTAATTTGCAGTGAACAATGTGAATGCATTTACATACAATTTGTTGAGTATATAATTGGCTCGAAGAAGTAAAAGACTTTTTCGCTAGCATTTATTTGATTTCTTTTACAAAATCATAAATATTATTATTTTATAGATTATACCGAAAAAACTGATACTTGCCTAATTTTATACTTTCGTAGAAAGTTTTATTAACAATACTATTTGTTTTAATGCGATTGTTTGAAAAAAATATTTATAGGCTCTCGTTAAAGTTCTTCCCTAGCGGAAATATTTTTGTTCAAAAATGTTTAAAACTGTTAGGTAGAGTTATAAACTGTTTCAAAATGTTACAAAATGTAGGATTTTGGACGTTATTAATCGTTTATAACTGTTTGTAACATTTTTCAACAGTTTTTAAGAGTTTGTAAGAGTTATTAAATTATTTAATAACTTTTAAATATTTATTAATTATTATTATTAACATAGTAATAATTAATTATTAGTATAATTAAACACTCCTTAGGCTTCTTCTGCATTGTTTAACTGTTACTTGCCTTCGGAGTCCTACCGCGCTCCTTGATTCTCATGATTATAATAATGAGGCTATTAAATAATTATTAATTATTAATAATAATAATAATAATTTATTAATTATTAATTTTTCCTGAAATATATCAAATTTAAAATTATTTGAAACTGTTTGAAAGTGTTTAAAACTATTAAAAACTGTTTGAAACTGTTACAAAGTATTATAATTAGAAAAAATGTGTCCAAAATTGTACATTTTGTAACACTTATAAACAGTTTTAAATAGTTCTAAATAGTTATAAATAATTTTTAACAGTTATTAACTGTTATTAACATTTAAAATTTACGACAGGGTTGGTACAGAGTTTGACACATTTCGAGGGAAAGGAAGGGGGGTGGGAGGGAGGGAGGGTAGTTATATAATTAAAATAATTTTCACCCACACGGGCGTAAAGTACGTAGGTACTATAAAGTTTTGTAGGAGTGTGTGAGCTATTGGGCCTCTTGGGCGTTATGTAGTACTTTATACCCGCCGGCTGAATAATTTTGAAGTTACAACGTGGGCGTAAAATGTAATTTTACACGCGAAGTACGAAAAGTTCTTATGGCCGGTACTTGACTACAATTAAATGATTTCAGTACTTTCTTGTGTTTAATTTGTATAGAAGAATGAAAAAATTTGAATACATTTCTGAGAACATAGTCATACAGTTTTTCGGAGAATGGTTTGCATTACTTGACTATCGATAATTTGTTTCACAACTTTCGTTTGTTTGATTTGTAGTGAACAATTTCAATATACTTACATATAATTTGTTGAGCATACTTAGATTATACGGAAGAAACTTCTATATTTAATGCCTTATTTTATACTTTCGTAGAAAGTTTTATTAACAATATTATTATTTGTACAGTCATGAAAAAAATTATTACCATTTGTAGAGAGAGTGCTTATTGAACAGATGAGATTAGAATAAATAAAAGGACTATAGATAAATTGTGTTGTTAGAATATATTTAAAAAATTGGTTTTTTAAAGAACGTGTTGATTGTTTTGAAATAATATTTAAGCTCTCATTAAAGTTTTTGGTACAGAGTTTGGCGGATATTGAGAGAGAGGGAGAGAGGGAAAAAGAGGGGGAAGAAAGAGAGGGTGGGAGAGAGAGAGAGGGCGAGAGGGAGATAGAGAGGGAGGGAGAGAGAGACTAATACTTGCCTTAGTTTAAACTTTTGTAAAAAGTTTTTTTAGATAGATTTCAAAACTTTATAAGAGAAAATAATAATTACATAGTGTGAAAATATTATGAGATTTGTTATAGTACATTATTAATAATAACATTATTAAATGGTAGTATAGTTATTCACAAAAGTTTAAAATTTGAATGTTTTTTTAGGGGCTCGATAAAATGATAGAAAATACTTTAAAAAATAGTTTTTAAAAGTGTTTATTATAATTGTTTCAAACAAATATTTAAGCTTTCAGTCAAGTTCTTTGTAGAGAGTTGGACAGTTGTTGAGAGCAAGATTGTTTGGATAAAAACATTAAACTTTTATTAGTATTTCAACAGAGAATTTAAAGTTGTTAAAAAAGATAACAATAATATATTTTTTCTTTGTAGCTATCGCAAGGAATAAAAGAAAAAAGTACAAGTTCTCAGAATTACAATTGAAATCTCTGTATCACCTGATTCTCTTGCTTTTATAAAACTCGAAGCTCAAAGTTGGATGAGAAGTTGAGTTCTCATGTCAACTGCTATTTCCATAGCAGCAGGCGGTATAAAGTTTTTTAAAAACCACTCTTTCGCATCTATTTCTCTGAAATCACCTCATCCTCTAAAATATGAAGCTCAAAGTTTGCCAAGTTAACTACCCTTATGTAACAGCACCTGATACTAAGTTTTTTCACAAAACACTCATATGCATCCATTTGCTCTTGTTTTTTTGACAAGTTATTATTACATTTTAAATTTGTGCTAAAATTTACCTCTAGCCTTCTATTGCACATTTTAAAGCTTGAATTCGTTTCATTATTTTGGTCTCCACATATTACTTTTTGATAATATTTTTTTTTCATCATACACATAATCTTGTAAAAATTAAAAACACGATCAGTTGATGAATTAAACATTATTATTATCTGTATCTTGTATAGAAAATTACGTACTAAAAACTTCTCTGAAACATTTTGGCATCTCCTACCGTGAGAAAATCATAAAATAGATTAACAGAGCACTTTCATTCCTTGAAATTTTCGCAATAACACATCATTTTTGCTCTTTTCAGTACTTCCATGTTCATTAGACATAATCTTTTCATTGGCACTTGAATAAATATGTACAACAGCACAGCACTGATATCGACTAAGTTTTTTAAAGATGACAGATGCTTTCTAAACCAAGGCTCAGACCAATATTTCAAATAGGTATCATAAATTATATTGTATATTTATATCCTCACGTGTCACTCACAAGGAAACCGATCGAGGTATCCGCCTCCGATTTTCCTGAATTTTTTATATGTTGTAGAGAACCGAAAAATAAGAGACTCGCAATTTTTTTTATCGGCCCAATCCCTTATTAAAGGGGTGAAAACCGTCCTTAAAGTTTACCTCCGAAAACGGTTTTTTTTAATATCTTAAGTTCCAATCGATATTTTGAAATGAAACAAAATAGAAAATATTTCTCCTTGAATTATGTAACCATCAAGTATAGTTTGGTCCTCGAGGGTGGCAACCCTTACTTTTTATTTTAGAAAAACCTTATTTTTTAAACTATTTCTGCATATAATATTTGCAATAAAATTAATTAATTATTAAAAATCATTTTTTGTCTTAAAATAAAAAATAAAGTTTACGTGTTTCAGGGTTTTTGCAAATAAACACGTCATCAGGGGTAAACAACCCTTTAGGCACAAAATACTTTCAAACTATTAAAATTAATATTTTAAGTTATATATAATGCATAATTTATTTTTATTTGGGATATTTTTTCTATGGGCCCAATTTCCTATTAAAGGGGTAAAACGCACCCCTAAAAATCACCCCTAAAATAGGTTTTATCTGAATATCCCAAGTTCAGATTCAAATTTAAAATGAAACAAAATGAAAAATATTTCTCTTTGAAATGCCAAATTAGCTACTCTTATATTTTATTTCGGAAAAATTTTTTTTTTAATTTTTTTTGTATACAATATTTGCAATAAAATTAAATAATTATTATTAAAATTCAAAATCAAAGTTGACTTGTTTTAGGATTTTTTCTAATAAAAGCATTATCGGGGTTTAGCAGCCCCTTGGACAAGTATACTTACAATTGAACCATTGAAATAAATATTTTGAGGTATATAATGCAGATTTATAAAAGGATGGAACTGGGAAAAGAATAAGTGAGTTAAATGATTGACTAATCTAACGAATAGAAAAATATAAATAAAAATAAAAAAATTAAAATATAAATAGAAAAATATAATATAAAATATTAATTGTTATTATGTAATTAATTTTTATTAAAAGTAAAATATAGGTATATTTTCACAAATAGTCAAAAAATATTCAAAGAAACTCTATACAAATGAGCTTATAATTTAGTTCTTATCGCAATTAATTTTGTTTAAGGATTATAGGTTGAACAATAATGAAAATCTTCAAAAAAATGTTTTAAGCAGAGTGATTTCTGACACCATGAACATTTTATAATAGCAGTATTTTTACATCTTGGTACCTCACAATGAGCTTGGGATCCACCAAAGCTAAAGTTCACCGGATTTAAAAATTCATTTGCTTTATTTTCGATATAACCGCTTTTATACCAAGAGTATTTAAAAAGATTTAAGTATCGAGGAGAAGATAACTGATTGTGCACCAGAGAGTACAATTTAATTACATTATTTCGTACGTGCAAACTTATATCCTTCTCCAACAAAATTACACTATCGGAAAAGTGTCTCACAAAATTTTTCCATATACGAAAACCAAACACATCCAGCGGTTGTATTTTTCCAGTTGTACCTTTAGGAATTTTGAAAAGTTTGATGTTTTTATTATCAGGTTTTTCTCTTTCGACTGCTTCTGTGCAATGTCCACTCCAAGAATCTAGCAATAATATACTATTTTTTCGCCCATTTGGAAAAAATACATCCCTTAACCATTTCCGAAAATGATCTAAAAATAAATTGTAAACAAATAAAGTTTGCAGGTCATTATAGTAAACTATTGCTATTTGTATTAATATATATATATATATATATATATATATATATATATATATATATATATATATATATATATATATATATATATATATATATGTATATATATCTATATATATATATATATATATATATATATATATATATATATATATCTATCGATTTATTACATGAAATCAAATTAACAAAAATAAATAATGAAATTCATTGATAATTTACAAGAACTTTTTTATAATTTTCGGAGTTTACGTTAAAATACCTTATTTTAAAAATAATTTACTAATTATTGTAAATCTTTTTTAATATGAGTCTACTGAAATTAAAAGTTTACAAGTAAAATCTTTAAAATAGATATAAGCTACAAATTTACGAATACAAGTACACTTTATTTAATTTCACTCACATGATGTCATTTTGCCAGATTTAGATGCCATCAAACATACGTTATCTGGCTGAAATAAATTTTTTTGTATTATTGGTCCAAATTCATCTTTAGTCTCTTTTAAAACTATAAATATTGGAGAGAGCAATTTTCCAGCAGCATTAATTGTAGGTAATATTGTATAACTATGTGTTGTTGATGAAACAGATTGCACAACACATTCAACAGTCTTTGTTCCTTCTTCTGCTAATGTACGACCAGTATGTAATTCTAATTGAAATCGACTTTGATCAGCATTGTAGGTACTTTCAGTTCCAACTTCTGAAATCAGTAGTTTGATGTCGGCTACAAATTTACTGGCTTCTTGATTTACAGTTTCTTTGTCCTCAAGAGTTTTTTTTTGTTATAAATTTGTTGATTTTTCTACTGACAATTCTGTGAGCTTTCTTAAATTTTCGCAGCCAGAAATCACTTGCTTTGAATCTAACATCATTAAAACTAACATCTAAATTATTTTTAGCTTCTAAGGCCCACCTACGTATATCAATATCGTGAATAATATGGCCAGCTTCGAGAGATTCTTTGAGATTTTTTAAAACAAATTCAGAAATTTGATATAATTTTTCTTTATAAGTTCCACCTTTGTTGATTTGACTAGCCCATCGACGCAGTTGCCGTTCTGAATTAACTAATTTAAATCGATGTTTAACACTTTCTGTACTGCGACTTTTTTTAGTTTTACCTGATCTCCAATATTCGACTGCTCTTTTTTTATAATCGAAGCTCAACTCTTCATCATCGTATGAACATACATCATAATCTTTTTTTTCATTGAAAATTGCGTCATCTTCAATGACTTGTACTTCATAATTTTTAAATTGCTCTTGAAAATCTAATGTTTCTTCTTCCATTGTTTCAATCGCATTAAAATTATTCATACTGTCGTATAAAATATTTTCGAATTTTTCAGCTAAATCCATTTCAACAAGATTAACAGGACTTTCTGGTATCTGAAGCCCTGAGAATGCTACCAATAATAAATTTATGACGTTGATAGGATTTACCTTCATTTGTTCTATTCTTTGATTTTTATGAAATAATAAATTTTATTGTAGGAAAAAAACAAATAGCGGACTCTCGAAAATTTGTACCTCGCAACAGAACCGATAAAAATATATTGACTAACTAATCCGTTTTTAGGCAGCCGTGGACTCCAAGCTCACTTGCGTCATCTTTGCTTATGCATGTTTACAAGATGGGCTTACAAAAAATCGCTTATTCATATATATAAATAGAAATCAGGAAAATATTTACTTAAAAATAAGTATTTATGAAAAAGTACAAATGAAATATAATGTGATATGCCTAAATACGCAAACATAAATATTCTAAAATTATAAGTAAACTATAATTATCAAGCAGTGATATATAAAAAAAAACTAATTGCAAAATATACCATGAAAATAATTTTAATCCTGGCTCAGCTTTTAAAAGCTTTTCTGCATACAAATATTTATGCAGAAATAATAAAAATATAGTCATGTAATTATTTATTCCTCTATTTACCTTATGCTATTATATTTTGAACATTAAAATAACGAAATTGTCAAATTCTTTGTCAGGGATTTTTATTCATTAAATAGAAAATTGAGCCTATAGACAAATCAATCTGCCATAAATAAAATATCCATGATTATTTATTCTGATTATACGCACCATACACCTCAAAATATTTATTTCAAAGGTACTAATTGTAAGTATACGTGCCCAAGGAGCTCCTAAACCCCAATAATGTTGTTATTAGAAAAAATCCTAAAACAAGTCAACTTTGATTTTGAATTTTAATAATAATTATTTAATTTTATTGCAAATATTGTATACAAAAAAAATTAAAAAAAAATGTTTTCCGAAATAAAATATAAGAGTAGCTAATTTGGCATTTCAAAGAGCAATATTTTTCATTTTGTTTCATTTTAAATTTGAATCTGAACTTGGGATATTCAGATAAAACCTATTTTAGGGGTGATTTTTAGGGGTGCGTTTTACCCCTTTAATAGGAAATTGTGCCCATAGAAAAAATAGCCCAAATAAAAATAAATTATGCATTATATATAACTTAAAATATTAATTTTAATAGTTTGAAAGTATTTTGTGCCTAAAGGGTTGTTTACCCCTGATGACTTGTTTATTTGCAAAAACCCTGAAACACGTAAACTTTATTTTTTATTTTAAGTTAAAAAATGATTTTTATAATAATTAATTAATTTTATTGCAAATATTATATGCAGAAATAGTTTAAAAAATAAAGTTTTTCTAAAATAAAAAGTAAGGGTTGCCACCCTCGAGGACCAAACTATACTTGATGGTTACATAATTCAATGGTTACATAAATATTTTCCATTTTGTTTCATTTCAAAATATGGATTAGAACTTAAGATATTAAAAAAACCCGTTTTCGGGGGTAAACTTTAAGGGCGGTTTTCACCCCTTTAATAAGGGATTAGGCCGATAAAAAAAATTGCGAGTCTCTTATTTTTCGGTCCTCTACAACATATAAAAAATTTAGGAAAATCGGAGGCGGAGACCTCGATCGGTTTCCTTGTCAGCAATATTTTCTTCTATATGCAAAAGCTTATTATCAAGTTTATGAACCTCATAACATTTAATTATTTATTAATACACACTTGAGCTATTTTCAAAACATTTGAAACTGATTTTTAATAGAAGTTTTAAAATTTGATTCTAAAGATTTCATGTAACACGTCATACCAGCAATATATTTGATTTATTATTAGACAAAACACTGAAAATTATATTGTATATTTATAACCTCACGTGTCACTCAGCAATATTTAACCAATAACCAGCAGGATCATGAGGGTACTCGTTCATTTTTGCTAATTCAAAATTAGATTTTTCAGACAGTACACAATTAGAACTCCTCAACATCATTGGCTGTATTACAAATTCAAAATAGAATGAATAAGGCTTTCAGCATTTGTCTACGTTGTACAACCATCCAAGTCAATTCAAAATCGAATTTCAATGACTGTAAAATCTTGTATAATCTGTAAATATAAAAAAATTCACACAAAGTATCAATTTTTTAAAAATGATTGTAGCCATTTAACATTTAGCTGTTCAATACTTATCTAATAGAATTTATTTGCCCCTTTGATGCACGAATTCTTATTAGTTGACTTTCTTAGATCATTGAATATATTAAATCAATAAAATATATACTTTCATCATAAAAACAATTTAACGCGCGGTGCCCTGGTAGAAAATAAACCAACTCGGATGGCTTATCTACTGTTACTAACTGTTGGCCAATAATTTAGGCCAACGAATAAGAAAAATATTGATCAACGGTTAACCAACGGTTGGTGGACTATCAATCAATAATAAAACATTGAGTAACTCATAAAACAATAATAGAAATTAATAAGAAATATAGATATGTAAAAAGATTTTGATATTAAAAAAATATTTGAATGAAGTTGAGAGTAAATTTATTTGAAGGTCAAGTAGACAGCGTAGCACGTGGGCTATGCTCCGAAATTACTGTCCGCATCCCGCTTTCCGCAAGACAAGCACACATGCACATAAATACACACATATTACATACACACGAGTGCGATCGCAGGTTCATGTGTTATGTATAGGTAAAAGTATTTAACTGCGCAGACTCATACGAGTCACGTGACGGGATTGCCGAGATCGCGTGGTTTTGCTTCACTGTAAAGGTCAGATGGTAACGGAGCACCGTGTAGAAAACGGAGTAATACGAGTACGAAGAATTTATGTAGGATACTTTCAAATTTTAAATGTAGAATACCTTTGATGTAGGATTCTTTCAAATTTTAAATATAGGATACTTTTAAATTTAAAAAAATGTCATGTCCTGTCTTACGTCAAAAAGTCATGCACACTACACATTAACACGCCCTAATCTCAATTTGAACAAACAGAACTATACCCGTTACCGATTTAACCATATTTATCTGAAGAAAAATACTATTAATATGTGGGTTTTGATTATTCTATGAATAATACAAATTTTGAGAGTTTTATTTAAATCATAAGTTGTGTAAATGATTTTTATTTAAGATTTTTAAAGCATTCATTGACCAAGCGCAAGGGTGATTCCGTGACGAAATAAGTGGTATTTATCGCTAACTGTTGGTTAAACGGTTGGCCAAATCCTTGCGATTTGACGAACGGATGGCGTACGGTTGGTTACAATTTCTACCAGGGTGATCGATATGTTTTATACACAGACTGATGCGTATATTGAAAGATGTGTACAACTATTCACAACCTAAATTCTAAATAAGTAGAAAATATATAAGATACAACATAATAATTTTATCATGTGTACGAATGGAACAATGTTTTTTAGTTATTATAAATAAATCAGATACATTTTAAATAGTGAAAGATGTATATATATAATTATCTTGAAATTGACAAGTCGCGAATAATGATTTTTATAAATAATATTCTTCACCTCATTTTTTTAAACTCAAAAAAAAATCTTGTTGACTATCTGTAAATAAAAAATTCTCACAAAGTACAAAAGTATATCAACAACAAAACCCAATATTACAATAACAAAAAAAAAAGTTCTTGTATACTTATCTGATACTTATATACCTATACTATATCAAATCAGATCTCCATAACCTACATTTATACGTATTATACATTTATACGTATTATTATAATTTATGCAGCACATAACATAATAATCTCTCTCTCTCTCTTGATT
The DNA here is from genome assembly GCA_036365515.1 of Torymus aiolomorphi. Taxonomy (NCBI): domain Eukaryota; kingdom Metazoa; phylum Arthropoda; class Insecta; order Hymenoptera; family Torymidae; genus Torymus; species Torymus aiolomorphi. The sequence continues at coordinate 78,911,669 of CM070876.1, forward strand.
TTTTTATATATATAAATAATATATAAAGGTTAGGTTTATGTTTACGACCAGACGATAAAGTACGGGTATATACAAGGTGTCTCATTTTAATCGCCCCAGGCAAATATCTTGAAAAGTAAGGGAGATGGAAAAAAACTTTAAATAGAAAAGTTGTAGGGTTCAGAGGGGGTCAGCTAATGGTAACAACAACCTTGAACTTGAACTCTATTTTCAAGGTTATTTCAAGGTCAAAGTGATTTTTTTAAATGGGAATCCCTACTTTTGACCCCGGAAATGGAAAGAGCGGAAAATTTTACGTTCAGAAAGGTCTGATATGCTGGAGTTTCAAAGTCATTTTAAGGTCAACCAGCCAATTTAATGAGGTCGACCTGGGAATACCTCTAGGAAGGACAAAATTAACCTTGACGTTCAAGGTTAGTTTAAGGTAAGTCGATTTTATAAAATGGAACCCCTTATTTTTGACCCCGAAAATGGAAAGAGCGGTAGATTTTATATCCGAATATGACCTTGACCTCGACCTTGACCTCAACCGTGACCTTGAAGGTTATTTTAAGGTTAAGTCGATTAAAAAAAAAAACCCTTAATTGACCCCAAAGGACCAATTTTGATACCATATGACGATATGGTCATTCATATAACGATATGGACATATCTGAACGTAAAATTTTCTTCTCTTTCCATTTCCGAGGTAAAAGTAAGGGGATTTTTAAAAAATCGGCTTGACCTTAAAATAACCTTCCAGATCACGGTTAAAGTCGAGGTCAAGGTCATATTCGGGCGGAAAATCTTCCGCTCTTTCCATTTCCGGGGTCAAAAATAAGGGGTTCCATTTTATAAAATCGACTTAGCTTAAAATGACCTTGAACGTCAAGGTCAATTTTGTACTTCCGAGAAGTATTCCCAGATCGACCTCATTAAATTGGTTGGTTGACCTTAAAATGTCTTTGAAATCCCAACATATCAGACTTTCTGAACGTAAAATTTTCCGCTCTTTCCATTTCCGGGGTCAAAAGTAGGGGTTCCCATTTAAAAAAATCACTTTGACCTTGAAATAACCTTGAAAATAGAGTTCAAGGTCAAGGTCGTTGCTACCATTAGCTGACCCTCTTTGAACCCTACAACTTTTGTATTTAAAGTTTTTTCCATCTCCCTTACTTTTCAAGATATTTGCCTGGGGCGATTAAAATGAGACACCTTGTATATACATTTGAGCTAAACTACATATTTCTAAAAGTATCTCTATAGTTATACTGAATATATATATATATATATATATATACACACACGCTGGGTCGTATGGGGTCACGTGACGTTATATATATCACGTGATCGGAAGCGGATGTAGGTCTGATGAAAGAAAAGGAAAAAATTTAAAGATTGGAATCGACCAGTCTGATTCTTTGATACTTAATATCGCTTAAATGAGACAATATTTTTGAATAAAACCTTTAAATTTCTCTAATTTAATGAACATAGATTTCAACAAGTGTATAGCTAAATATTTATATTCTGTATAGATAAAATACAACGCGATCAAAGTTTTCGCGCACTCATATCAAAGAATATAGGGCACGGGCTCACTCCTTAGGCCTCTTCTGCATTTGACTGTTACTTGCCTTCGGAGCGCTCCCACGCTCCTTGATCCTTAATATTTTTTGGAAAGAATTTATGAATAATATTAAAACACAAGATTTTTTTTAAAAGCGTGCGAGAAATCGAACTTCTTTGTCTCACAAGGAAGGTACCCCAAGTGTCAGTCGCCGATTTTGATAATATTGCAATATGTTATAGTACTTAGAAAAATAAGAATATACGCATTTATTTTATTGGCCGATATTCCCTTTTAGGGGGTAAAATTTACCCCTAAAATTCACCCACAAATCGTATTTTTTAAAATATTTCATTAACGAATAAACATATCTTCATAAAACCAACACCATAATATTTAGAATAAAAAAGACTATAAAGCTGTACCATTTTCAGTTTTAAGGGTTGCAACACCTATTTTTAAAAGAGCAAAATCTTATTTTTTTAAGCGATTTTCGGCTACCAAAATATTAGTACGTTGTATATTTTTCAAAAATCTATTTTATTTGGAAGAATATTGAAAAGTAAAGTTGAAATATCGAGGTTTTTGGAGAAATAATATTTTTAGGGGTAACTACCCTTCATTACATTTGTTTCATTAATTAAGTATTCATGAGTTATATGACCTTAAAATTCACTTAAATAAAATTATTCCACGAATATTTAAATAGATTTTGATATCTAATTATATTATTTCTCATATGCAAATTTAAGTCTTCATCCATGAACATCACATTGTCTGAATAATGTTTCAGACAATGTTTTTGTTTGTTTTAACAAAATTTTTCCATACGCGGAATCCGTAAACATCAAATGGTTGGATACTTTCAGTCGTTCCTGTAGGTATTAATATTCAAATATTTTTTTATATTGACTCCACTAAATTAACAAAAATCTAAAGGCAAATGAGTGTTTTGTCAAGTTGTTTATCCAGTACGAAGTTTTTATTCCTTAAAAATATTTTCTTTTTGCTTACTTCAAAACACTTAACTGTGATTATTACTTACAGAAGCCATTTTTTCAAATTATATTATTTGACTTTCATTTTTTTAAATACGGCAATAGATCAAAGTAGGGGGTTATTACCCTTGTAAAAAACTGTTTCCTAAAAATTTTTAAAATTCATCAGTTATACTTATGATATTCTTTTAACTAGATCGAGTTAAAAAATGTATTATATAATATAATTTTATTATTATAAAAATTAAATTTATAAATATTGCTTTTCTAAATCAATCTCACTTTATTTAAGTGAATTTTAAGGTTACAAAATTCGTGAAAACTTAATTAAAGAAAAAAATATAATGAAGGGTAGTTACCCCTAAAAATATTATTTCTTCAAAAACCTCGATATCTCAACTTTACTTTTCAATATTCTTCCAAATAAAATAAATTTTTGAAAAATATAAAACGTACTAATATTTTTTTAGCCGAAAATCGTTTAAAAATAAGATTTTGCTCTTCTAAAAATAGGAGTTGCAACCCTTAAAACTGAAAATGGTACAGTTTTATGATCTTTTTTATTCTAAATATTATGGTGTTGGTTTTATGAAGATATCTATATTCGTTTATGAAATATTTAAAAAAAAACTATTTTCGGGGGTGAAAATTAGGGGTAAATTTTACCATCTAAAAGTGAATATCGACCAACAAAAAAAATACGCATACTCTTATTTTTCCAAGTACTACAACTTGTCACAATATTATCAAAATCGGCGACTGACACTTGGGTACCTTCCTTGTCAGTGTAGAGGAGAAGCGCATCCTGTTGGAAAGCAATAGAAGGCATAGCATACGAATATCGTTTTAGTTTCATTATAAGAACTTCCATTACAAGAAAGTTCTACAATAGTATTGGTGTATATGTGCAGTGATAATTATGATTTCTTATATCATCTGATATATATATATATATATATATATATATATATGTAAGTATGTGGGTGAGCCGCTTTTGGAGAGGTATAGTTCTTTTTCTCAGAGTTGCCTATGTTAACGTGACTAAAGAAATAATAACCCTGGGGTTATAGACTCTAGAAAATGGCCGACAACTCGCCAAAACCGGTATATGATATCTTGAAAAACTCGTATATATATATGTCGTTTCGCGGTTTTGACGAGTTTTTCGAGATATTATATACCGGTATTGAAGAGTTTCTCCAGTTTTGAAGAGCCTCTTCACACCGGCAAAGATATGTATGACCGGTTTTGGAGAGTTGTCGGCCATTTTCTAGAGTCTATAACCCCAGTCATTATTTCTTTAGTCACGTTAAAAATCTGATGATATAAGGAAACATAGTTATCACTGCACATATACACCAATACTATTGTAGAACTTTCTTGTAATGGAAGTTCTTATAATGAAACTAAAACGATATTCGTATGCTATGCCTTCTATTGCTTTCCAACAGGATGCGCTTCTCCTCTACACTGACAAGGAAGGTACCCAAGTGTCAGTCGCCGATTTTAATAATATTGTGACATGTTGTAGTACTTGGAAAAATAAGAGTATGCGTATTTTTTTTTGTTGGTCGATATTCACTTTTAGATGGTAAAATTTACCCCTAATTTTCACCCCCGAAAAAGTTTTTTTTTAAATATTTCATAAACGAATAAAGATATCTTCATAAAACCAACACCATAATATTTACAATAAAAAAGACCATAAAACTGTACCATTTTCTGTTTTAAGGGTTGCAACTCCTATTTTTAGAAGAACAAAATCTTATTTTTAAACGATTTTCGGCTAAAAAAATATTAGTACGTTTTATATTTTTCAAAAATTTATTTTATTTGGAAGAATATTGAAAAGTAAAGTTGAGATATCGAGGTTTTTGAAGAAATAATATTTTTAGGGGTAACTACCCTACATTATATTTTTTTCTTTAATTAAGTTTTCACGAGTTTTGTAACCTTAAAATTCACTTAAATAAAGTGAGATTGATTTAAAAAAGAAATATTTATAAATTTAATGTTTATAATAATACATTTTTTTAACTCGATCTAGTTAAAAGAATATCATAAGTAAAATTGATGAATTTTAAAAATTTTTAGGAAACAGTTTTTTACAAGGGTAATAACCCCCTACTTTGATCTATTGCCGTATTTAAAAAAATGAAAGTCAAATAATATAATTTGAAAAAATGGCTTCTGTAAGTAATAAATATATATATATATATGCGAGCGTCCAGCAGAAACGGGCCACCGAGCGCGCGCGGTGCCGTTTTTCGCGTAAAAGGCGCTCTGTTTAATTCGTTCATAATCGTATGCTGCGTCTTTGAAAAAAAAAAACCAAGGACCTATATCGATAGATTTTTTCCTGCTCTTTCCAATGGTGCCATTGTTTTTATTGCGAAACGCTTTCTTCCGGACGAACACTCGAGTTGAATATTGAAAGCCATTTTTCTCGAAGTATATCATGTTCTTTTTCAAAATAAACTACACCATTGGAAAGTACAACTCTTAAGCTTCAAAACCCTATCTTAGAGAAGTTGGAGAAATAAAGGGTTGAAAGTAACAACATGAAAAAGACAGCGCCGAGGGTCCGCGCGAGCCCCTCGCGCCCGTGCGTACGGCACGTTTAAGTGCACGCTCTATTCAATTCGATAATAATCGTGTACCAAGTCTCTGAAAAAAGAACTAAGGACATATATCGATAGATTTTTTCCTGCTCTTTCCAATGGTGCTATTATTTTTATTCCGAAATGCTTCTGTTAGGGATTAGTACCCGAAGTGCCCGCTAGATAATATAATTCATTTTGAAGAAAAGACTGATATTTTATTGAAAAAATAGAGTTTAAACATTCAAATGGAATTTTCAACTAGAAGGAAGCATTTCGGAATAAAAATAATAGCACCATTGGAAAGAGCAGGAAAAAATCTATCGATATATGTCCTTAGTTCTTTTATCAGAGACTTGGTACATGATTATTAGCGAATTGAATATAGCGTGCACTTAAACGTGCCGTACGCACGGGCGCGAGGGGCTCGCGCGGACCCTCGGCGCTGTCTTTTTCATGTTGTTACTTTAAACCCTTTATTTCTCCAACTTCTCCAAGATAGGGTTTTGAAGCTTAAGAGTTGTACTTTCCAATGGTGTAGTTTATTTTGAAAAAAAATATGATATACTTTGAGAAAAATGGCTTTCAATATTCAACTCGAGTTTTCGTCCGGTAGATCGCGTTTCGCAATAAAAACAATGGCGCAATTGAAAAGAGCAGAAAAAAATCTATCGATATAGGTCCTTGGTTTTTTTTTCAAAGACGCAGCATACGATTATGAGCGAGTTAAACAGAGCGCCTTTTACGCGAAAAAAGGCACCGCGCGCGCTCGGTGGCCCGTTTCTGCTGGACGTTCCCATATATATATATTGGTAAATACAAAACTATTTATGATAACTCAGTTATACTATAATACTATGATATTAACCGGCACCACGTAGACTTCTTGTGTTTATGGATGTTTAAACTTTAGTTATTTTTCTAGTGTGTGTGTGTGTGTGTGTGTGTGTGTGTGTGTATGTGTGTGTGTGTGTGTGTGTGTGTGTGTGCGCGCGCGTGCATGCGCGCATGTGTGTGTATGTGTGTGTGTGTGGGTGTGTGGGCGTTTGCGTGTGCGTGTGCGTGTGCGTGTGTATTTACGTATACCGTTTTATCTCAGGACCTATTCGAACGATTTTAACCGGACAGATCTAATTTTTTTTTGTTTTTTTTTTACGTGATTGGAGGAAGGAAATAGTCTTTTTGATTCGCCGATGCGTTTTTGTTTTATTTTGAATTTTGGATTATCGCAAAATTTATTTTTAATGATAACATTGAGATATTTAAGTCGGACAGATAACGTTCGAAAGACCATAGAAAAACTATACTTAAAAAAACAATAATTATATTAGCTATTCCGGTTCTTCTGTTATTAACAAAAACGTGTTTTTTTATGCTTATAATTCCAAAAATAAACAATTCAATTTTTTTGAAAAAAATCGTGATAATGCAGAACATAAATAGCTATAATCTGTAAAAATTTGAATCCATTATGTCGACTAGTTTATGAGAATAAAACTGAAAAATGAAAAAATGCGTTTTCTATAAAACACGATACGAGAGTAAAATTGACTTAATCGCTTTGAAATTCTTTGTAGAGCTTGATATTGAATAGCTCTCGGCTGAGTTCTTTGAGCTAAAGGATTGGTCAATAAATTTCAGAGATATTTGAGGTTAATATTTTTGTAACCTTTTTTTTAAATCGTAATTTCTCGAGAACGGCTCGATGAATCAGCTCCAAATTAATAGAAAATGTTGTGGTAGTATAGATAATATGCTTGAGAATTTTCATCAAGAACGTTTGATTATTTTGAGATATTTGATATTTAAAATTTTCGTATTTTACAAAGTTATTTTCTTTTTTGCATGATAACTAGAGAAAAAAAATTGGTTTAATGATGTTGAAATTTTGTGGAGATGTAAAGTTTATATATTTATCGTATAAGTCCTTTTACGTAAAAGAATAGTCTCATCATTTTTAGAGATATTTCCCTGGTACAACACGTGCTTTTGCACATGCCGAATCACGTATTAAATAATGTGACTAATAACTTGCTTTTTTCGAACCGATTTGGCATGTGTAAAATCACGTGATTTTATACGGGATAAATCATGTGATATGAGGAAATTTGATATATAATATAAATAAGAAAACTATGTTTTGTAGATGGGGATCGTGGAGTGGAGAGGTTCAAATTAGAAGAGTTTTCGTGTGGAGAAAAACGTGGCTTTATTGAATGCGCCGTCGTGCCTCGTGGCGTATAGTTGTTGCTGCTGTCTCTCTCGCCGTCGCGCGTGAACTGTCGCCGGCCGGCGCTGCGAGGTGCCGTCGGCGAGACTTTGTTGAGGAGGGGCGGTGAGAGAGGACCGCGTGGAGGGCGCTCATTGGCTGCGCACCGTATATTGCCTTTTAAGGCTTGGTGACGTCAGCGTCTCGCTGGTCGAGGCGCTGGATCGCCAACATTCCGCCCACCTTCGTCAGAATGGCGAACGGTCCTTACTCCTTGGGAAGGAGTCGAATAACCTTGGCGATGGGTCGGCGAAGATTTGTGGTGGCCGTGTGCAGATCGACCACGCGAGTGATTCCATCACTCCCTGGATAGACGGCGGTAACTCTGGCGAGGGGCCACTTGGCTGGAGGCGTGAGCTCGCTTCGAACGAGCACGAGTTCGCCTACAGTGACTGGTGGTTGAGGTTGTTTCCACTTCTGACGGGATTGCAGGGACGTCAGGTAGTCCGTTGACCATCTCTTCCAGAAGTGCTGGGCCAGCTGACTGATCAAGAGCCAGCGCTTTCCTGCTGGAACGTTGTCGTTGGTGACATCTCCTTCAGGAACTATAAATGAAGATCTTTGTATGAGAAAGTGTGACGGTGATAGGAAGTCAAGGTCAGAAGGATCGTCAGTGAGAGCGGTTAAAGGTCTGGAGTTAAGGCATGCTTCAATGCGACACATAAGAGTAGCAAGTTCAGAGAAAGTGAGAACTTGATCCCCAATGACTCGGCGCATGTGATGTTTAGCCGATTTAACGGCTGCTTCCCAAATGCCTCCAAAATGGGGAGCACTGGAAGGATTGAAAATCCAGGAGGTTCCTTCTTTTGTAAGAGACCGAACAACTTGAGAAGAGAATTCTGACGAAGCATCTACCCTCTGTCTCAGTTGAACATCTGCCCCGACGAAGTTAGTACCTTGGTCAGAGTATAACTCCTTGCAATGACCTTGACGAGCCGTGAAAAGATGAAAAGCGGCGATGAACGCCTCACTTGAATAATCCTCAACTACCTCAATATGAACGGCTCTGGTGGCCATACAAATGAAGATGGCAATATAACCTTTCATCGTGCCTTTACCTCTAGATTTAGTGAGACGCAGATGAATAGGCCCGGCGTAATCGACGCCAGAGCGTTCGAAAGGTGACGACTGACAAACACGAGCTTTAGGTAGTTCGCCCATTAATTGGGAGGGCACTCGCGCAGCATAGCGAGAGCAAGTAGTACATGCTCTGATGACTCCTTTAACTTCAGCTCGTCCCTTAACAATCCAGTATCGTCGTCTGAGTGTAGCAAGGGTTAACTGAACACCACCATGAAGCGTACGTTGGTGAGCGTCCCTGATTAATAAAGTAGTAAAGTGACACTTAGCAGGTAAAATAAGAGGATGCTTAGCATCTTCTTCGAGAAGAGAGTGAGAGAGTCGACCGCCCACCCTGAGCAAATGATTTTTTATCAGGGGGTTTAGCGGTGACAGAGGGCTTTTAGCCGAAAGTTTACCTGTCCTTGCTAACTGATAAATATCAAACTTAAAATAGGCTTTCGAATTAGGTAGATCAAACAAAGTTTGCTGTTCTCAATCTCACTAGCGCTGACCTCTTTTGAACTCGAAGAGTCTTGGCATAGTAGGGATTGAAGAACAGAGATAAAGCTAACACCTAAATTTGAAGATGTCGCACGCTCCATTTTCGAGCAGACTCGATTAATGAAACGAAAGCAATACGAAGCCATCCGTAACAATTTATCTAACGAAGAGTAATTATTAATAAGGCTCCAAATTTCTAGAGTGGTCTCAACAGAATTTGGAGTGCTCTTACTGGCAACTGGAGTGTAATTAGGTTGAAAATTCAAACTATTTACGGTAAAGTTGAGCTCGTCATGAGAGCTCGACCAAGGTTCATGATTATCAGAGAGCCAGGAGGGGCCTTGCCACCATAAGCGATGTGATGCTAGTTTTGAAGGCTCAATACCTCGTGATATAATGTCAGCGGGGTTATCGGCTGATCGCACATGGTGCCAATAGGCTTCAGGTAATCGAGTGTGAATTTCCGAACACCTGTTAGCTACAAAAACACCCCATCGAGATGGGTGATCCTTTAACCAAAAGAGAACATCTGCCGAGTCTGACCATAGATGAATACTTGCGATCTTAATAGGGAATGATTCGATGAAAGTTTGCACCAAACGAGCAAGTAGCAACGCAGCGCACAGTTCTAAGCGAGGTATGCTTAGAGTTTTAAGCGGGGCAACTCGCGTTTTAGCCACTTGAAGGGTGACAAGTACCTTTTGGTCTTGAATTAAGCGCAGGTAGACTACTGCACCATACGCAAATTTGGATGCGTCTGCGAATCCGTGTATTTCGAGAAGTTCACACTGAATTGTGTATCCACTCCAGCGAGGGATTTTGATCTCTGAGATCGAAGGAAGATCTTGTAACCAGTTTTTCCAACGATTAGAAGTTCCCGAAGGAAGATCCTCATCCCAACTAACCTTTAGAATCCATAGCGATTGCATAATAATTTTTGCAGTGATCACTACAGGAGCTAACCATCCCAAAGGATCAAAGATCCGAGCAATTCTCGAAAGAACTGAACGTTTAGTAAATGGTAGTTCCAAGGGGGAATTCTCGATGTGAAAACTAAAATAGTCTGTGTTAGGTTGCCAATCTATACCTAGAATAGGTACAGATGTTTCTGAAGCAAATAAAGAGATCGTATCTGCAGCTAACATATTCGAGGGTAGGAAGGAAAGCACTTCAGAGTTATTCGAAGTCCACTTTCGTAGATTAAGATGACCCTGCTTAAAGAGTTGAACCAGCTCATCTTGTTTCTGCAGTGCTTCTTCAAGAGAGTGTGCTCCAGACAACACATTATCAGAATACATTTCTGAACGAACAGCTTCAGCTGCGATCGGGTGATTTTTGCCATAATCTTCGGCTAATTTCAGTAGCGTGCGTATGGCTAGAAAAGGCGAACATGCCAAGCCATACGTCACTGTTGTCAATCGATAAGTTTGAATGGGTTCACTCTTGTCAAAACGCCATAAAATCGACTGAAAGGGTTGATCACATTGCTCGACACCAATCTGCCTGAACATTTTCTCCACGTCAGCTGATAGAGCGATCTTATACCTACGCCAGGCACAGATCAAAGCGACGGGATTTTGAAGTAGATTTGGTCCAACGTGTAGAAGATCGTTGACAGAGACACCTGACTTGGTTTTACTCGAGCCATTAAACACAGTACGTAATTTGGTAGTCGTACTAGCTTCCTTCCACACACCGTGATGTGGTAAAAAGGCTTGAGAGTATTTTGATAATGGATCAAACTTTGAGGAGAGTGACATATGGCCTAGGTCAATGTACTCTTTCATGAAATCACTATAAGCTATTTTGAGTTTCTCGTCTTTAGCTAGGTTTGCTTCTAGACGAGTGAGTGCGCGTAATGCGGCAGAATGAGAGTTCTCGAGATGAGCAGAACTCAACTGGTCTCGACTTTTCCAGGGTAGGCTTACTATGTACCGACCCGACTCATCCTGTCGAGTGGTTTTTTGATAGAAGTGCTCGCAAGCTTGTTCGTCAGGCGAGTAAGATTTTTTGTCGACGGGTATTTCCTCCGCCCTCCAAAAATCTTGTACGAGCTCCAAAAGTTTGGCTTCATGCTCGCAGGTATTTGAGCAATGAAGAGAGATTGGCTCTAGCCCTATTTCTGGAGTTATGGATGGGAGATTACCTGTCAAGAGCCATCCAAGTTTGGAATTCAGAGCTATAGGTTGAAGCTTCTGACCCTTAATTATCTGGCTTTCAATGATTTGCGCATAAACGCTAGCACCGAGTAGAATATCGATACGTGAGGGATCGAGATACTTGGGGTCTGCTAGTTGCAGCCCTCGTAAGTATTCGAAATTTGTATTACCTCTTACAACGGGAGGCTTATACGACGAGAGTTTTGGCAAAACAATGCCATCAACTTCCAAGGAGAAAGCTGAATCAAAATGCGGTTGTATAGTAAGACGCGCTACTTTAGAAGAAACAGCCGCTGTCCTGTCTCACCTATACCTTGGATGTGCGTGTGACTGGTTCTACAGTTTAGAGAAAGCAAGTTACACATAGCTTGTGTAACAAGTGAGATTTGAGAACCAGGATCAATCAGCGCACGAACTAGAATTTTGGTTCCGTTAGGACCAAGGGCGTTAATCCTAGCGGTAGCTAAAAGTACTCCTGTACAATTAGTACTTTCTCCACTATTGAGGGAGACTGCTTGAGAAGCAGGTTTATCATCAACTTTTGTGATGACGTAATTGCCACAGTTGGGGCTGGAGGTGCTGGTCGCTGAGTCAATCTGATCAGTCTGCAACGGACTGATTGCTTGATTGTTGTCAGAGTGCACCATGGTATGATGCTTAGCTTTACAAAGAAAGCATCGGTAGTTGGAAGTACAACTTTTCACGTTGTGCCTCCCTAAACAATTGAAACAAAGATTAGAAGATTTAATCAATTCCTTACGTTCAGGAACCGTTTTATTGATAAATCGTTCACATCGATTTGTAAAATGTGATTGATTACAAAATAAACATTTCTTTTTTGATGAGGTATTAGCTGAAGTTTGATGTGAATAGACCGACTGAGCATTGTCTTGCTCTGATTTACGAGGCTTTGACTTAGGTGATTGTGATTTAGGGTAGTTATTTGAAGATGATCTAGAGCCAGCTTCGATGGCTTCTAGTGTTAGAGTTTGACTACGAAGAAAGGCTTGAAGCTGTTCCATCGTTGGTGGATCGACGCTATCACCTAGGTGTCTTTCCCATTCTTTACGTGTATTTAAATCGAGTCGATTTATCGCAAAGTGAACGATTAAATCACTACCTAATGAGGCAGCTCGATCAAGGGATGTTAAACTGGCGATGGGATTGAAGATTTCCCTATAAATCCGCTTGATTTCCGACGAGGAATCTGCCTTCATTGATTTAACTGCAAAGATTTCTGAAATGTGAGAACTAACAATGCGACGTTGATTTTCGTAATACTCGATTAAAGCCGTCCATGCTCGGTCATAATTATCACCAGATATTGGAAGAGATTTAATTTTCTCAAGTGCCTCACCTGTAAGGTGAGTGCGAAGATAATGTAGTTTCAAGACAGGCGTTAAATCTTCGCGTCGATGAATAACTGAACGAAAGACGTCTCTGAAGTTTTCCCAATCCGAGAATTTTCCCGAAAACTTTGGTAAATCTACCTTAGGTAAAGATTGAAACGAAACGTTAGTTACATGAGCAGGACTAGTAGCAACTGGGGCATCATTAGAATTGGAGGAGCCTTGATTTGCATCTCTAGTTCTAATAGCCTTTAAGTAATCAAGAAATTCTCCTCGACGGACATAAAAACTATCCTCAACCAAATCACAAATATTAGAAGTAAAATAGACATGATCTTTATCAAGAACCTCAAGCTTCAGAATGGACTCATTATGTAACTGAAAAGTCGCATAATTCGCTTCAAGGCCGGCGAGACATGACTCCGCGTAACCTTCCGTCATGTTATCTTTACCCTTAGATTTGAAATTTTTAAAGGAGTTTGTAATTTTAGCTTGGAGTAACAACTGTCTAGCATGTAGTCCCTCCATTTTGAAATCAAATAATTAGAGTTGGAGGCAAAACTTGATTTTACAATGTGAACTTAGATTAAGAACTATCCTTAACCACTCGAGAGTGAGAGAAGAAATAGTGAGAGTTATTAAATCTAAATCTTAGCCTAGGTTATAATACTTATGCTAGTATGAACGTAGATGCGCTTGAAGATGCAACGCTGACTGCGTGTGTTAACTTCCCACGTGGAATCAGCTGATGATCCGTAACGTTGACTGCTTGAAGATAAGGAACTGCCGACGTTGAATTCAGCAACCATGCAGCGAAGTCAGCAACGGAATCAGAAGTGAATCCAGGTGTAGATCAGCAGTCGAATTTGGAGACGAGACGATGCATCAGCAGGCAGTGATAAACTGCAAGGTCAATTAACATAAGTAATTGCTAGGCCAAAAATTGCATTCAATTTCCTCAAGAGTAGTTCAATAATACAAATTAAATTTATAATAAACTCAAACTCAGTTAACTTGTACTAATCTCTAATAAGGCTACTCAATTTTAATTAAAGTAATTTGACTAAATAGAGATCATTAAATTCTCATTAAAATGGAATAAATATACTAGATTGACTAGACGATAGTTGCTAAATTTAATTTAAGCAAATTGGAACGATACGTGTGTCCAAGTATTAGGACTAAGCATCCGAGCGCAATAGGATCGGCGTTGGGTGCGAAGAAGATGGACTCGTCCGAATACAGCTCCGATCCGTTGATGCGCGCCCCCTGTGGCGAAGATGGACTCGTCCGCCTCCTAATCCTCCTGGCGATGACGTATGCGATTTCCCGGACGTAGCGCGTCCTGATTGTCGTCTTCTTGTAGACGACCCTCCTTCCCTCGTGGAAAGCTCACTATATATACGGCGAGTACGAGCTCGATGCAGTGAAAGCGAGCCAGCTCCACGTGGGTAGTCCTTGTTTCGAAGTGTGTGAGCCCCGTAGCGTGTACGCTGCACACGGGTACTCCTTGGCTTGGCTTGTGTGAGCCCCGTAGCGCGCCGACACGTGGGTGACTCCTGGCTTGACTAGCGTGAGCCCTGTAGCGTGTAGGCTCCACGCGGGTACTCCTTTGCTTGAGTGATGTGGACCCCGTGCGTGTACAATGCACGCTGGTTGTCCGTTTTAGAAATGCTGTGGACCCCGAGCGCGTACAATGCACGCTGGTTGTCCAGGTCTTGATATGTGCCGGTCACCGTACGAACGCGGTGGCTCGAGAGCTGGCTTTACAGCGCACGCTCTTGGCTACAAGACAAGATGGCTGCCGGTCAACGTACGAACGCGATGACTCTAGAGCTGGCTTTACAGCGCACGCTCTTGGCAACGTCTTGGAGTCGATAGCGACGCACTCCAAGGCGTTTCTAGAAATGGGGAAAATAGCAATTGAATGTGCTATTTCCCCTAGGAAGCCTTAGAAGGTGGCTTCCGAGTACACACGACGGCGAATTAACGAAAGAGAGAGAGACAGCAACGTACGCGCGAAGTCGGCATGCTAGAGCACGCGACTGTTACGGCACTCACGACCACGAACACTTTTGATGCGTACCTGAAAAGAAGATAGCTATCTCTACGCCACTCGAGAGTGAGAATAGAAGATAGTAAAGATTTTCTTCTTTGTGGCCATGGCGATGATGAGGACTCCCACGATCCGGCTCGAAGGACCAATGTTTTGTAGATGGGGATCGTGGAGTGGAGAGGTTCAAATTAGAAGAGTTTTCGTGTGGAGAAAAACGTGGCTTTATTGAATGCGCCGTCGTGCCTCATGGCGTATAGTTGTTGCTGCTGTCTCTCTCGCCGTCGCGCGTGAACTGTCGCCGGCCGGCGCTGCGAGGTGCCGTCGGCGAGACTTTGTTGAGGAGGGGCGGTGAGAGAGGACCGCGTGGAGGGCGCTCATTGGCTGCGCACCGTATATTGCCTTTTAAGGCTTGGTGACGTCAGCGTCTCGCTGGTCGAGGCGCTGGATCGCCAACAACTATTATTTTTAATTCTTTCATAAATGATATTAAAATTATGTTGCAAATAATAAGGAGGTGTTTTATAAAAATTGAAAACTGGCTTGAAGGCCTTTTTACTGATATGGCCGAGCGGTCACCCATCCAAGTATTAGTCGCGCCGATTGTTGCTTCACTTACATGAACCGACGGCCATGCAGTAAAGAACTCCTCCAACGATGCCTTTGATCTACTGTTTCTATAAAAACGATATAGCCAAACTATATCATACCAACATTAAATTCGCTTTTTATTAACTAAAAGTATTTATTTACAAATAATTTATTAATAATAACAAATTATGTATCATAAATATCCTATATATTATGAATATTTAGCTTGAAATGAAATTTAAATTTGAAAGATAATTTTCTATTATACTTAGTAAATAAACAATAAATGATACTCTGGTCATGGTACATATTTTAACATTAAAATAAATTTTAAAAAATAGCCAAGGACATTATTATTTAATAAAACACTGTACTACTATTATTTAATAAAAAAAAAAATTTAGTGTTGGTATGATATATTTTTCCTATATCGCTTTTATAGAAGCAGTAGATCAAATACATGGTTGGAGGAGTTCTCGGCTGCATGGCCGTCGGTTCACGTAAGTTAAGCAACAATCGGCGCGGTTAATAGTTGGATGGGTGACCGCTCGGCCGTATCAGTAAAAAGGCCTTTCTAAGTCAGTTTTCAATTTTTATAAAACACCTCCTTATTATTTGCATCATAATTTTAATATCATTTATGAAAGTATTAAAAATAATAGTTTTCTTATTTTTATTATATATTAAATTTTCTTATATAACATGATTTATCATGTATAAAATCATGTGATTTTATACATGCCAAATCGGTTCGAAAAAAGCAAGTTATTAGTCACATTATTTAATACGTGATTCGGCATGTGCAAAAGCACGTGCTTTTATACATGCCAAATCATGTAATAAAGCACGTGTTTTAGTATGTGTCTAATCACATAATTTATCACGTAAAAACTTTGACCAGGATTAAGATAAAAATTTTTTACGATTTTTCAAAATTTTCATTTCTCAATGACGACTTCATGTATCAGTTTAAAATCTATAGACTATTTTGTATACGATATAGGAAATACCTATGTAAAATCACATCCAAGTTATATGGTTAGTTTTTGAGATATTTGATATTTAAAATGTTGGTATTTCTGGAAATGATTTCCTATGTCGCCCAATAACTAGAGTAAAATTTAATTACTTTGAAATTTGATAGAGATGTAGGTTTGATGGAGATGTAGTTTGTATATTATTTATTACATGAGTTCTTAGGGTAAAAGAATTAGTTTATAAATTTCAGAGAAATTTAAGGTTAAAACTGTTAAAATTGTTTTAGCCCTCTTTTCAAATTGTAATGTTTCGGGAACGGTTTTATGTATATGTTACTAGAAAATGGAAATGACGCCCGATATGCGCGCGTGTTATTTACTGGCTTTTGTTTTTTATCGAGGTTAATTTACAGTGAGCTCTGCAGGAACATGTAATTAGCATCCCAATTTTGAGATAAAAATTTTAAAGTTGAAATGTTTATGGTTCATGGGTATATAATTTTATATACACTCATTTTGCCTTTAGAAATTTATGTAAATGTTTTCATTAGCTGCCTCTCATATTTGCGTTTACATAATATTTTATTTAGAAGGGGGGGAACTGTTTCGCTTTGCAAATAGTTATAAGAATAAAAATTTTTTAAATCGAGTTGATGCAAGCTACTAAAAGAAAGATAAATTTTTTTGAATTTTAGTAGCTTGAGTCAACTCGATTTAAAAAATTTTTATTCTTAATATTTTATTTACTTTTGTTTTTTATGAAGATCATGTAATACTCATTTTTAAATAGTTTCATCTCAAATATTTAGTATGTAGTTACTTAGTTTGTAAGTTTGTTTGTAAGTATACTTATTATACATTTCTCGAAAGGGGTTTATAAAGCCCGTTTTTTTATATATAGGGGTTTATCGAGCCCGATTTTGATTATGCAGCCCGGGCTTCATAATATTTCTAAATATAGGGGTTTATGCGGCCCGACCTAGAGTCTATAACCCCAGGGTCCATTATTTCTTTAGTCACTTGCCATAGGGAACTCTGGACTGTAAGTACTAATATAAGTCTTGGGCTACATAAACCCCGATAAGTGTGTGTGTGTGTGTGTGTGTGTGTGTGTGTGTGTGTGTGTGTGTGTGTGTGTGTGTGTGTGTGTGTGTGTGTGTGTGTGTGTGTGTGTGTGTGTGTGTGTGTGTGTGTGTGTGTATATATATCAGCGCATGTGCAGGTAGTTATATCTACTCTACTGAAAAAAGCAACTGATTTATCATCTAATTTGTCAGCTGATTTTTCACGTAATTTCTCATGTCAAAATCTCACCTGAGATTCTGCTCCTGATGCTGTGAAAAACTTACGTAAATTAAAAATCAGCTTCTTTAGTATTGGAAATCGCCTGTTAGGATGTTTTACCCCCCAAATGAGCTCAAATATACACGTTCGGAAGCATTTTATACACTTTTTCAATTTGTACAAGTTTTATATATAAGATGTCGGGTAATTTTTCGGGTGAGATCTCAGGTGATTTCTCAAGTGAGATCTTTGATGCTTTTTCAGGTGAGCTCTCAGACGATTTAAAATTGTAATGTTTCGGGAACGGTTTTATGTACATGTTACAAGAAAATGGAAATGAAGTGTTGTTTAGTGGCTTTAGTTTTTCATTGAGATAAATTTACAGCGAGCTCTGCAGGAACATGTAACTAGCATCGCAATTTTGAGATAAAAATTTTAAAGTTGAAATGCTTATAGTTCATGGGTATATAATTTTATATACACTGATTTTGTCTTTAGAAATTTATGTAAATGTTTTCATTAGCTGCCACTAATATTGGCGTTTACATAATATTTTATTTGCTTTTGTTTTTTATGAAGATGGTGCAGTACTCATAGTTTATCATTAATCATGATTTATCGGCTGAATATGTCAAAATAATTAACATTAACCTTTAGAGGACGGGGATTTGGGTTTACTGTTTTCTCTCACTTTTCTATAGAAATCGAGTTTTTGTGATGTCTCACATCTCAAAACTAACACATGTAAAGGGTCGATCATGGGCATGGTCCGTATAGGGGCTATCCCGTCCTCTAAAGGTTAAAAATAATTATTTGTGCCATAAACAAATTAAATAAAATAAGTGTGAAATAACAAAATATTTAATTAATAAGTTGATCTCAGGGTAGATAGAAATCACCTGAGATCTCACCTGAAAAATCACCTGAGATCTCATATACAAAATTTGTAGAAATTGAAAAATTGTATAAAATGCTTCCAAACGTGCATATTTGAGCTCATTTGGGGGGTAAAACATCCTAACAGGCGATTTCCAATACTGAAGAAGCTGATTTTTAATTTACGTAAGTTTTTCGCAGCATCAGGAGCAGAATCTCAGGTGAGATTTTGACATGAGAAATTACGTGAAAAATCAGCTGACAAATTAGATGATAAATCAGTTGCTTTTTTCAGTAGAGTAGATATAACTACCTGCACTTGCGCTGATATATATATATATATATATATATATATATATATATATATATATATATATATATATCAAATGCAGCTTTTTTGAGGACATCCTCAAAATTCCTTCGGTATGAAATGGTACTTTTGAGGATTTAAATATTAATACCTTCAACGCAGAGAGGGAGTTAGTTCTTTAGTCAAGCATATACGAACTCTGGAGAAAAAAACTATAGATCCTCAAAAGTACCGGTTTCCGAAATGTGTATATATATATATATATATACTGGGGGGTACCCCCTACTCGCTCCGCTCGTCAACCCCCATATAAAATAAATTTAAAAATTTTATATTTTGGAATAAAAGAACAAATCACCCTGATGTTCATTATTTTAAATTATTACACTTATTTTATTACTTACTTTATAAATATTGAACAATGTTTTAAATTTAACCAATAACTGTTGCGTTAATTCGTTTTATATAAACTTTATTAACTATAAAGATTGGTTGAAGAGACGAACAGTTTTCCACGTCACCCTGGGGGTACTGTTCATGGACCGTTGGATTGTTATTTTAAGTGGCATCCTTCGCCAATAGCCCTACATTACCACTATACCTAAAATTTTATGAAATTTTATTAAATATATTTTTATATCATTTATATATTACATTTTGAAATTTAGGAAAATAATAAATTAAAAATAAATTATATGATTTATATTATCTTTAATATATACCCTTGAATGTTTTTATAAGCTTTTTATTATTTAGAACCATATATATTTATTTGTTCCTTTTATATATATTTTTGCTTTTAAACATTATATTGGATACATGAAAGAATTTAATATAATTTATTGTAAATGATTTTAAAATTAATATAATTTTATTTTCCTTAAATTTCAAATATTCCATTTTCATACTTAAGGACGTTCTCCGAGTCGAAACAGCAATCTTAGTTTTTATATTTTTAAATAATGTTTTATTAATTTGATAATTCAAGAGTAAGTACATGTAACAAATATATACTTGAAAGAACATAAGACAATTTTTTTCAGACAAATTCAGGCAATAGTCACTATGCTATTGCTACAATTAAAGACAGAAACTTCAATAAGTTCTTTAAATTTTTTTATTTCTTATTCGATCTTAACGAAATAAAGCTTATTTTGTTCGTTAAGAAATTTCAGGGGGAGTATCGATGGGAAAATTTACGATACGAGTTTCCAGTACGGCGCAATATCAATTTGTTTAAGAAAGTTTTGATGAAAACTTGACTTGCTTTTCTTAAATAAATTGATATTGCGCCTTACTGGTAATTCGTATCATAAATTTTCCCATCGATACTCTCCCTGAAATTTCTTAACGAACAAAATAAGCTCTATTTCGTTAAGATCGGATAAAAAATAAAAAAATTTAAAGAACTTATTGAAGTTTTTGTCTTTAATTGTAACAATACCATGTGACTATTGCCTGAATTTGTCTAAAGAAAATTGTCTTATGTTCTTTAAAGTATATATTTGTTACATGTACTTACTCTTGGATTATCAAATTAATAAAACATTATATAAAAATATAAAAACTAAAGTTGCTGTTTCGACCCGGAGAACGTCCTTAATAATAATTTGCTTAATAATAATTTTCTTATATTTCATTGAATTTTTATATTTATTACTTCTATTTAAAATTTACAAAAATATTTATAAAAAAATAATTTTCAAATTTTTAATTAAATTTTCTTTAACATATCCTGTGACGTTTTTGTAAGCTATTTATAATATGGAAATATATATTTTTATTTTTTCTGTTATATATATTTTTGCTTATAAACATTATATTGGATACGTGAAAGAAGTTAATGTAAAATAATAGAATTAAAAATTAATATAACTTAATACTATTTTTGTGAAATTTCAAATATTTTATACTAAAAAATTGATATTTTATACTAAAATTATACTTTAAATTGTATATTGAAAATATTATGTTTGCTTTTGATTTATTTTATTTTTGTGATTTATTAATAGTTATAGCAAATGCTAATACAATTGGAAATTGTTTTCTATATAAAATGAATGGTAACGATGATGATTCACAAGTATTTAGTGTAATGCGTGGTATAAACACTTTATTTCCTTTATTTTCTCCAATAATGATTTCAGCTTCAATATTATATTTATATAAATTTGTTATTTTTAATCGTGTTCCATTACATAGTCCATCAACGATGCTAAGATTACGAATTAACATAACAATTGCATTTTTTTTTAATTTTATATTTATGGAGGTAAACCTTCTCGTATATTATTTAACATTTCTATCGGAAAATTTAAATGTATATTTTCATCCGTTTGATCTACTCCTTTATGTGTTGCATAATCTATACTATAATATGTTACAGTTTTATGTTCAATTAAGTTCAATATTTTATTATTTAATATATTTACTTGTTCATTATGTGAACTTAATATTACATTTTTTGAAAAAAGATAATTTTTATTAATATTTTTATATATTTCATAAAAAACATCATTTGTTTTCCATTTATCTGGAATTTTAAAGCGATCAATTTTTCCTTCTCCAATATATAATAAAAATGATGCAAAAGCATTATCTTGAGTACGAATCTTTATTTTTAAATGGAAAATCTTAAACAAAGGCCAAAGATAAGAATTTTTTAAAAATCTCGAAAATGTTTACGACTCAGCGCCCCCCCCTCAGTGCCCCCCTCAGCGCTCCCCTCACCCCCCCCAAAATAACGTAAAAATGTGACTGGTTATACGTTTTTTTTAAAGAAATTGTTAGAGGCTTTAAATATTCCTTATTACATGTCCGATATATTTTCCATTTCTTCTAAAATGTCCCCGATAACAAAAACTTTTTGTCCTTTGATAATGTCCATTTCTTCAGAACAATGATAAAATTTTTAATAATATAAATATTCAGTGCTACTGACTATAGATTTATATCCTTCTTAAAGTTTATCCAAAGGAGTTATAGAAGTATCCACAACTTTGATATTATTCTAATTTTGCACGTGTAAATATAATACATTATTTTGTTACTCTAAAATTTCCCCGATAAACAAAAACTTTTTGTCATTTCATAGTGACCATTTCTTCAGAACAATGAGATACTATTATGAGAGTGGTTATATATGGCTATTGGCGAAAAATACCACTTAAAATAACAACCCAACGCGTCAATGAACAGTACCTCCAGAGTGACGTGGAAAACTGTTCGTCTCTTCAACCAATCTTTATAGTTAAATCAATTTAAAAAAAAAATAAATATACAAATAAATAAATATCAATATTATTACATAGAACTTGCGATACTCGACAATTCTTCTAATTAATTATATCATGATATATAACTGAAACAATTGGGGGGTGAGGAGGGGGCGAGAGGCGCGAGGGGGGGTGAGGGGGGCGAGCCTCTAACAATTTCTTTCAAAAAAACGTATAACCAGTCACATTTTTACGTTATTTTGGGGGGGGGGCGCTGAGAAGGAGACGAGGGGACGCGAGGGGCGGCGAGGAGGGGGCGCGGGGCGCGAGCGGGGTGAGGGGGCGCTGAGTCGTAAACATTTTCTTACAACTATATAATATAGGAAGATATATATATATATATATATATATATATATATATATATATATATATATATATATATATATATAAGTATACTTACAAACAAACTTACAAACTAAGTAACTAAATATTAAATATTTGACATGAAACTATTTAAAAACGAGTATTACACGATCTTCATAAAAAACAAAAGTAAATAAAATATTAAGAATAAAAATTTTTTAAATCGAGTTGACTCAAGCTACTAAAAATGAAAAAAATTTATCTTTCTTTTAGTAGCTTGCATCAACTCGATTTAAAAAATTTTTATTCTTATAACTATTTGCAAAGCGAAACAATTCCCCCCATCTAAATAAAATATTATGTAAACGCAAATATGAGAGGCAGCTAATGAAAACATTTACATAAATTTCTAAAGGCAAAATGAGTGAATATAAAATTATGTACCCATGAACCATAAACATTTTAACTTTAAAATTTTTATCTCAAAATTGGGATGCTAATTACATCCCGTATGGAAAAAAAGAAATGTATGAAACCGTACACAACCCTAAAAAACTGTATAAAAACGTATAAAACCGGATCTAACCATTGGTTTTTGGACAACTTTTTACGTTTTAATACGTCTTGATATGTTTTAATACGGTTTCATACGGTTTCTAACATTTTAATAGTTTTCTACGATTTGCAACGATTTTATACAATTTCATACGGTTTTTTACGTTTTACAGAATTTACGAAACGTAAAAAACGTAAAAACGTAATTAAGTTTTTATAAACATAAAAACATAATTTATTTATTCATTTTTCTATTTATTTTTTTTTTATTTTGTATGTAAATGTATTAAACTGTATAAAAATGTATAAAACCGTATAAAAATGTAATAGATTTGAAAAAATCGACGGAAATATACAGAAATATACATTTTTATATGGTTTGCTATGTTTTATTACATTAACCTTTTTACAAAGTTGACATGGAAGAATTTCTGAATTGTAAGAAAATGTATTAAACTGTATAAAAATGTATAAAAATGTATAAAAATGTATAAAACCGTATAAAATATGTCCAAAAACCAATAGAAAGGTTCATTTTTATACGTTTTTATACGTTTTCCTACGGTTTCATACATTTATTTTTTCCATACGGGATGTTCCTGCAGAGCTCGCTGTAAATTAACCTCGATAAAAAACAAAAGCCAGTAAACAACACGCGCGCATATCGGGCGTCATTTCCATTTTCTAGTAACATATACATAAAACCATTCCCGACACATTACAATTTGAAAAGAGGGCTAAAACAATTTTAACAGTTTTAACTATAAATATCTCTGAAATTTATAAACTAATTCTTTTACCCTAAGAACTCATGTAATAAATAATATACAAACTACATCTCCATCAAGTTTCAAAGTAATTAAATTTTGCTCTAGTCATTGTGCGACGTAGGAAGTCATTTCCAGAAATACCAACATTTTAAATATCAAATATCTCAAAAACTAACCATATAATTTGGATGTAATTTTACATAGGTGTTGCCTATATCGTATACAAAATAGTCGATAAATTTTAAACCGATAAATTTTAACATGAAGACATCATTGAGAAATTAAAATTTTGAAAAAATCGTAAAAAAATTTTAATCTTAAATATCTCTGAAAATGATGAGACTATTCTTTTACGTAAAAGGACTTATACGATAAATATATAAACTCTACATCTCCACAAAATTTCAACATGATTAAACCAATTTTTTTTCTCTACCCGAATGGAAATAAAAATCGTACGATCATGTTACATTTACGTAGGTATGCATACTTTCGAGTACGTTCGCGTACAATTCCGTACGTTTGCGTACGTTTCGGTTACGATTCGGAGATTTTGTACGCAATCGTACGTGAATGTACGCGAACGTACGCGAACATACGAAAATCTGCAGTAACGTGTAAAAAACTACAAAAACGTACATTTACTAAAAAAAATATTTTTATTATGAAAAAATTTCATACTTTAACGTACGGAAACGTACGCCATCGTACGGATACGTACGGAAACGTACGCGAACGTACGCGAACATACGTAAATCTACAGTATCAAGTACAAAACTACAAAAACGTACATTTGCTAAAAAAATTTTTTTATTATTAAACAACGTACGGAAAACGTACGCGAACGTACAGAAATCTACAGTATCGAGTAAAAAACTACAAAAACGTACTTAGACGCAAAATAGTACATTGTGTAACAAGGGGCGAAAAGAAAATGACTTTGTAAAATACGACAATTTTAAATATCAAATATCTCAACAAGTAATCAAACGATCTCGATGAAAATTCGCAAGCATATTATCTCTACCACACACAACATTATCTATAAATTTGGAGCTGATTCATCTAGCCGTTCTCGAGAAATAACGATTTGAAAAAAGGTTAAAAAAATTTTAACCTCTAATATCTCTGAAATTTATTGACCAATCATTTAGCTCAAAGAACTCAACCGAGAGCTATCAAAAATCAAGCTCTACAAAGAATTTCAAAGCGATTAAGTCAATTTTACTCTCGTATCGTGTTTTATACAAAACGCATTTTATCATTTTTCAATTTTTTTCTCAAAAACTAGTCGACAGAATGGATTCAAATTTTTACAGATAATAGCTATTTATGCTCTGCATTATCATGATTTTTTTTCAAAAAAAATTGACTGTTTATTTTTGGAGTTACAAGCATAAAAAAACGTTTTTGTTAATAACAGAAGAATCGGAATAGCTAATGTAATTTTTGTTTTATTTCAGCATAGGTTTTTTAGACTCTTTCGAACGATATCTGTCCGATTTAAATATCTCAATGTTATCATTAAAATAAATTTTGCGCAATTACAAAATTCAAAATATAACAAAAGCTCATCGGCGAATCAAAAAGAGCATTTCCTTCCTCTAATCACACAAAAGAAAAACAAAAAAAATGAAATCTGTCCGGTTAAAATCGATCGAATAATTCCTGAGCTAAAACGGTATACGTAAATACGCACGCACAAGCATACGCACACGCCCATGCCCACGTCCACACACCCACACGCACATATACACACACACTCATTCATACACAGACACACACGCGTGCGCGCGCAAGCACACAGACGCGCACACACACACACACGCACGCACGCACACATAGCCAAACACACACACCGACAGACACACACCCACACACACACACGCCCACAGGCACACACGCACACACAAACACACACACAAACATACACACACTGCACCATTTTCAGCTTAAAGGGTTGCAACCCCTATTTTTAAAAGAGCAAAATCTTATTTTTTTAAGCGATTTTCGGCTAGAAAAATATTAGTACGTTGTATATTTTTCAAAATTCTATTCTATTTGAAAGAATATTGAAAAGTAAAGTTGAAATATCGAGGTTTCTGAAGAAATAATATTTTTCGGGTAACTACCCTTCATTTTTTTTTTTTCATTAATTAAGTTTTCACGAGTTTTATAACCTTAAAATTCACTTAAATAAAGTGAGATTGATTTAAAAAAGGAATATTTATAAATTTTATTTTTATAATAAGGGTAACAACCCCTATTTTTTTGGTGCAAAATCTTTTTTCTTCGAGTATGAAAATTATATTATACAATACATTTTTTTAACTCGATCTACTTAAAAGAATATCATAAATAAAATTGATGAATTTCAAAAATTTTTACGAAACTTTTTTTTACGAGGGTAATATCCCCCTACTTTGATCTATTACCGTATTTAAAAAAATGAAAGTAAAAAAAAATAATTTGAAAAAATGGCTTCTGTAAGTAATAATCATAGTTAAGTGTTTTGAAATAAGCAAAGAAAAATATTTTTAAGGAATAAAAACTAGTACTAGATAAACAACTTGACAAAACACTCATTTGCCTTTAGATTTTTGTTAATGTAATGGAGTAAATATAAAAAAATATTTGAATATTAATACTTACAGGAACGACTGAAAGTATCCAACCATTAGATGTTTACGGATTCCGCGTATGGAAAAATTTTGTTAAAACAAACAAAAACATTGTCTGAAATATTTTTCAGCCAATGTGATGTTCATGGATGAAGACTTAAATTTGCATATGAGAAATAATATAATTAGATTACAGTCGTTAGTTCACAATCAGTTCTCATCTCCTTGATATCAAAATCTATTTAAATATTCGTGGAATAAAAGTGGTTATCTTGTCAATAAATCAGAGGAATTTGAAAATCCTGTAGATTTCAGATTTAGACAATGGTGTGGAACGCATTGTGAAATGGAAGGTTGTAATAATATTGCTATAATTCGATGTTTTTGATGCAAAAAAATCGCTTTGTCTGAAAACTTTTTCGAAGATTATATTAGATATCATTATTGTTCTACTTATGTTCCATAATGCTTTAATATTGTTTGCACTAAAAAGTAGGGGATGTTATCTTTATTATAATAAATAAATTTATAAATATTCCTTTTTTTAATCAATCTCACTTTATTTAAGTGAATTTTAAGTTCATATAACTTATGAATACGTAATTAATGAAACAAATGTAATGAAGGGTAGTTACTCTAAAAATATTATTTCTTCAAAAACCTCGATATTTCAACTTTACTTTTCAATATTCTTCCAAATAGAATATATTTTTAAAAAATATACAACGTACTAATATTTTTGTAGCCGAAAATCGCATAAAAACTAAGATTTTGCTTTTTTAAAAATAGGGGTGGCAACCCTTAAAATTGAAAATGATGCAGTTTCATAGTCTTTTTTATTCTAAATATTATGGTGTTGGTTTTATGAAGATATGTTTATTCGTTTATGAAATATTCTAAAAAAACGATTTTCGGAGGTGAATTTATGGGTAAATTTTACCCCCTAAAAGTGAATATCGGCCGATAAAATAAATGCGTATATTCTTATTTTTCTAAGTACTACAACATATTGGAATATTATCAAAATCAGCTACTGACACTTGGGGTACCTTCCTTGTAAGACAAAGAAAGTTTGACTGCGGTACCGTATGATAGTAGCGACACCCCGTGATGATGTATATAGTAATCCGGAAAAGAATGCAAGAACAAACATCAGATGGTTTCGCAGTTCACATAAGATTCTTTTATTTCGTTGTATGATGATGGTCTCATGGCGTGCCATTTTTTGTTTTATCTTAAAATAATATTTCCGAACAAAGTACAAAGCGGCATGCAAGAAAAAGTCACGGAAATGTTACGATATTTTTTTTAATTGAAAAATTTGTTTTTTTAATATTTTCACAATTCTTTGATGTTGGGCTGGAACTACATGCAGCCATTATCGCCAAAAACCTGAAATAATATTTTGTAATGAAATACAAAATGGGATGTTTTGTGCCACTTTTATTGTTATTTATACACAAAAAAAATTTACAAAATTCAAATAAGGCTTACTTAATTCAAGTAAATCATTTATTTGAATAGTAGTAAAGAAATATTAAAGTAATACATCCTATTAATTTGAAATCAATAAATATTTAATTGGGCTAACAAAATGTGTTTTTGACAATAACAATTATTTTTTAGGTTCAAACATATATTTATTTAAAATTAATATACGCTTTTCAGATTCAAAGAAAGATTTATTAAAAATAATTAAATATTTATTTGGAAGAAAAACTTATTTTTTAGATTCAAACGTATATTAATTTGAAATAAATATACATTTTTCAGATTCAAATAAGTATTTATTTAAAATAAATATACAATTTTCGGATTCAAATAAATATACGCTTTTCAAATTCAAATAAATATGTATTAAAAATATATAAATGTTTATTAGAGAGGAAAACTTATTTAATTAGATTGAGAAAATATGTTTTTGACGATAACAATTGTTTGTTAGATTCAAACAAATCCTTATTTATTAAAATTAAGAAAACATTTTTCAGATTCAAATAAATATTACTTAAAATCAATTAAATATTTATTCGAGTCAAAGAAATATTTTTTTAGGTCAAATAAATATTTACTTTTAAGTAATGAATTTAAAGTAAATAAGAAAAAAATTCATACTTTAGAAAATATTTCTTTGGTTCTAGTAATTATTCATTATTATATAGTGTATAACAGTTAGCAGGCTGCTTTTTTAACAAACATTTTAGAAACTTATACAATTTTTATACTCACAATTTCACAAATACATATATTATTATTTACTTACATTATTATAATCGTAGAAAAAAAAGGTATTTTTTTCACTGTGGTGGGGAATCGAACCTGGGTCGCTCGGGTATTACTCAAACACGCTATCCGCTACGCTATCGCTCCCTGTGCTGCTCGGTCATTTTTTTCTATAACGTATCCATCCGTAGGATAAAAATAACATGTAATATTTTAAAAAGGTATTACTAATTTCTTTTAATATTAATTATTTATTAAATAATTATTTATATAAATCCATAATTGATTTTAAAAAACTATCGATGTGATTTCTACTTTACTGACAACATATTTTTTTAATTTATAAATATAATAAAAGTGAAATGAATGCAAAAATAGTATTTAATATTTCAATCAAAAGTGTTACCAACTCGTATGGAAAAAAAGAAATGTATGAAACCGAATAAAACCGTACAAAACTGTATAAAAACGTATAAAACCGGATCTAAACATTGGTTTTTGGACAAATTTATACGTTTTAATACGTTTTGATACGTTTTAATACGGTTTCATACGGTTTTTAACATTTTAATACAGTTTTCTACAATTTGCAACGATTTTATACAATTTCATACGGTTTTTTACGTTTTACAGAATTTACGAAACGTAAAAAACGTAAAAACGTAATTAAGTTTTTATAAACATAAAAACATAATTTATTTATTCATTTTTCTATTTATTTTTTTTTTATTTTGTATGTAAATGTATTAAACTGTGTAAAAATGTATAAAACCGTATAAAAATGTAATAGATTTGAAAAATCTACGGAAATATACAGAAATATACATTTTTATACGGTTTCCTATGTTTTATTACATTAACCTTTCTACAAAGTTGACATGGAAGAATTTCTGAATTGTAATAAAATGTATTAAACTGTATAAAAATGTATAAAAATGTATAAAAATGTATAAAACCGTATAAAATATGTCCAAAAACCAATAGAAAGGTTCATTTTTATACGTTTTTATACGTTTTCCTACGGTTTCATACATTTATTATTTCCATACGGGAATTTCTTTTTATATCAATTATTTATTTAATAATTATGTTTTGTAACGGACGGCTCGTGTGCGTGCGCGCATGTGTGTGTGTGTATCGGTGTGCGCTGATGAGACCAGTGTGACCAGGTTGTGGCGATAAATCGCCACTTTTACATGCATAGTATTACGATATACATTGTTTACCTGGCCACACTGGATGAGAGTCGAAGCGAGACATTCGGGTAGCGGTGCTGCCGGATGACAAAGTGGATTGTTACTTAGGCGCAAACTTTGTCAGAGCCTTCGGTACGATCCACGACCCCATCAACAACCAGTTGATCGTGAGCGCGGCGGATAAGCGCGTAGACTTGGAAGTCGCGGGGGTCTCATCCGTCGAGGCGCTAGAGGTATCGTCGATCGGCCTCGAAGACGTCTCGGATGGACAGCGCCAGGAGATGGCAGAGCTGGTAGGCCGAATTCTCGGCGGAGAGGACCAAGCTCTCGGCCGCACTACGTGGGCGAGCCACCACATTGAAGTAGGGAGCGCACGCCCCGTGAAGCAGCGTTATTACTCGGTGTCCAAGAAGCTCGAAGAGGATATGCACCGTCAAGTGATCGAGATGCTCGAATCCGGGGTAATCGAGCCCTCTACGAGCGCGTGGTCGAGCCCCGTCGTCATGATACGGAAAAGCAACGGCAACTACCGTTTCTGTATCGATTTCCGTAAATTGAACGCGGTTTCGAAGGCAGACGCATATCCGCTGCCGTACATGGACGCGATATTGCGCAAGCTAAACAGCGCGAAGTACATCTCGACACTTGACCTAAGCTCGGCGTACCACCAGATTCCGCTGACGCCGGAATCGAAGGAGCTGAGGGCATTCACAGTGCCCGGATTGTGCCTGTATCAGTTCACGAGAATGCCGTACGGCCTACCTCAGGCCGGAGCGACGTTTCAAGGCCTTGTGGACAAAGTCATCGGCCCCGAGCTCGAGCCGTACGCCTTCTCGTATCTCGATGATATCATCATCGCGACAGAGACGTATGAGGAGCACTTGAAATGGCTCGAGCACGTGTTAAAGCGCGTCAAAGAGGCCGGGTTGACGATCAACCTCGAGAAAAGTGTGTTTGGCAAGACTGAAGTCAAATACCTCGGTGTGCTCGTCAACCGGGACGGATTCCGGCCGGATCCTGATAAGATCGAGCCGATGATAAACTTTCCGGTACCAAAGAACTTGAAGCAACTGCGCCGCTTCATGGGAATGGCATCTTGGTACCGAAAGTTCTTGAAAGACTTTGCCACGATAGCCGAACCGCTCACAGCGCTAACGAAGAAGGATTGACGATATGAATGGGGCGACGCACAGCAAGAGGCTTTCGAAAAGATCAAAGCCTTGGTGTCCTCGGCTCCTGTCCTCGCCAGACCCTCGTTCGATGTTCAGTTCGTCGTACAGACAGACGCGAGCGACATCGGCGCGGTGTTGTTGCAAGTCATCGAGGGGCAGGAACAAGTCCTCGAATTCGCCAGCTGAACACTTTCGCCAGCGGAGCGCAATTACAGTGTCACCAAGCGCGAATGCCTAGCGGTGATCTGGGCGATTAAAAAGTTCCGCCCGTACATCGAAGGATATCACTTCTCGGTGGTAACGGATCATAGCAGCTTGCACAGCCTGCACAGCCCCACAGGAAGACTAGCGAGATGGGCTCTCGAGCTGCAGGGACACTCCTTCGATGTGGAACATCGAAAGGGCACGCCGAACCACGTGCCCGATGCGCTTTCGCGCATGTACGAGGAAGAAGACGACCTCGAGGTGTACGCGAGCACGTGGTCCGACGGTGCCATAGATGAGTGGTACCGAACCTGGCTGGACGAAGTGACACGCGACCCCTCAACCCATCCCAGATGGAAAGTGGTAGGGGGTCGACTATTCGACTTTCTCACGGATGAGATAGTAGAGGCGGCGCACAGTGGGCTTTTTTCATTTTTTTTTTCGCAAAATCAAATATTTTTGGACCCACAGGAGATACGGAGATGTTTTTGGTGTCATTTTGAAGGTAATACTATGTAGAATTGTAGAAAATTATTGGCGAACGTCTATCTTGACCTTTAGACATTCAAAAAAAGTACCAAATGTCGAAAATTTCTGAGAAATGAAATTCGCGAGTTTCGGTTGTTTGACGAAAAGTTATAAACGAACTTTTAATTCACGGATACATAATCTCTGACTATGACAAAACAGGCGATTCATAAAACTATAATATATTATACATTATATTATATATTATTTTATTATATATTTTATTATTATTTTATTTCATATATTTTATTTATATTATTTTATTTTTTACACACGCACAGTACCAAATCACATATAAAACCATTTTACAGATGTAAAATTTTACTTGGCTTCTTTAATAAGATTCAGCGTACAATTTTATGATATATTTTCAAGTGTTATATTGCAGATATTATTTAGTTAACAAGAATTGAATAGAGAATTGAGAGCAGACAATATGAAGTTAGGTAAAAAAAATCGAGGAAAAAATCCATAAAACTCCTTTTTTCCAATTGTAGCTCATTTTTTAATGTCAAACTCGATTAAAAAATTGGGAATTTTATGGATCGCCTGTTTTGTCATAGTCAGAGATTATGTATCCGTGAATTAAAAGTCCGTTTATAACTTTTCGTCAAACGACCGAAACTCGCGAATTTCATTTCTCAGAAATTGTCGACATTTGGTACTTTTTTTGAATGTCTAAAGGTCAAGATAGAGATTCGCCAATAATTTTCTACAATTCTATACAGTATTACCTTCAAAATGACACCAAAAACATCTCCGTATCTCCTGTGGGTCCAAAAATATTTGATTTTGACAAAAAAAAAATGAAAAAAGCCCACTGTGCGGCGGTCGCCGACGGCGAGGCGTGGAAACTCGTCGTGCCGCAGGAGCATCGTCGCGAAGTGCTCCGCGAATCACACGATGATTCGACCGCCGGGCACCAAGGTCGAGAAAAAACGTACGAGCGCGCGGCCAGGTTATATTACTGACCGAAAATGTACCACGACGTGAGGAAGTACGTGAAACATTGCCAAGTGTGCCAGCAGACAAAGGCGGAGCAAAGACCGCCAGCGGGTCTGATGGGACAGCGAGTTATCGACGGGCCGTGGCAAGTAGTTGCGGGAGATATAACCGGCCCGTTCGTGAGAAGTAAACTCGGGTACGAGTATATCTTGGTGTTCCAAGACCTCTTCACTCGCTGGGTGGAGTGCGTGCCCATACGCAAAGCGAATGCGAAGACCATCTTGAAAGAGTTCAAGGAGAGAGTGATTCTTCGATTCGGCACTCCGGAGGTATTCTTGTCCGATAACGGCACCGAGTTCAAGAATAAAGTCGTGGACGAATACCTCACCGACGTCGGCGTCCATCACTCGACTACCCCGCCGTATCACCCTCAGGCAAACCCGTGGAGAGTGTAAATCGGACGTTAAAGACCCGCTTAGTCGCGTTCGTCGAGGAATCTCACGCCGAGCGGGATCAGAAACTGCCGGAGCTGATGTTCTCGTTGAACAACTCCGTGCACGCTTCGACCGGCGTGAGCCCGGCCGCCCTCAATCACGGCAGCAGCCGCTTCCCCCGGCGACAGCTCGCCGCGAGCAGGAGCGCGAGGCCCTTGAGCAACGAGAACGCGAGGCTGTGGATATGTGGGCGGAGCGCCTGCATGGTATGGATAGCCTGCGAAAGAGGGCTGCCGCACAAATTGCCGACGAGCACCGTCGACAAGCGGCATACTACAACGCACGTCGGAGAGAAGTATCCTACGGGGTAGGAGACCTCGTCTGGAAAAGGAACAGAGTCCTTTCCTCGGCAGCGCAAGGGATATCGGCGAAGTTAGCGCCGAAGTACGCCGGTCCACTGAAGGTGACCGAGATAACAGGCTCCAATACGGTAAGAGTAAGAGACGAGAAGGATGCGAGCGAGGAGATCCTGCATGTTTCTCACCTCAAGCCTTACGACGGAGAAAGCAGCGACGAAACGGGCGAAGAAGTCGACGACGTCGAGGATCCGCAACCGCCAAGGGAAGACGTAAGAGTCCCGGTGATGAGCGACCCACCGGAGGCCGGCGGGGCGCCGCCGAGTGATGCGCGTCCCGTCGAAAGACGTCCTCGGGGACGTCCGCGTAAAACGGTTCGCGTCGTGGTTCGCGCGGTTCCCGGTAAAACGCGCGCGACAGCGAAGATGAACTCCGGGACGGGAAAACCCCAGGGACGACCGAAAGGTTCCACGAAGCGACAGGAGCCGAGGTCGCATCGAGATGCCTCACCGCGGTCGACTCGCGCGCAGCGGCGTGCGAGAGCGTCAGTTTTTTAACCTGTCTTCCTTATTATTTCACGCACACACCTTACCCCTGTTCAGGAAGTCTCGTGCCGCCGTTGAAGATGCTGATCGCGAGATAGCAGAGCAGACTCTCTGAGGAATAGTCCGCGTCTGGATGGGGGGTGTAACGGACGGCTCGTGTGCGTGCGCGCATGTGTGTGTGTATCGGTGTACGCTGATGAGACTCGAGGCGAGTCTCAGCACACCGCGACGGTACGCGCAAATACGTAAGAGGTAAACATCTCTCAACCTTGCGCGAAGGGCAAAGCCCGAGAGATGATCGCGCGTGCCGACGAAGGAACAGGCAGGCAGTATCGTTTCGGCCATTGCCGCGAGAATAGCCTGCAGTGAGAGAGAGAGAGAGAGAGAATAGTGCGAGAGTGCAGAGTGATGCACCGGAGTGAATCGGTGCAGTGCCGAGAGTGAGCGCGAGCGAGCCGCAGCAGCGTAGCCGAGAGGCGGAGAGAGAGAGAGAGAGAGAGAGACGCCGTCGGCAGCCACCGCGGCCGAGTGAGAGGGAGAGAGAGAGATGCCGGCCGCTACTCTGCTACCGCCGGACTACCCGCTGAGGAGCGAGAGAGAGAGAGATACGACGAGCGAGGCGTCCAGCACCGCTCGGCCTGACTCCCTGCATCAGCAGGGTCTTCGCGAGGTAAATCCTGGCCAGGCGCTAGCGCGCTCTTCCCGCGGACGACGGGCGTCCGGAGAGCGACTCCCGCGCGAGCGAGCGAGGCTCACCGACGCGCGCGTGTGTGACGATCGCGCGCGGCGATCGACCAACGTCGGTGCGAGCCGCTTATTAGAGTACGTGTGTTCAATCGCGCGCACACGTACATAGCGTGCGCCGGCGCACCACCCGTATCGGCGCCTATAAAACTTATTAAGCCCGCGGGGCAATAAAGTTACAGTCTTCTTTTAGCTTCGAGTCTGCCTGTTATTTGGCGCGCATTCCCTTTCCTTTTCCACGTCGGTGGCGCGGCGGTATAGAATACCACCGGCCTCTGCGAGCGCGAGTACGCAATACTCGCGCGTATTTGAGCAGTCGAGGAAGAACGCACGAGAGAGACAGCGCGACAGCGAAGTCGCGTGTTGTAACGCCGGTAGGTACGGCTCCCGACGAAGGCAGCCGACGGCGAGCGACGGCGCGCCGGCGAGAACGAGGAGATTTCGCCGAGGGTTGGCACGAGCCAGTGCTCGCGCCTGTCAACTGCTGCGCCGTTCATCGGCAATTCCGCGTCGAGGATTTGCGGCACTGAGGGGAAAACCTACCCCGTTACAGTTTATAAGTACATAATTTATTTTAGAAAACTATTGATGTAATTTCTACCTTACCTGTAACACATTCTTTTAATTTATAAAAGTGATAAAAGTGAATTAATGAATATTAATCCCCAAAAGAATGTTGAGAAATTTTTTAAAATAAATAGTACTAATGTTTATCTTCTACATAAAATGTATTGAAATTAAAACTCTGAATAGAAAAAGATGATCATAAATGATTTCGAGTTCAGATCAAAATGTTGATTTGGTGATGTAGGTGGCTAAAGCGTTAGTTCTTTTGCATTGAAACATAACGCTGATGGCCATTTTATTATTTTTTTTTTTAACTAGATAAGTATTAACACATATTGTTATTAATTAATATAATCAATTAATTATTAGTAATATTAATCAATTAATTGATCATTATACTTTCAACAAACGCGTAAAATTTCAAACTCCAAAGTGTTTCATTAAAAGAATTGATTTGTTTAATTTTAATATGTATTTACTTTATGTAAATAACCATTTACTTTAGTATGATTTTCAATTTCAAAGTCTCAAACAATTTGATTAAAAGAAATGATAGCTTAAATTTAATCTGTATTCAGTTTATTCAAATAAACATTTAATTAGATATAATTTCTTACATCAAAGCCCAAAATTTTGAATTGAATGTAATAATTTATATAATTTTAATCAATATTTATTTCATTTAAGTATTTATTTAAACATGATTTTCAATGTCAAAGCCCAAAGTATTTGATTCAAAGAAATGTTTATTTAATTTTAATCTGTATTTACTACATTTTAATAAATATTTACTTCATTTCAGTAAGCATTTATTTAAATATGATTACCATTACCAACTTACCTTACTCGCTCTGTCACGTGTGTGTGTGTGTGTGTGTGTGTGTGTGTGTGTGTGTGTCGCGCAGCGAGCGCGACCGGTCTCTCACCCGCGTATTCAACAATGAATGCGCGACGTAGAATACCGTGTACGCGCGGCGTATGTAACCGCGCGTGCTCGGCGTATATTACCGCGAGCGTGACGTCAGCCTCCGAGACAGCTGAGGTCTTTAGCGTTGTGCTGGCGCACCGTTAGGATGGATTATTCAACGTATCAATTTAACCCGTTCCGTCAATATCTAAATTCATTCCTTTTATATTATTACTCTTTTACCAAACCATTATATTTCATTCGATAAACAATAATCATTTGTTATTAAATTTAACCACTCGAGTTATCATTTCGCGACCTTAGTCATTCCCCGCTCCCCGTCGCCTCCGCGGTCGTTACGTAAGAGGATGTGTTTCGTTACATCTGAGCAGCCGGCACACGAACCAGTGACCAGGAGAGGAGTTCGAGTCACTGGTGAGAAATAAAGCGCGAGTCTTCGACTTGCGTGTTGCACGGTAACTAACCAGATTAGGTTAACATTGCACGACGTTGTAGCGTCTGTTACCTAATCTGGCTATTGGGTCTCCGAGAGTTGAACCGAGAGATATGGAATTGAACTAGTGAGACACATAGTTGAAACGTGTCTTAGCCCCAATAACCACCCCGTGACAATTCAAATAAACATTTATTTAGATATAATTTCTTACATCAAAGCCCAACATTTTGAATTAAATGTAATGATTTATATAATTTTAATCAATATTTATTTCATTAAAGTGAACCATTTATTTAAATATGATTTTCAATGTCAAAGTCCAAAGTATTTGATTCAAAGAAATGATTATTCAATTTTAATCGGCATCTACTACATTTTAGTAAACATTTACTTCAATATGATTTTCAATTTCAAAGCCTCAAATAATTTGATTCAAAGAAATGATTTGTTTGATTTTAATCTGTATTTACTTTATTTCAAGAATCATTAATTTGAATATGATTTTCAATTTCAAAGTCTCAAGAATTTATTTTAAAGAATTAAATTATTCAATTTTAGATAATATTTACTTCATTTCAGTAAACATTTATTTAAATATGATTTCCATTACCAAAGCCTCAAACAATTTGATTAAAAGAAATGATTTGCTTAATTTTAATCAATATTTACTTCATTTAAATAAACATTTATTTAAATAGTATAATAATATAATACAATAATAATAATATGATAATGTAATAATGTAATAGTATAATAGTGTAATAGTAATAATAATAATAATATAATAATATAATAGTATAATAGTATAATAGTATAATACTATTTAAATAAATGTTATTTAACTATATGAGAGAAAGAGAGATGGGAGACGATGACTCGCGAAATTTGAAAGCAGTTTGACATAAAAAGGGTGAGAATTGCAACATGTGGGATGGGACAGCCGCGGTTAGATCATAAAAAAGAGATTGAGGAAAGAGGGCATATCATGGGAAAATCGCGTAGATATAAAAGCACGCGATAACTATGATAGAGATAAGTTGAGATAGCGAGCGGATCAAAGCTCGACACCGGATCGTATGTCACTGAGAGAAGAATTTGGTTACGCCAAATAAATTTGGTAACTATTACCAAATATCAATTGAAATACAAGCAAATGAATATTTAGTAACAGTTTCCAAATCATACTTGAACAAACCAAACGTAGTCGTTCGGCACAATAACATATTTGTTAATAAATACCAAATTCTAATTTCTAATAAATAAGCATAGAATTACAATAAATATGTCGTATTTGATTCAAATATGTACATATATGAATAAAATAAGTTTTGTATCAATATAAATATAATTTTAAGAGTAAATCAAAATTTTTTTTATTAATTCGTATATTTATATACAGTAAGATCAACTGTAGAAAATTTATTTGTAGTCGGAAAATAAAAAACACTTAAATATTTAGTTTACTTCGTTTTATTCCAAATCTCTTCTTGAAATTACATTGCAACCATCAGCTATTACATGAATTTTCATCGGTCTGAGGTATTCATTACAGTCGAATCAACCTTCCGCGCGATTCGTGAATTTTGCTTTACACCTCCAAAGCAATTTTTGCTTGGCATAAAAGCAATTTAAGTCTGTGTCTCGAGTGCGATCTACTTAGCTCTTAAAGCGTTACCGACCAGGCGGTACTAAAGCATATATTACCTGACAGCACGGCAGTTTTTCGCGTCTACGGGTCGGAATGTATCTAATGCATGATCTACGTGTTCGGGGTGGCCGATGATGGAGTCTAGGTAGTGCGCTCCGTAGGTTTTCGCATCTACGTGTCGGAACGCATACAACGCGTGATCCAGGTGTTCGTGGTCGCCGATGATGGAGTCTAGGAAGTGCGCTCCGTAGGTTTTTGAGTCTAGGTGTCGGGACGTGTACGTTTTGACACTTTGACGCTAAAACCTACGGAGCGCACTTCCTAGACTCCATCATCGGCGACCTCGAATACCTAGACAATGCATTGAGTACGTTTCGACACCTAGACTCAAAAACCTACGGAGCGCACTACCTAGACTCCATGGCCCGTGGTTTCCTCAAACTTAATTTTCTGATTCCTTTAATTAATTTTTAATAACAAAATTTATAATTTTTGCAGCAATTTATTACATAAATATAATAAAATTCATTTAGGAAGATTAAAAAGTACTAATTTTTAAATTATGTATAAAATATGAATAAAGTAATATGTATTATTTATTTTTTTTTAATTATGTGTGAAAAATAAATAAAATAATTGAATGTAATATTATCGTCAAAACCTTTCAAAATTCCTAAATAACCTTAATTTCAAATTATATTTTCTTTGTGAAATTTCACACATATGGTACTTGTCCGTAGTAGTGTGCCTGTCCGTGTTTGTGTGCTCTTTTTAGAATTTCCGATGTAAGAAAACGGTTCTAACATTAAAAATAATAAATGCTATTACAAGAAACAGTAAAAAGACGATTTATCCCATAAATTACTCGGTTGGATGCATTATTTGTTAGTAATCGTTAGTTGAAAAGTGTCCCTAATACGGACTGTCGTCTGCTATAAGAGCAGACACATGGCCTATACCACACACAAATTTGTCTGTCAATTTCATGTTTATACATAAAGCCATTCCCGGAAAGTTTATAAGCTTTTTAAAAAAACCTCTACGTCTACATGGAATTTTGAAGCGATTAAGACAATTTAACTCCCGTAATCGTTGGATATTTTTTTCACTTTTCATTTTTAACGTTTTTCTTAATAACAAAAGAACCGTGGTAGCTAGAAATTTTTTTTTCTAGAGAATATAGGTATTTTAATTCTCTTTCGAATGCTACCCATCTGATTCAGATACATAGAGCCGTTCTCGAGAAATGACGATTTGAAAAAAAGGTTAAAAAATTTTAACCTCAAATATCTCTGAAATTTATGGACCAATCATTTTTCGCAAAGAACTTGACCGATAATTATCCAAAATCTACCTCTATAAAGAATTTTGAAGCGATTAAGTCAATTTTACTCCCGTAATCGTTGGACATACAGAACTCATTTTTTTCATTTTTAAATTTTTCCCTCAAAAACTAACCAACAGAATAAATTCAAATTTTTACAGATTATAGCTATTTATGTTCAGAATTATTATGATTTTTCTCAAAAAATTGACTGTTTAGTTTGCAAGTTATCAGCTTTAAAAAAAACACGTTTTTGTTAATAACAAAAGAACCGTGATAGCTAGAAATTTTTTTTTAGAAAATATAGGTATTTTAATTCTCTTTTGAATGCTACCGATCCGATTAAAATATCTCGATCCTATCATTTAAAAAAGCAAGAATAAATTCTGAGAAAATCGAAAATTCGAAATAATACAAAAACGAATCGGCCCAATCAAAAAACGGATTTTTGACATGCAATCACACAAAAAAAA
Organism: Torymus aiolomorphi; assembly: GCA_036365515.1. NCBI lineage: Eukaryota > Metazoa > Arthropoda > Insecta > Hymenoptera > Torymidae > Torymus > Torymus aiolomorphi. The sequence goes on from CM070876.1 coordinate 78,951,495, forward strand.
TGTGACCTGTTCGGTTAAAATCGACCAAGTAGAAGCTGAGATCCAGGCGTACACACACACATACACACACGCGCACACACATACACACACCCACACACACACGCATGCACTCACGCACACACACACACACGCACGCACGTATGGACACACGCACAGCCACACACACACACACACACACACACACACACACACACACACACACACACACACACACACACACACACACACACACACACACAGACACACACACACACAGAGACACGCACGCACGCATGCACTCACGCACACACACACACACACACACACACACACACACGAACACGCACACAGACACACACACATTCATACAGATATTTTTCAAAAACCATGTATTTTGATTCCTATCACCTCGGAAAACAATTAGCACATGTTTTTACAACAACTCAAAAAATTGGCTAACACTCTTTACAACTCAGTAACGTGTTCTTAATATGAACCACTGTTGATTAGTAGATGCTCTCGTACCTTCTACTGTGAAGGTTCTCTGCCACAAAGCTTCCTCTAGGAGGAAGCACAAGCAGGTATGGCATCTTCAGAAAGAAAATAAAGCAAGGTTTTTCAGAAATCTGACAGCAAACATAACCAAACTGATCATTTCAGCTTCAGCGGTAAGTCTTGTTTTAAAATTACATTAATCTTTAAATGCATTTTACTCAGTATTCAAATTTTCAAAATTCAAAATGTTCCCACCGTCTCAAATTTTAACGCATCCTCCTGAAATTTGGAGTGCATATACTTATGTATTTGAAATAATTCTATGAAAATCTTTTTTTGGTTTTATTTATATTGTTTTTTTTTTTTTATAACTATAAGTATGTTTAAAATTTAACAAAATTTTTAATGTTTATTTAAAAAAATTCATTTCAATGGGCGACATAAAGAAAGTATTCATTTTTAGCTCAAATTGCTGTTCATTATTTTGAGTATTTATTAACCCAAAACCGTTGTGAAATCAATTGACGTATAGTTTTTTACTTAACAAACATTGTTTGATGTACTTTTACTCTTAAAAAGTTGCAAAATCTCTCTAAAAAAATTTTGTTTACAAAAGTAACAACTTATAGGCATGAGTATAAGTTTGGTTTATTATAGTATTCCATACTCCCTTTCTCTCTTTCTCTCTTTCTCTCACCCTCTCTCCCCTCCCTCCCTCCCTCTCCATCTCCCTCAACATTTGTCAAACTCTATGTACCAAGAACTTTAACGAGTCGAGCCTAAATATTTTTTTAAAACAATCAGTAAAACAAATAGTATTGTTAATAAAACTTTCTACGAATGTATAAAATAAGTCAAGTCTCAGTTTTTTCTGTATAATCTATAAAATAATATTATTTATGAGTTCGTAAAAGAAATCAAATAAATACTAGCGAAAAAGTCTTTTACTTCTTCGAGCCAATATATGCTCAACAAATTGTATGTAAGAGTACATTCACAATGTTCACTGCAAATTAAACAATCGAAAGTTGTGAAATCAATTATCAATAGTCAAGTAATGCAAACAACTCTCCGAAATAACTATATGACTGTCCTCAGAAATGTATTCAAATTTCTTCATCATTCTATACAAATTAAATACAAGAAAGTACTGAAATCAATTTATTGTAGTCAAGTATCCGTAAGTTAACTTGTCTGACATATAATAGAACTCTTTGCACCTCGGGTGTAAAATTACATTTTACGTCCACGTGATAATGAGCTCGAGAGCTAGCGAAGTTGGCTTCAGGGATTATTTATCACATAAGAGTGTAAAATCTTACACACCCGTCGTACAAACATTATTTTTCATCGTCGTGAGCGCAATGTATCTCCATAAAACCTTTTTCTTGCAAACATATTGTGGACCCTTTACGAAACAATGGTACATAGTTACAATCCCTATTTTTCCTTATTCTTTTTCAATTTTGTATAGTATTTCTCTATAGTATAATATTACGCATCCTGGGAGGACAACAGAAGAGAAGTCTAGAGCTGCTCTAGCAGGGGTGGTCCTCCGTTCTCCCATACATACTTGGCGGGCCCTACGGAACATTGTGAATGTACTCTTACATATAATTTGTTGAGCATATATTGGCTCGAAGAAGTATAAGACTTTTTCGAAATCATAAATATTATTATTTTATAGATTATACAGAAAAACCTGATATTTGCCTTATTTTATACTTTCGTAGAAAATTTTATTAACAATACTATTTGTTTTACTCATTGTTTTAAAAAAATATTTAGGCTCGATTCGTTAAAGTTCTTGGTACATAGCGTTTGACAAATTTTGAGGGAGAGGGAGAGGGCGGGAGAGGGCGGGAGAGGGTGGGAGGGGGGAGAGAGAGAGGGAAAGAGAAAGGGAGAAAGGGAGTATGAAATACTATAACAAACCAAACTTATACTCATGCCTATAAGTTGTTACCTTTGTAAACAAAATCTTTTTAGAGAGATTTCGCAACTTTTTAAATTTGTTAAGTATAAAATTCCACGTCAATTGATTTCACAACGGTTTTGGATTTGACTGTCAGTATTCGCGTGAAAGATAGTATATTACACACCTAGGGAGTAAACGTAAAGTCCCAATTGTCACCCGATATAGAATACTAAATCAAACTTATTCTTGCCTAAGTTTTTACTTTCGTGGAAAAAATTTTTTAGAGAGATTTCACAACTTCTTAAGAATAAAAGTACATTAAATAATGTTTGTTAAGTATAAAACTACACGTTAATTGATTTCACAACTTTTTTGGGTTTGATTTTCAGTATCCGCGTGAAAGAAATTTATTTCGACTTTATAGAAGACAAAAATTTATTATTTATTCGTAGAATCCCTTTCCATAAAATAAAACGTAAATAATTTTTAAGGATTGTATAGGTTTCGGAAAATAATTTTTATGGTTTCCGAAAAAAATACTTACGGTTTGCAAAAGTTTTTCTGAAAGGATTATAAAGGTTTTGGAAAATAATTTCTCGTTGCTTGTAATAGTATATTACGATACGTGTGACTAAAGTGGCTCTTTTGTGCACGGCGTGAAGTTAGCATGCCCGAGCGCAGCGAGGGCGCTAAACGCCGTGCAATAAAGAGCCACTAACAAGGAAGGTACCCCAAGTGTAAGTCGCAGATTTGGACGATATTGCAATATGTTGTGGTACATTAAAAAATAAGAGACACGTATTTTTTTTTTACGTGCTGATAGACACTTTAAGGGGGTGAAATCTACCCCTAAAGTTCACCCTCAAAAACAGTTTTTTCAAATATTTCAAAAACGAATAAAGCTAGCTTAATGAAACCGACGCCAAAAGTTGTAGAACAAAACAGCTTTCATAATAGCATTACTTTCAATTTTAAAGGTAGCAACCCCTATTTTTTTTTCAAGAAAACTAAGCTTTTTTCATCAATTTTCAGCTATAAAAATTATAATAAATTATATATCTCCTTAAAACTGATTCCATTTAAAAGAAAATTAAAAAATAAAGTTGACCTGTCTCGTGGTTTTGGCCAAAATTATTTTTTAGGGGGTAACTACCCCTTATTTATATTTTGTTCATTATTTCAGAAATAAATAAAGATACCTTAATAAAACCAACGCTAAAAATTTTAAAATAGGAAAGGCTTCAAAACAGCATTACTTTCAATTTTAAGGGTAGCAACCCCTATTTTTTTTTTCAAGAAAACTAAGTTTTTTTCATCAATTTTCAGCTATAAAAATTACAATAAATTATATATCGCCTCAAAACTGATTCCATTTAAAAGAAAATTAAAAAATAAAGTTGACCTGTCTCGTGGTTTTGGCCAAAATTATTTTTTAGGGGTAACTACCCCTTATTTATTTTTTGTTCATTATTTCAGAAATAAATAAAGATACCTTAATAAAACCAACGCTAAAAATTTTAAATAAGAAAGGCTTCAAAACAGCATTATTTTCAATTTTAAGGGTAGCAACCCCTATTTTGTTTTCAAGAAAACTAAGCTTTTTTCATCAATTTTCAGCTATAAAAATTATAATAAATTATATATCGCCTTAAAACTGATTCCATTTAAAAGAAAATTAAAAAAATAAAGTTGACCTGTCCCGTGGTTTTAACCAAAATTATTTTTTAGGGGGTAACTTAATAAAACTAACGCTAAAAATCTTAAAATTAAAAAGGCCACAAATCTGTATCACTTTCAATTTTAAGGGTAGGAACCCCTATTTTTCTCTTTTTAAGGAAATTACGAGACTTTATTGACTTCAATGGTGAAACTTATCGATTTTTATCAACTTCTACTAATTTTTTCTAGCAGGGAGGGTAAATGTGTTTATTATTTTTTTCTGAAAAAATTTCGTAAATAATCAAAATTTAGTGAGATTAATTTTTTTTCAAAAAAATAATAAAAATTAATGTTACGTGTTGCAGAAAAATAGAAAATGAAATGATAACTTATGTAAATATGGTTTTTGTTTTAACAACACAAGTTTTATTATTACTATTACTACAAAAAATTTAAAGTATTCTCAAAAAAGTAATTGTTTGTCGAATTGCTCGAGGCATTATGGATTGTAAGTTGTACAATAATGATATTCTTCAAAAAAGTGTTTTAAGCATAAAGATTTTTTACACCACGAACATCTAACAATTGCAACATTATTACAACAATTGATCTCACAATGCGTTGCACAGGAATCTCCAAAACTGAAACTTACGGGGCATCGAAATCTCCTGGTCGATTCACAAGATACCCACTTTTATACCACGAATTAATAGAACGTGATTTTACCTGAATTAAGTTTTCCAGATGTCGAGGATGTAACATATACGTTTGTAGGTACAACAAATTTTGTGAGACAATTGGTCCAAATTCTCCGCTTCGTTCCTTTAATACTAAAAATAATGGTGATAGTAACTTTCCTGTGGCTGAAATTGTCGGCTGTACAGTATAGCTATGAGTTGTTGATGTGACCGACTGTACAAGGTACTGTAATTTCTTTTCTCCTTCAAAAGCAAGAGATCGACCAGAATGCATTTCCAACTGAAAACCAAACTGGTCTGAATTATATGTATTGTCAGCGCCTATTTGATTAATCAATTGTTTGACTTCTGTTACGAATTCTACTTCTTTTTTATGCAAATCATTTCTATTTTCTATACTTTTTTTTGTGATAAATTTATTAATTTTTCGAGAAACAATTCTATGGGTGTTTTTAAATTTTGAAAGCCAATGTTTTGAAGCTGTAAATCTTACGTCCTCATTTCCGATTAATTTTTGTGCTTGTAGAGCCCATCTTCTTAAATCGTTGTCATGAATTATTAATCCAGCTTCAGTAGCAGCTTTAAAATTTTCTAGTGTGAAATCGCAAATTCTTGCAATTTTTTCTCGGTAAGTTCCACCTTGATTGATTTGGTGAGCCCAGCGATGTAACTGTGTTACAGAACTGACTTTCCTGAATCTATTTTGAACTGTTTTAAGCGATAAATTCTTTTTTGTTTGTCCACTTCTCCAATATTCTACAGCCCTTTTTTTGTATTCAAAACTCAATGGTTCTCCATGTCCCGTACATTGATCCGTAGGTAATTCAGGATAGTAAGGAAATGTATGTAAATCAACATCTTCCACAATACGTGCATCTGTTTCTTTATATTCTTCTTGAAAATCCAACGATTTTTCCATTATAACATCTATGCTATTAGACGATTCCATTAAATCTAACAGTATCATTTGGAAATAGTCTTTTATTTCTATTTCTTTAATATTATAAGGGCTATCTTCAATATCAAGTGTTTGGAAATAGGCAAGCAGCAAATTAATAACATTCAGAGGATTAATTTTCATTTTGAGTGCTAAAATAATCAAACATTTATAAGAATAATTGCATACAGAAATAGTATCTTTACAACACACATATATAGAATGCTGAAAATAAAAACATTTTTTTAATTTGTATGCGTCACCCCTCTAAACGTTACATTACTATGTTGCGAGAACATAGCTATTTCTCAATGAGGAAGCTTTGTACGTTGTACAAAGGAACGTTGTACGTTGTACGCTTTTACTGATGTACGCCATCATGCGACCAATGTCTTTTTACCGAGAAATATTTGTTTAAATATTAAAAAAATACCATATTTTCACAAGATAATAATGTTGCATTTAAAAAGGCGACACATACAAATAAAACAAATATTTATACTTTGGGCCATCCTGTTAAGAATCTATTAAGAATATCGTATCTGTATATTTTTTTACTAAAGCGCTTGATTAAAATGAAAAGAAGGTTATCTCGAGTTTTTTTTTAAATTTGTAAACAGTAATCGATAAGATGTATTGCACAATGCCTGTTAATTTAGATTTATTAATATTAAGATTTATGTATGTAAAATTTATTATTTGTAAAACATCTAATAGTAAAGGAACCGTATACAATTTTGGCTAAAAATTGAATCAGGAGTCTATAATTTTGTTAATAACAGAAAGTAAACAATACAGTATACACAGTAAAGTATATTTTGATACATTTTTTAATTTTCGTAAAAATATTAAAAATACTTTATGCACTTATAAATCAGGATTTTTTAAATCTTTAAAATTAAAGAAAAATCAATTTAAACTATTTGTGCTCTATAACGTCAAATGTATCTCCAAAAAATGTAACAATGTACGAAATTGCATACTTTCTAATATGTTCATTAAAAATAACGCAAAATATAATTTTGAAAAGCTGTTATAATATTATTAAAGCCTATAGACAGATACGAAATTTTTACAATTAATGCATTAGATCTGATATATAAATAGACATTTACCTGTAGTTTTGTAGTGCTGCTGACATTAAAAAAAATGAATTGATGCAATATTACAGCCACAATATTGTAGAAATAACCACTTTCACAAAACAACACTGCACGACTGGAACTCTACCGATTTATAAATACAATGTTTGCCAGCAATATATGAAACTACGAGTTAAATCACCAATCTATAAATATCCGCCTCATAATAACATAAAAATAACATATTATTTTCTCATTCACAATCAGCGATTACTCTTATTTACTGCATAAAAATCACTTACATCCACTTACACACACGCACACACACATTAATTTTTTTTAATGCTTTATTTATCACGTATCAAAACGGTACGATTGCCTTTGACGAAGTATTTATAATAATACATAAAATATAATAAAGGGAAGTAAGAACATAATGAACTTCCGGGGATGATTTGCACCCCTTTAAAATGTATTATTCACAGATAAAAAATATAAATATTTTTCGTTTTTTGGTTCACTACAACATATAAAAGTTTAAATAAACATGTTACTTTTCTTGTGGAATTCAAGTCAAAATTAGTTTTTCGAAAAAGCTTTACAATAATCCGTTTAAACAAGTAGTTTAACCAAACTAATTTTGCAAAATTAATGATAAATTAGTATTTCGTATTGCCCGAAAGCGCTAAAATTACATAGCTTTGTCTGTGTTATTGGTCAAAATTTTATGGTCAATCTTTTCAATGGAATGGTTTTTAAAGAGATATATTTATTGTAATTTTTATAGCTGAAAATTGATAAAAAACTTAATTTCCTTTAAAAAAATAGGGGTTGCTACCCTTAAAATTGAAAGTTATGCAGATTTATGGCCTTTTTAATTTTAAGATTTTTAGCGTTAGTTTTATTAAGGTATCTTTATTTATTTCTGAAATAATGAACAAAATAAAAATAAGGGGTAGTTACCCCTAAAAAATAATTTTGGTTAAAACCACGGGACAGGTGAACTTTATTTTTTAATTTTCTTTTAAATGGAATCAGTTTTAAGCCGATATATAATTTATTATAATTTTTATAGCTGAAAAATTATGAAAAAAGCTTAGTTGTCTTGAAAAAAAAATAGGGGTTGCTACCCTGAAGATTGAAAATAATGCTGTTTTGAAGCCTTTCTTATTTTAAAATTTTTAGCGTTGGTTTTATTAAGATGTCTATTTATTTCTGAAATAATGAACAAAATATAAATAAGGGGTAGTTACCCCCTAAAAAATAATTTTGGCCAAAACCACGAGACAGGTCAACTTTATTTTTTAATTTTCTTTTAAATGAAATCTGTTTTGAGGCGATATATAATTTATTGTAATTTTTATAGCTGAAAATTGATGAGAAAAGCTTAGTTTTCTTGAAAAAAATAGGGGTTGCTACCCTTAAAATTGAAAGTAATGCTGTTTTGAAGGCTTTTTTATTCTACAACTTTTGGCGTCGGTTTCATTAAACTAGCTTTATTCGTTTTTGAAATATTTGAAAAAAACTGTTTTTGAGGGTGAACTTTAGGGGTAGATTTCACCCCCTTAAAGTGTCTATCAGCACGTAAAAAAAAATACGTGTCTCTTATTTTTTAATGTACTACAACATATTGCAATATCGTCCAAATCGGCGACTTACACTTGGGGTACCTTCCTTGTAAGTCACGAGTATCGTATACTATTTTATAGCACTGCCTGCCCAAAGCCCGCTATCACGCCTATCCGTGCCCAAAGTAGTCCTTTTTTGCACCGTGAGGTTAGCACACGAGCGTAGCGAGTGTGATAAACACGGTGCAAAAAAGGACTACTTTAGTCACGGATAGGCGTGACTAAAGTACGGGCTTCGGTCACACCGTGCTATAAAAGTTTTTAAAGGATTGTCGAGATTTTGTACTTTAATTTATCAAAGGATTTTTTAAAAGATGTAGTGATAGACCATTTTTGGAGATATTTTGTAGAGAAAATAATAATTAATTATTTACAGAAATGATACTGTTATTAAAATGTACGACTTTAATTTAATGAGTAATACTACAGATAAGAAAAATGATTTTTGTGAGAAAAAGAAATATTTTCATAGCTACTTTACAAGCAAATATTGTAAAGAGATAAAGAGATAATTTGAAAATGGCAATGAGATACTGCTGATAACAAAAATCAGTTTTGTGAAAAATAGAAAATGTTTTTATAGGAATTATAGAAAATACTTAGAAAACCGCTGCCAATTCATTGGCAAGATGCTTCCACAAACTAATTTATGGATTCCATTTTTAAAATTTAAAAAACAAAAGTAAATTTTTCACAACAAAACATTATTAATAAATAAAACTGTTTTCTTTGTGATTCTTTGTTGGTTGTTAAACAATTTGACTGAATATAAAAAAATCTTTTTTGTTTTTTCATTTATGTATCCTATACAAACAATTAATTATTGTTATAAAAAATTTTAAAGAAATACATTAGTTTGGGAAAGAAAAGTATGTATTGGCAATAATCTAATAAATATTTGTTTTGAAACAGGTATTTAACTACTATCCTGCTCGACTTAGTGGTTTAAAGTTAATCCATCATTGTAACAATCATACAAATATAATAACTAAGTTATACTTCTTAACAAAAGACAATGAATCGTTTTGAAATTTAACAGAGAGGCAGTTTTTTTTCATATGAGGCGTTTCACGTCAGCTCTCCAGGCGCGGCGCGCGAGCGCGAAATCATGCTGTTTTCAGCTTGTGTTTGTAGGGCTAAGATGTATCTAAAAAAAATAATCCCCAAGTGATTTCGATGTATTTTTTCCTCAGCTTTCCGATGGTGCTATTAGTTTCTCAAAATTTTTCAATTCTAACCTCAAAAAACATAAAACGTGTTATATCTCAAAAACTATATTTTTAATATTTTTTTTGACCTGCTAGATCGAAAGAGGAGGAAATTTTACATGGATATAGCCTTTTTCTACATAGGGGTTTTTTGATTTTTTCGAGATATTATTCAAGAAATACTTAGAATTGAAAAATTTTGAGAAACTAATAGCACCATCGGAAAGCTGAGGAAAAAATACATCGAAATCACTTGGGAATTATTTTTTTTAGATACATCTTAGCCCTTCAAACACAAGCTGAAAACAGCATGATTTCGCGCTCGCGCGCCGCGCCTGGAGAGCTGACATGAAACGTCTCATATTTAAGAATCGATATTTTTATGAAATATTTTTATGAAATTTTTACGAAATTCATATTTTGAAAGTCAATTATTATCGTTGTCCTAGTACACGTTGCCGCGGGACTCAATCTGAAATTACTTTCTCGGGGATATGCCCTAGTACACAATAATTATTTTTGTTGAAAATGTGATACATATATATTGTACGCTCTCTCTTGTACGCTTCAGGTTCCGTGCGAAGGGAACATACAGCGCGCGACACACGTATGCACACACGTAAGTCTTCCCTCCCTAGTGTGCCTGTGAGCCAGAAGGTATGTCAAGCGGCAGCGGCCGACTCGCGCTTCGCTCTTGGCTCTCAGCTCTCGTTCGGAGCGGCACGCGGTGCCCAAGCGCATGGCGCTTTGTTGTAGTTTCTTTCTCTTATAATAAATAATCATTTTACCACCAACCACGACTTTCCCTTTATTTTAACATGGTAGCAGTCCGGTGGTTTTGGTGGTTGGTTGATTGATATATTTTGTTTTCTCTACCAAGACCTTCGGGGAAGGTAGAGGAGGACCACATCGCGCAAGGAAGTTTTCAGTGAAAAATTAAGTGAAACTAAGTGAGGAATCAAAAAAATATTGGTGAGGAAATATGGACAAATATATCAAGAATATAACACAGTGAAAAGTTTTGGAAAAATAATATAAAATTAAAGCGATGTGGGCAGATTAGACTTCGAGGTTATAGGAACACGTGGCAGCGATTCTGAAGAGAAACTTAAGGAACAATTTTTAAAAGAAGAAATACTGGATGAAAACGAAGTACCAATTGAAGTAAAGAAAAATTTATAACGATTTGTGAGTATAGTGAAGAAAATAATTATCTTGAATAAGACAAGAGAAGGGATAGAAATACTTAAACAAGAAGAGATACGAATCGACATGGCGGACGATTTCAAAATGACGCTACCGATTTTCGACGGGAAAGACTACAGCACATGGAAGAATTACAGTATTGCTGAAAATGAAGAAATGTGAAGAAGTAATACAGAGAGTGAGAGCAAAAAATGATAATGAAGCCACGTGGAACGAGAAAGAATAATGGGTTTCCATTATCGACCTATTGTACCGTTCGGCAGTTCCGTTCAATTCGTGAACATACGGGGGGCACGGTTCAATATAAAACCCTTTTTCTTTAGCAAAATTGTAAATATCTTTATTTAGGAATTCTCTACCATTATCACACCTTAATCTTTTAACCATTTTTCCTGTTGAATTTTCAATTAAATTTACATAACTCACGATGCAATCACAAACTTCATTTTTCCCTTTCATCGTATAAACTTTTGCAGCTTTACTATAATCATCAACTAAAACTAAAAAATATTTTTCTCCCCTAAATCCTATTGTACTATGCGGTCCATTTACATCCGCGTGAATAACTTCTCCTGTATCTTTGGCTCTATGCCTATCATTTTCAAATCTAGTATTAGTCATTTTATTTTGTACGCAAGTACCACATTTTAAATATGGCGAGATGTTTATTAGCAGACGCAAAAATTCATAATAGGTTTTGGCCGGAAGTAGTTCAAACAGCAGCATATTTAAAAAATAGAACCTTAGCAAATACTTTAGAGAAAAAGACTCCGTATGCAATTATGATGGGAAAAAGACCTAATATTAAAAATCTTAAACTATATGGCAGTAGAGTTTTTGTTCGAGTCCCAGAAATTAAAAGAAAAAGTAAATGGGATAGAAAAGCAGGCTTAGGAGTATTAGTTGGTTACGAAAATGTAGGCTATAGAGTTTTGATAAATAATAGAGTAATTGTAGCAAAACATGTAGACATAATTGAAGAAAATGTAAAGTTAGTTGGATTTGGTGATAATGATGAAATAAATGAAAACAATGATGAAATTATACTTCCCCCTATTTCGACCCTCGGCGAGAGTAGGGGAAGGGAAAATGATTTAGAAAATCAAAATAAAAATGAAAACATTGAAAATAATGAATATGAAAATAACGAAACTAGTCCTAGTAAAGATAATTTAATAGTACCAAGAAGGTCATCAAGAAAGAAAAGCCCTGTAAATCGATACGGAAATCCGGTAACAAACTGTATTTATGTGAATTATGTAAACGTTGATAATCCAGAAAATTACAATGAAGCAATAAATAGTAAGGAGAGCGAAAAATGTCAAGAAGCTATGAATAAAGAAATTGAATTTTTAAATAAAAATGAAACATGGAAATTAGTTGACAAACCGAAAGATAAAAAGGCGTTAGACTTAAAGTGGGTTTATACAAAAAAAGCAAATAATAAGTTTAAAGCTAGAATTGTAGTAAGAGGGTTTCAGCAAAAGGAAATAATTGATGATATTTATTCCCCTGTTACGAGAACTCAAACATTAAAAATCTTATTAAATTACTGTGTGCAAAATGATTTTAAAATTGATCAAATGGATGTCGAGTCAGTATTCCTTAATGGAAAAGTAACATCCGAAGTTTATGTTAAACAACCTTAAGGTTATGATGATAATTCAGGAAGAGTATGCAAATTAGATAAAGCTTTGTACGGACTCCGTGAAAATCCACGTGCATGGTATGAGTGCTTAGATAAATATTTGATTGAATTGGGTTTTAAGAAAAATAAAATCGATTCTTGTTTATATTTCATAAAAATTGAAAATGAGAAGATTTATTTAATAATTTTTGTTGATGATTTATTAATTTGTGGTAAAAATCAAAAATTGATAGACTTTATTAAAAAGAAATTATCTGTGAAATTTAGAATGAAAGATATGGGCCAAATAAAAACTTATTTAGGGATAAACATCAATTATGGTTATGATAATAATATTATGACTTTAGATCAAAAGGATTATATTGAGTCTTTAGCGAGAAAATATGATATCGAAAATGCGAAATTGTATGCTACTCCGATAGAACAAAATTTTAAATGTGAACCTGCGTTATCAGCATCAAATGATATAAAATATAGAAATTTCATTGGAGCACTCTTGTACATAAGCTCTAGTACTAGACCAGATATTTGTTATTCTGTAAATTACCTAAGTAGATTTCAAAATGGTTATGATCAGAGTCATTATAAATATGCACTAAGAATATTAAAATATTTGTATTATACAAAAGAATTAAAATTAACATACGAGAAAAATCTAAATGATGATATATTAGAATGTTATGTTGATGCTGATTGGGCAGGAGATGTAGTTGATAGAAAATCTACGACTGGTTATGTAATTAAAATGAATGGAAATAGTATATATTGGAAATCAAAAAAACAAAATATTGTAACAAAGTCATCTACCGAAACTGAGTATGTTGCGTTATCTATATGCGTGAGTGAAGTAAAATTAATTAAACAATTGCTAAAAGAATTTGAAATAGAAATTAACAATCAGATATGTATTTATGAGGATAATGCAGATGCGATTAGTATAAGTAAATGTGGAAATTTAACAAAAAATTCTAAGTACATTGAAACACATTACCACTTTGTAAATGAAAATTATTTAGAAGGTACTATTGATGTTATAAAAATTAATTCAGATGAAAATCCTGCAGATATCTTCACTAAGTCATTAGGACGCATAAAATTTGAAAAGTTTAGAGCAAACTTAAAATTAGAATATATTAGACAAAGTACCCTGCAAGAATATTCAGCATAAGAAATGGCCGATGGTCATAATTCTGACTAGACAATTAATCATAATTAATACGGGGGAATTCGTCCTAATTATGACCATAATTATGGTGAACGAGATGCTGAACGATCGACAAACGTATACAAAGGTCACGTGACCTCCGTCGCGCTCGTCGCTCAGGCTGTTTATACCGAGCGCTTCGGCAATTCTAACCTTAATTTCGAACCTTCTGGCTGTGTTTTTCTCCCAGTGTTCTCTCACACTTATACATACATATACACACACACAGTCTCCGCTCTGGTAGTTCGTTATATTACAGCTATTCGTATCACAGTCACAGAGGTATTATAGATAGGGTATAATAAGGGAAGTCAGGCCTCCGGCAGTCGCAGAGATAGAGAGAGAAGATTGCGGGACGTAGCTCTCTCTTATACTTGCGCGTGCGCAGTACGCGCAGAAAGTGAGCGTCAGCTTGCGTGACGAGAGAGATAGCTACGTCCCGCGATCTTCTCTCTCTTTCTAACGTTCGGACATTTTCATTTACGGGCAGCCTTATATCTCCCCTGCTCCTTCAGCATAATTATGCCCATAATTATGGTCATAATTATTTACTATAGTCCCTCTAATCTCGTTATCCCTTCAGCATAATTGTGGTCATAATTATCAGCATAACTATGGTCATAATTATGTCGCCAGGTGACAGGATTTATGAGCATAATATGCGGCACAAAATGGTCATCCGTCATAAAATACGGCATATTATGGCTATATTATGCTTAACAGTTCTATCAGGGTAATTATTACACTAAAGAAAAACGAAAACCAAAGATTGTTAATTGTGAAATTTAAGCGCACAATATATATGTAAGGGGGCGTGTTGAAAATGTGATACATATATATTGTATATTGCTCAGTTTCCATGCGAAGGGAACCTCACTCTCTCTTGTACGCTTCAGGTTCCGTGCGAAGGGAACTTACAGCGCGCGACACACGTATGCACACATGTAAGTCTCCCCTCCCTAGTGTGTCTGTGAGCCAGAAGGTATGTCAAGCGGCAGCTGCCGACTCGCGCTTCGCTCTTGGCTCTCTGCTCTCGTCCGGAGCGGCACGCGGTGCCCAAGCGCATGGCGCTTTGTTGTAGTTTCTTTCTCTTATAATAAATAATCATTTTACCACCAACCACGACTTTCCCTTTATTTTAACAATGTTATTTACATATGATATAGGGTACGTTCGGAAATGAAATTTCGGTTAGTAGTTAAGTTGGTACCCCTACGTTGAGCTAACCGAGCCTCTGTTCAGAGCATGTAAACAATGATTAAGGTTAACGCACAACTGTGAGAGACGCCTCGCGGTCGGGTAATGGCAACATGAGCGCTCAACTCCAAAAGCCTTCCGGAGCACTTGGAGGCAGGCTATCAGATTATGTTTCTTGTACTTTAATTTATAGAAATTGTAGTGAAGATGAGTTGACATTAAAAATGTGCAGAAATGCGTTTTAGCAACGACGGAGAGAAAATTAGATAAGTATTTTACTTATTATTAAAATTATTTTGTGTATTTAAATAATTCTGAAAGCAATAAAATACTTTTCCATCATTCAAATACTCAAAATATTCTTCGACAATATAAATTATGTTTTGAATAGATACTTCGTGTATGTTTTTCTTTTTATTTCAGAAGATTTTACATTCAATCAAATATGTCAGCAGATGTAGAGAAGAAAATAAGGACATGCATTAAGTTTACAGTTCTCAACCATCAAGATTGTTAAATAGTTATAAAAATTAGGCTTTAGTTTGAAAGAGTTAGTCTGTGCAATTAATCTCAAGCGTGGGGCATGAATTAACTCAATTTCAATTGATAACCCAAAGGAAATAATAAATCTTATGAGAATAATTGGAAATGTCTAGATGCGTCACCAAATATTAACAATAATGTGTAAGTGTAAATAAGTGAAAGCATCATAATATTCTATTTCGTGCTTCATGTTATGATTAGAAACAAGAAGAACAGCACGTAAAACTAATCAATCATCCAGTGCAGTTGCAATGTCTACTGATTATAGTGAGAAGTAATTTTACACTCTGTGTTGTGTTAATGCAAAATCTTTAATGAAACATGAAAGCTCATAAGGATTCAACAGACTCGTCCACTACACCTGATATAATTTGTACTATGTGCGCCTTAAATTGTGATTTGATATACATATTAATATTCTTTTAGTGACTGTTTAATGGTCAAAATTACAAGAATAGCATTAACAATATAAAACAAATATAATATATTGGTGTGTAAAAAGATCATGAATTTCTTGTATAGTATTTCTAAAGTTTAAAACAATAAATTTCATTATAAAATCTATGAAACATTTCTGCATATTTTTAATGTCAACTCATCGTCACTACAATTTCTGTAAATTAAAGTACAGGAAACATAACCTGATCGCCTGCCTCCGAGTGCTCCGGAAGGCTTTTGGAGTTGAGCGCTCGCGTTGCCATTACCCGACCGCGAGGCGTCTCTCACAGCTGTGCGTTAACCGTAACCATTGTTTACATGCTCTCAACGTCGGCTCGGTTAGTTCAACGTAGGGGTACCAACTTAACTACTAACCGAAATTTCATTCCCGAACGTACCCATACAAATTAAATAGAACTATTGCATATTGTGCTCTAAAACTTTATATTTGTGTTTTGGGGCTAATTTGGAATGAGTAAAAAAATTTTGACCAACATAACCTCTTGAAATTTTAACACAATGTTGTACTCGATAAGTGTAATAAGTGGTAAAAATTTTGAGTCAATCAATCGAATATTCTTTTTAAAAATGCAAATATAAGAAATTTATAAAAAAAATTTAACCTCAAATATCTTTGGTCACAACGGTCAGATTTTGTTGGGCAAAGAACTGACTCCTTAGACATAACAAAGCTAATTCTCTGCCAAATTTCAAAACGATTCATTGACTTTTACTCCTGTTATCGTAAAGGACAGAAAACGCACATTTTTTCAAAAATAATTTTTTTCTCAAAAACAAATCAACATAACCTCTTCAAATTTTAACACAATGTTGTACTCGATAAGTGCAATATGTGGTAAAAATTTTGAGTGGAAAAATGAAAAGGTTTTTGAGATATTAATTAAAGAAATATAAACCATATTTTCATTAATAACAAATGACAGGCTAGAGATAATTTAAATTTAAAAAAAAGAAATTGTAGGTAATTTAAAGACCTTTTAACAAAAAAAATTTAGTTTAATAAGTAATACTGGCTGAAACAAATTAAAAAATCAAAAAAACGAAAAATTAAAAATAGTTTATTGTTATAAAAAAAAATCGGTAAAATCAAAAGGTAGGTTATGCTCTCTCTATTCTCCTCCGAAACGAAGAGAATAAGCCTTTTCCGATGTAAATCGGTCGATCGGTTCAAAAGTTATCGCCTGTACACACACACAGACACACGCGCGCGCACACACACACACGCACACAGACACGAAAATTTTTTTTATCAAAAACAACGGATTTTAGTGCCAAAAGTCTTAAAACACATTTTTGAACATTTTTTGTTTCAAAAATTTTTTTCACCGTTACAAAGCTTCCTCTTTGAGGAAGCAAAACTGGTTTTTTAAATTTGATTGTTTAAAAAAATATTTAAGCTTTCAGTTAAGTTCTTTGTAGAGAGTTGGACAGACGTTGAGAGAAAGATTGTTTGAATAAAAGCATTGAATTTTTATTAGTATTTTAAACAGAGAATTTAAAGTTGTTAAGAGAAATGATAACATCGCAAGGAATAAAAGAAAATAGTAAAAGTTTTCAGAATGACTATTTAAATCTCTGGTATCACCTGATTCTCTTGCTTTTATAAAACTAGAAGCTCAAAGTTGGCTAAGAAGTTGAGTTCTCATGTCAACTACCATTTCCATAGCAGCAGGTGGTACAACGTTTTTTACAAAATACTCTTTCGCATCCATTTCCTCTGAAATCATCTGATCCTCTAGCCTTTACAAAATGTGATTCAAAGTTTGTCAGAAGTTGAACTCTCATCTTATCTACCCTTACGTAACAGCACACCTGATACTAACTTTTTTCACAAAACACTCTTATGCATCCATTTGCTCTTGTTTTTTTGCTAAATTATTATTACATCATTCTTCTTCATTGTACACAGATACAATAACACTGACATTCACTGATTATAAATTATAACCAGGTTCTGGCTTAATATTACATTGTAATACTTTTATTAAGATTCTTCTGCTTCTATATCCGACCGACAGATTGATCGATCCTCCTTCCTAACTAAAGTAAACTCCCATTGCTAGAGTTAATAGTTTACCTTTGGAAATCATAGGGTCAGTAAAGCATCGATAATTAAAATCCGATTAAGTAGAATGAGGCTGTGCTAGAGAAATACCTGCAACAGTATTTATCTTTGTCTCTACTATAGGAGGGTTGTGTGTATATAACTTCTTGAAATTTTAACTTAATCTTGTGTAGAAAAAAATTTACTGAGAACTCCTCTGAATCATTTTAGCATCTCCTACTATGAGCAGATAAAAAATTGTATTATGCTGAGCACTTATATTCGTGGTGTAACGCGTGCGCGAGTTAGGTAATTCGGGATTCGAATTACCCGCGCCGAGCAGGCATGCTCACTGGGGGCGTGAGCGCGCTAGCATCCCGACCGGATTAAAACGGTCTCGCGACGTGTAATATGCCCGTCGCGTACCCGCGAAGCTACTACGGCTTTATGCGAGTCACGGCAGCCATCTTCGTGTGTGCTACCGAGCGAGCAACATCGTGTCGTGTCTCTCTTAAGCTTTACCGCATCCGTGCCGTCCTATCTTTTTATAGTTATACCGCGAGTGTAGTGGAGGCTCCGAGACAGTGCATGCGAGTGAAAGAGAGACAGAGTGAGAGCGATCCCGCTCCGCGTGAGAGCCACACGAGACAGCGAGTGAGGAGCTGGCAGCCAGCCCACCTGCCGATCCAATCCTGCGAGTGTGAGAGAGAGAGAGAGAGAGAGCGCAACGACTGTGCGAGCGATAAAGAGCGGGACAGAGTCGAGTGCACCGGCTGCTCCTTCTAAACGTAAGTTTTCTGCTCTCATCTCTCGCGTTTAATGTAAAGGCTTACACGGAAATCGCCTCGTGCAAGCTTTCTGTGCCGTGTACGTGCGGGTGTGTTTCAGCCCGCCGTACTTTAACACCGCGCGCGAGAATAACAGCTTCGCCGCGCGTCGTATTGTTCGCGCGTTCGAACGTTAACCGTCGCGCGCGAACTAACTTATTATTTTCATAGCACTTGGGTAGTACTTGTACGTATTTGTGTTTAATACAGTGTTAATTCTTGTTACTCGTCGCGTTGTTATTTATACAACCCGTCCTTCTCCCGGATACCGCTGCCTCCGCGGGAAAACGACTCCGGTCGTTTTCATATCTGAGCATAGCGGCCGCGCGCTTTACTCTACGAGCGCGCACTTTTCACTCAGCGATTCAATTAGTTGGAAAGCGAAGTTTGCGTGCGATCTTCGCGTTGTTTTCGGAATTCCAGGAGCAGATCCCCGGGCAAGTCATTTTCGTCTGACACCCGCGGCACCGTGTTCTAGGGCATCGCTGGCCTGTGGCTTTTTGGGATTTTTTCCCACTAGCTATCCCGTTACAGTGAATATGATTTTCACAATAACACATAATTTTGGCTTTTCCCAGTATTCCAATGTTATATTTTACATAAAAAACTTTTGATTGGTCCAAATATGTACAACAGTTTAAGAGACAGTAATCAAAGTCTTGCAAGGATACTAGATCTACTCACACTACTGCAAATTAAAATATTAATTAATTAATAATTTATTAATTGCAGATTCAAAAACTAGCCATTACAGTAATTTATATTAAGGCTTTATGTGCTATAATATTTACAGAACAGATGGCTCCTCTGAAACATTTGACGCCCCTCACCATAAACCAATCATTAATTATTTTATTCTCAACACATGGATTTGTTGAAATTTTCACTTGTTATACATCTTATAAAATTAAAAACAAAAGTTTATAATCTAAGAATCATTGTGAGAAAAGATCTTTCTCGATACTCTTTTCTAGTAGATATAACTTCTTGAAATTTGGATAATAAGACTCGGGTGGTGATACTATCAACTTATTTATTCACTAAAATAAATAACGACGTTTCGGCCCGTACAGAACGATGTACGTTACAAAGCCCTCATCAGGTTCCAATTTAGTTATTTCTACAGAAACAACTTTCGGCAACACGCTAGATGGTAGAGCGGTGAATACGGTTTTGGTATTCGGTTCACGGAGCGGTGAATGGTATTCACTGCTCTACCATCTAGAGTGTTGCCGAAAGTTGTTTTTGTAGAAATAACTAAATTGGAACCTGATGAGGGCCTTGTAACGTACGTCGTTCTGTACGGGCCGAAACGTCGTTATTTATTTTAGTGAATAAATAAGTTGATAGTAGCACCACCCGAGTCTTATTATCCAAATTAATCTATGGCTATCACTAGAGTCATTTAATCACTTCTTGAAATTATTATTGATTGAAACTACTTAAATTAATAACCCACACATAATCTTGTAAATTAAAATCACAACCAGTTTATGAACTAAGAATCACTAAGAATAAAAGCTTTCTTGACATTATTCTTGTATGGATGTAACTTTTTAATATAAAATACTTGAGCATAATATACTTCTAAAATAAAATCTGAGAAAATCTTATATCTCACTATTCCCGGGATTTAATAATGTTAGTTTACATTTAGAAATCATACAGCCACTAAAGCATCGATAATTAAAACACCATAAAGCAGAACGAGGCTCTGCTAGAGGAATATTCGCAACAGTATTTCTTTTTGTCTTTACTACAGGAGGTTGCATGCTTTTAGACTTGAACATAATCTTTTGGTGATCTCAATGCATAATAATGATTGATTCACACCATCACATGTTCAACTCCTATCGTAACAACTAACTTAAACCACAAACAATTACAGTTATCTATGAAAACTAGATACAGTCTAAACAGTTTTCTAATATGTTTGCGCGTTGTTTTCTCAAAATAATGAACCAACCATCAGTTAATGTTATTACTATTAAAATACTTCGTAATTCATTCTTTGACGCATTGACATCCAATGAACTTCATCAATTTTTAGTGTGTTTGTTTTTATGTCAATATCTTCTTTTATAATAATATCGTTGTAATTCTTCTTTAGATATAACTTTTTGAAATTATTATCTGAATCTTGTGTAGAAAAGTATCTATTGATGACTCCTCTGAATCATTTCGATGTTTATTATACAAATATCCACAGCAGTGTTTTGTAAATGTCGCAAACATGTGTTATACCGCATATTATTATCATACCGTATAGTCCATTTGAAATTCAAAACTTCCTTGTAAAATAAAAGCTGTCAAGATTTTCACTCATATTATTGCTTACTGAGACACATCATCAATTTATTTTGAAATACGTTTTTTAATAAATTCACTTATTTATCCACTTCTTTTATTTTAGCCATTTATGCTCTGTATTAAACAACACTTTTATCTAAATTCCTTATACAATCTGAAAAAAATATAAAAAATCAACACAAAGTTTCAATGTTCATCTCTAACTGATATTTTATATTTTTAAAATAGACATTTAGTCTGTAAGGCTTCACAGGATAGAGGAGGGAAATCTAGGTTAAGAATCACCTTAGTGCAATGGTGAGTTAGTGCAAGCGATGATGACGTCTTGAAGATCACGGCTATAGTTGTCCTCCGTCGTAGAAATAGTCGTGTATTAATTTATGTTCAATCCAAAAAAGAAACAAAATGATAAAATATAAAAAAGTAAAGCATTAATTAAAATTATAAAATAAGAAAAATTTTCTTATATAAATAATGAAATTAACAATTGATCAAAAAAGTTGTAGTTCAAATATATATATATGTATGAAATAATATAGCTTTAAAAGATAATAATAATAATAATAATAATTCGACTTTAATTTATTTAATATAAATCTCTTATAATTATCGTGAAGATGAAAGAAGATAGGATTTGGTGGTGGAACACGCCCAGGTAAATAATAATAATAATAATAATAATAATAAATTGTAACAAAATTAGTTTATTAAATACCCTTATTTGGGTAGTGGCAACTCCAAGATGTTAAAGTACAATTTCTGTACAAGCAATGAAAAAATTATTTACGATTTCTCCATATTTTTATTTATTTTTTTTACCGACTTAATATTATTCGTTTCGACGGACAAAAATATGGATTGATAGGCAATATCAAGACTTTTAAGAAAATGTGACTACTTTCAACGGATATCCAAACCCAACGCCGTAAAACCATATTTTCGATTCTTCCATATTTTTCTTCATTTTTTTTAATAGACTTAATAATATCCGATCGGACCGAAAAAAATATGAGAAGGTAGGAAACTTTAAAACCTTTCAGAAAATGGGCCTACTTCCGACCAATATCCAAACCCCTAAAGCAAAGAAAAAAACCGCTACCAATTCATTGGCACGTAGCTTCCTCAAACTTAATTTACTGATTCCTTTAATTAATTTTTAATTCCAATATTTAAAATTTAATACTTTAGAAAGACAGAAATAACAAAACTCCAACATAATTTATTCAAATTTTTATAGATTATACATTTCCACAAAATTTCACATACATAAAATATATATCACAATTGCCTATAAATTTGCAACTGATATTTAGAGGTAAATGTCTAGAAAAATTTTAACCTCAAATATCTCTGAAATTTATGAACCAATCACTTTGCCAAAAGAACTCATCCGAGAACTATCAATAATATACCTCAACAATGAATTTTGAAGCGAATAAGACAATTTTACTCTTGTAATAGTTGAACATATAAAACTCATTTTTTTTCATTTTTCAATTTTTACGTTTTTTTTAATAACAAAAGAACCGTGATAGCTAGAAAATTATTTTTTTTAGAAAATATAGGAAATTTAATTCTCTTTCGAATACCACCCACCCCATTTAGATACATAGAGCCGTTCTCGAGAAATTACGATTTAAAAAGAAATTTAAAAAAATTTTAACCTCAAATATCTTCGAAATTTATGGATCAATCCTTTTGCCCAAAGAACTCACTCGATTGGTATATAAAATCTACCCCTACAAAGAATTTCAAAGTGATTGAGCCAATTTTACTATAGTTATTGAACGACAAAAAAAATCACTTTTTTTTATAAATTATTTTTTTTCTCAAAAAATAATGAATAAGAAAACCTAAAAATTTAGTAAGTTATAATACTTAATATCCTTTATAATCAAAAAAATATTCATGTTAATATCTTTTTTTAATTTCGAAATATAACCTATTTACAAAAAATTACGTCTTCATCAATAACTTATGACGAAATATAGCTACCGACTTTTTTTTTTTAAATTGTAGATAATTTTATCCTAAATAAAGAGAATTACTGATATATAAACAATATTTGTTCTAAATATTTAAAAAATCGAAAAAAAAAATTTGAAAATTAAAAAATGGCTATAAAAAAAAAAATTAAATTTTACAAAAATAGAATATTGACCCCAATTGTGGAAGCAAAATCTAAAAAAATGATCACTCTCCCGTTAAAATCTGTCGAGTAGATCATGAGATGTCAGCGTATACGGACATACACACACACACACACACACACATACACACACGCACACGCACACGCACACACACACACACACACACACACACACACACACACACACACACACACACACACACACACACACACAGATCCATACGGACATTTTCTAAAAATAGTGTATTTCGATTCCAAATTTGCTAAATAACATTTCTAACACATTATCTCATAAACTTTTTTTTTTACTATCACAAAGCTTCCTCTATGATTTTTCCATGTTGTTCTTTATTTTTTTTAATCGACTTCATAATATCCGATCGGGCCAGAAAAATGAGTAGATAGGAAATTTTAAGACCTTTCAGGAAACAGGCCTACTTCAGACCGATATCCAAACCAGCCGATGAAAAAAAATTATTTCGATTTTTCCATATTTTTCTTTATTTTTTTTTAACCGACTTAATAATATCCGATAGGACCAAAAAAAGGATGGGTAGATAGGAAATCTTAAGACCTTTCAGAAAATGGGCTACTTGCGACCGATATCCAAAACCGGCGAAGAAAAAAAAATATTTCGATTTTTCTATATTTTTCTTTATTTTTTTTAATTGACTTAATAACATCCGATTCGGCCGACAAAAATATGGATTAATAGGTAATTTCAAGGCCTTTCAGAAAATGGGCCTAATTCCCACCGATATCTAAACCCAGAGCCAAAAGAAATTATTTTCGTTTTTTCGATATTTTTCTTTATTTTTTTTAAACTACTTAATATTATCCGATTAGACCGACAAAAATATGAATTCATGGTTATTTCAAGGCCTTTCAGAAAATGGGCCTAATTTCTACCAATTCAAATTCGGCGATGAAAAAAAAATTTCGATTTTTCCATATTTTTCTTTATTTTTTTAGCCCACTTAATAATATCGGATCGGACCCAAAAAAAATGCGGGTAGATAGGAAATTTCAAGACCTTTCATAAAATGGGCCTACTTTCGACCGATTCCAAACCTAGAGCCAACTAAAATTATTTTCGATTTTTCGATATTTTTCTTTATTTTTTTTAGCCGACTTAATAATATCCGATCGGGCCAAAAAAAAAATATGGGTTGATAGGAAACTTCAAGATCTTTCAGAAAATGGGCCTACGTTCGACCGATATCTAAACGCAGAGCAAAAGAAAATTTTTTTCGATTTTTCGATATTTTTCTTATTTTTTATTAATCTACTTAATAATATCCGATCAGCCCGAATAAAATATGGGTAGATAGGAAATTTTAAGACCTTTCAGAAAATGGGCCTACTTCCGACCGATATCCAAGCGCGGCGAAGGAAAAAAATTATATCCATTTTTCCATATTTTTCTTTATTTTTTTTAATCTACTTAATAATATCTGATTGGGCCGACAAAAATATGGATTGATAGGTAATTTTAAGACCTTTCTGAAAATGAACCTAATTCCCACCGATATCCAAACCCAGAGCCGAAAAAAATTATTTTCGATTTTTCGATATTTTTCTTTATTTTTTTTTAAACTACTTAAAATTTTCCGATTAGGCCGACCAAAATATGGATTGATAGGTAATTTTAAGGCCTTTCAGAAAATGGGCCTACTTTCCACCGATATCCAAATTCGGCGATGAAAAAAAAAAAAAAATTTCGATTTTTCGATATTTTGCTATATTTTTTTTAACCGACTTATTATTATCCGATCAACTGTATATTGTAATTGAACTTGCACAACTTCAAAATAAGCTTTACATACCTGCCAAAGATAAACTTGATATCTCTGGCCAGTTTCGAGTTATGCTGCGAACAAATTTATAACACACACACACACACACACACACACACACACACACACACACACGCGCGCGCACGCACGCGCACACATACAGTCATTTTCTAGAAAATGCATTTCTCGACTCAGGGAGCTCAGAAATATCGAAAATCATCGAAATCTCGAGGTCAAAAAATTTCACCGTTACCAAGCTTTATTTTCGAGAAAGCAAAACGGAGTAAAGCCTGAGTCTGAAATAATAAATGTAATATAAAAATTAATAATAATTATAATACTATTATAATACTATTCTTTAACATCACCAATTCCATCAGCATTTATCGCAAGTGTAGTTGCACTTTCAGGTAAGCATGAATCGTAAATTTTGCATATCCTTGTTTCACCTCTTCCTTTATGTAAATAAAGTCTAGATGTACTTGTGTGGGTAATATAATAATATGGACGCTAATAGGTTTCTTTTGGTCACCTCTAAACATACTAACTGCACCATCCATTTGAGCTACTACTTGATTAGTGACTTGACCACTGCAAAGAAACCTGGCTATATTCATTTGTCAAACTACAAATTCTCCTCTTCCAGCAAAATTGGTCTTGTATAATACAGTAGCACTGCCTACTATCAGTAGCCCATATCTAGATTCTAATATCATAGCACTGGCTTTTAACAAAAGCTGAGTTTGGTGGTCAGAGTTGTATGCACGGGCAGTTGCAACATTGTCAAGTACACTATCCCCACTGATGTTATACCTTTCAGCTACAGCGATTAATCGTTCCGGTCTTAAAGTACCTTCAGTATCAATGTATATGGACTTAGCCTCTGCACTTCCCATATCAACAGGTCGTTGGAAGTTAACGGCTAAAGTGTGACAAAGCTGTGATTTTTCAGTTCTAAATTCTCCAAAGATTTTTGTAAAGATCCTGTTTCCATTCCACCTCCTAAAAGCCTGTCTAATTGTATTACTTGTAGCCTATGAAGACTTTGTCGATGTAATGAGAAGTTAATGGCATTACTACTGGTGCTGCTTCTTTGATAAGTCTCTGTTCCAGAGCTGAAAGTCTGTAAGAGTTCTAGAATCTGAAAATGAAAAAAATTTTCACAAAGTATCCATTTTTTATTTTTTTTTTTAAGTTATATTTATTTTTTACATGAGATATATAGATATATGTAAAACTTATCTATGCATAAAAATATGCTCAAGCCATCAGCTGATTGAAATTCATAATATCTTTTTGTTTACCTATTTACGTATATTTAAAAATACCATACGATATTTTGCTTCCTCCTAGAGGAAGCTTTGTGATAGTAAAAGTTTGAGTTGTTGTAAAAACATGTTATAATTGTGTTCCGAGGTGTTAGGAATACATGGTTTTTGAAAAATGTCTGTATGGATGTGTGTATGTATGTGTTTTTTTTTTTTTTTTTCCGAGGCGACGGGAAACTGCTTTAGGCACCATAAGGAGACACGTGTCTCCCCGTATGTGGGACTCTCCAGATGTTGACATGTCAGGATTTACCCACTAAAACTCCGCCGCCTAATACTGCCACCGTGGAAACCGCCGGGAGGCATTACTTCGCGGTGGCAGTTGTTGCCTCAGAGGCCCTCCTCAGCGCCATCCGGCGCTACCTCATCCATCGGTGATGTCCACACCTCTTCTCTCGTCTGCCCTCCGGATGGAATTCAGTCTCTCAACGATGGTCGTGGCGAGTGTAATCACAGCGTCCCAGCCCTCCTGTGAGGCAATCATGCACTTGCCAATGCCCTCGGGCGTCAGGGGACCTTCCCACGAGGCCCGGAACTGCTCCCTCTCATTTTCGAATCTAGGGCATGAGAACAGTGCATGCTCCACATCTTCATCGATTCCAGGGCATACCGGGCACTCCGCGCTATGATAAACGCGGATACGATGTAAGTAACTGCGGAAGCAGCCGTGTCCGGTAAGCACCTGCGTCAGA
The DNA here is from genome assembly GCA_036365515.1 of Torymus aiolomorphi. NCBI lineage: Eukaryota > Metazoa > Arthropoda > Insecta > Hymenoptera > Torymidae > Torymus > Torymus aiolomorphi. Next base: position 78,978,502 of record CM070876.1, read on the forward strand.
TGCAATGTGACGAATCCATGTCTCCTGGTTATCCACTCCTCAACATCTGGTAGGACACGGTGGATCCATCGGCCATCTTCTTCCAGATCCCATCGACGCTGCCACTCTTCAGTTGCCCCTCTAGACAATTGGCCATGGCAGCGACTCTGGCCCACGTCGTCTTCTTCGGCATGCTTGCCTTCACGGTACTTAATGGATCTCTCGGTTGCCAGAAGGTCTACGGGAGGAAGTCCAGAAATCACCGAGAGAGCGCTGTCCGACACGGTTCGGTAGGCACGGGCCACCCTTAGCGCGGTAGTTCGGTAGGCCCGTCGGCAAGTGGCTCCGAAGGTCCTACGGCTACTCAGAGCTTCTGCCCAGATTGGGGCACCGTATAGTATTACGGATGTCACCACCGTAGAGAGAAGGGCCCGTCGCGGCTGCTTCGATCCTCCTATGTTGGGCATAATACCCGCCAGGGCGCGAGCCACTCCCGTTGCCTTTAACCCAGCATTTATAAGATACTCCTTAAACGACAGCCGCGCATCTATCATCACCCCAAGATACTTAATAGTGTTTACAGTCCGAATCTTTTTGTCTTCGACCGTGAAGGTGGCGTACTTCCTCTTTTTCGTTCGTGAGATGAGCACCGCTTCCGTCTTCTCTGCCGCTAGACTCAGTCCATGGTCGGTCAACCAGCTAGCTACCACTTCAATAGCCTCATCTCCGAGGTGTTCGATCTCATCGATACTCTTCGCTACGACGATGAGCGCAACGTCATCAGCGAAGGCCACCATCGAGGCTCCCTCTGGGAGCGGTTGTCTAAGTAGTCCGTCATATAGGACGTTCCATCCAGGAGGGCCCAAGACCGAGCCTTGCGGGACGCGTCCTGTGATCTCGTAAGAGTGCGTGCCGTTATCGGTGTCATAGAGCAGGGTTCGGTTTGCTAGGTAGCTCGAGATAACCCTACGAAGGTAGAGCGGTATCTTTAGTCGCTCCAAAGACTCCATAATGTGGTCCCACCTGGCCGAGTTGAACGCGTTTCGGATATCTAGGCCAATGACAGCGCACAGTCTCTTTGTGCCCCGACTGCCGCTGATGGCGTCCGAAGCTACCGCTATCACTCGGCCGATGGCATCAATAGTTGAGCGTCTTTTCCGGAAGCCGAACTGATTATCGGATAGGCCACCCGACTCCAGTATCGCCGCGTCCAGCCTGGCACTTAGTACCCGCTCGAACAGTTTCCCGACAATATCCAGCATACAGAGAGGTCGGTACGAGGATGGCTCCTGGGCGGGTTTCTTCCCTTTAGCAGGGAGTACCAGCCTTTGTACCTTCCACTGTGCCGGGAAAATTCCCTCCTGTAAACATGCGTTGAATGTATTCACAAAGATATGGGGAACATTGAGCGCAGCGGTTTTTATGGCCAGGCCTGGAATTCCGTCAGGTCCTGGAGCTTTCCGTATGGGGATCTTCTTGGCGGCCATCTTTACCTCGGCTTTCGTGACGTCTGTCAGCTCGGCTACGCCTTCTGTTATCGTCAGGCCAGTGCCAGCTGGCCGATCCTGGTGCTCTGGAAACAGGTGGCGAACTACCCTATCGAGAAAGACTGGACAAGTTGGTGCGTTAGGACCCCTCGGCTTGATCTTGTTCATGACCGCTTTGTACGGGCGCCCCCAAAGGTCACTATCCGCCTCCTCGCACAGGTCTCGCCAGCACTTTCGCTTGGCCATTTTAATGGCGGTCTTGAGCTCTCTTCTTTTTCCCTCATAGACCACACGTAGTTCCTCATATCTGGGCCCACGAGCAGCTCGTTGGTGCACCCTCCTAGCTCTAAGGCACTCCCGGCGTATTGCCGCAATGTCGTCGCTCCACCAATAGACTGGCGGGCGTCCCCTGGGATTAGACTTTGTGGACATTGAGGCATCGCAGGCCGCTGTTATGGCTCGTGAGAGGCTTTGAGCTTTCTCCTCTGCAGTTCCTTCCAACAATGTTCCCTCTAGGGAACAGAGAAACGCCTCTCTGTCGAAGGTAGACGGTGCCCATCTCTCTTTTATCGGCAGCTTATCCATGCCTGCCGTTCTGCGGGTTAGCTGTAGCTTATATACTAGGGCTTGGTGGTCGCTGCCCGTATACCGATCGCTAACTCGCCATTCGAGCCCTTCTCCCATCATTCTAGTGTTGACTAAGGTCAGGTCGACTATGGATGTCTTGCCTCCCTTAGAGTAGGTTGGCGTTTTCCCTGTATTAGCGATCTCAAGTTCTAGCGTCGCGAAGGCCTCGAGGAGGATACTTCCGCGCTCATTAGTCCTCACGCTATCCCACTCAGTCGCCCATGCATTAAAGTCTCCTCCGATCATTACCGGCAGTCGGGAGGTGCTAGCACTGGCTACAATGGTATCCAGGGATCTTGCAAAGTCATCAATTTCATCGCTGGGTGGGAAGTAGCAACTGTACAGTCGCATACCCGCTACCTCCACCCAGGTGAACCCGGGCATGGGTGGGTCCATCTTGTTGGATATATGGAGGTTCCCACATACCCAGATGGCATCCCTGCTGTTGGTATCCCTAACCCAGTTCGGTTCGTCAAGATCCCTGTACTCTTCGCTGATTATGACAATGTCGGCCTTCTCTTCTCTAACCAGCTGTAGTAGCAGGTCCTGGGCCACAGAGCAATGGTTCAGGTTGATTTGGAGTACCTTAGCCATTGTTGCTGTCCGTTGTCCCGTCCTCCGTCGGTTTCTCATTGTTATGGGACATGCAGTCCACTGCTTTGTGGCCCTCTCTTCTGCACCGGAAACATTGCGTTGACCGGTCGACCGTACTTTTGCAGTCCTTCGCTATGTGTCCGTTTTCATGGCACCTAAAGCATCGCGATGGTGTTTCTCGCCGCCGTACCCTGCAGTTCACCCAACCAATTCTGAGTTTTCCACTCTTCAGCAGCTTTTTTGCTTCTGCGACGGAAAGCAGGACACTGGCTGCTTGGGTGCCACTATAGGATTTCCTAAGTTTGACACACTCGGGGGTTACTGCTTGCAACCCGATCACCCCGGCAATAGCCTGGACGACCTCTTCGGTAGAAGTAGACTCGTCCATGTCCTTGATGATTAGGACTTCCTTATGGGTCAGCGTTAGCACTTCAGCTGATTCCTTCAGTATGGACGAGGCTATTTCCTGAAGCTCTTGCGTGACAACGCCAGGTCTTCCGAGCTCCAGTAGAAGTTCTCCTGCTCGGGTGTGCCTGATACGCGTGACCCTTTCCCCAAGTTCTTTTAGGTCCGGCGTGCCTTTGACCTTACGTATAATGTCGGCATACGACATTGGTCCGGATGTCTTTATTTTGAAGACATCGGGTCGTGAAGGTCTAAATCCGGCCTTCGGCTGTGCATTTGGTATATTGTGCTTAATGCCATCGGAACACAGGGTCCTCCGTCTGTCTTTAGCCAGCGAATTTCTCTGCTCCTGCCTGATGGTATCTTTCTTCTTTTTGGACCTCTTAACAACTGCTGTCCACTCAGGCTCTTTTGGCTGGTACGAGGGTCATTTGATAAGTACCTAGCCTACAAATGAAAATACCAAAATTTTACAAAAAATAAAATTTATTTTCCAATTTTTATAACCCCGATGAAAAAAAAGTTTACTCTTGGTTTGCAAAATAGGCCTCCGTGGCGGCGATTATTTCGTTATTGGAGTGGAATCTCTTCCCGGCGAGCGAATTTTTTAGGTTCGGAAACAAAAAAAAGTCGCACGGAGCCAAATCTGGAGAATACGGTGGATGGAGCAGCAGTTCGTAGCGTAATTCGACCAATTTAGCCGTGGCGAGTGCAGAAGTGTGAGCCGGTGCATTATCGTGGTGGAAAAGCACTTTCTTTTTAGACAAATGGGGCCATTTTTCTTCTAACACGGCGTCAAATCGGCTCAACAGTTCGGTGTAGTACTGTCCTGTGACCGTTTTGCCCTTCTCCATATAGTCAATAAAAATCACACCTTGAGAATCCCAGAAAACAGTGGCCATCACCTTTCCGGCCGACGGGACCGTCTTCGCCTTCTTCGGAGCAGGTTCACCGGGTAAGGTCCACTGTTTTGACTGCTCCTTGGTCTCTGGAGTGTAGTAGTGACGCAAAAACTCTTTTGGATTGCGATTAAACAGCTCCAAACACTGCTCTGAACTGGTCACACGGATGCGCTTGTTGTCTGTAGTCAGCAAACGCGGCACCCACCTTGCTGACAGCTTCCTCATGCCTAAAATCTCATGTAGGATATGCCACACGCGTTCTTCTGAGATGCCTACTATCGCAGCTATCTTGTGCACCTTTAATCGGCGGTCTGACAAAACGATATCGTGTATTTTTGTCACGTTCTCCTCCGTAGTGGCTGTTTTCGGAGCACCTGGGCGTGGATCATCAAAAACCGACTTACGACCACGTTGAAACTCGTTATACCAAAATTTAACGGTCGCCATCGAAGGAGAAGCATCCCCATACACTGCATCCAAGCGTTCTTTAATTTCACTGCGCGATTTCCCTTCCAAAAACAAGAATCGAATCACCGACTGATATTGTTCTTTCTCAATTTTTTCAAAAATCAACCGACACATTTGCTTTCACACGCTCTCAAAAATAAACTACAACTCCGATCCGGCTGAAATTTCGTCTGTAACCGTTTACAGGAAGATACTGCACTGTAGTGTATTTCTGGTGCGATAGTGGCACCATCTGGCGGTAAGGCTAGGTACTTGTCAAATGACCCTCGTATGCCTGGTCCCCTGTATCTTTCGCGGGGATCCGTATATGCTGCGAACCTTTTTCTGTCTCTCTCCTCGCTTTTTTCTCTGTTGGAGACTTGGGCGGTGTTATTTTGTCGCGATAGCTATCGCCTGTGACGCATTCCCTTTGCGAAAAAGCGGTGATGTTTGACTTGTTCCGTCCTTGGTAGGTCTGGTAATTTGTCCAGACTCACGACTTTTTCGACTTTTGACGACTTCTTTTAAGGCTCTTTGGGTAGTCCTCGCCATGGACTTGAGCTCGTTGTGAATGTTCTTCTTATCTAGAATAAACGCCACCAGAGCCTCCACCTTTGTTTTTAGAGTTCGAAAGGCAGCTGCGCTATCCTTGCTCACTTCGTCTTCTTCTCCGTCTTCGCTCGTCTTTTGAGATGCAGTATGGGCCAAGCGGTCCACCCCTTCTGCACCAGCCTGATTGGCCACATCGTGCTTCTGGCTCCCCCCAAAACCCGTGGAGCCTGCACCGACCACCGGGGCTTTCACCCGATCGGAACCGGTGGCGGGATTTTCCTCATTGTGGAGGATACCCGCTTGGGGTACTATATTTTCTAGCACATCTTCCATAGTTGGTTTATTATTCGGGGTGCCTTCCCCTAGCTAGTTTTGGTCCACCCCGGGTATTTTATTTCCCTGGTGCCCTTCATATCTGACGAGCTTTCCCCTATCTGCCACCTGGGGAGGCGCCTGATGCGAGACTAGCAACTCGACACGGGTGTGTGTGTGTGTGTGTGTGTGTGTGTGTGTGTGTGTGTGTGTGTGTGTCTGGATCTCAGCTTCTACTCGGTCGATTTTGACCGGACAGGTCTCATTTTTTTTGTTTTTTTTTGCGTGATGGCGGGCCAAAAATCCGTTTTTTGATTGGGGCGATGTTTTTGTTTTTTTTCAAATTTTCGATTCTCTCAAAACTGTTTTTTGATTTTTTTTAATGATAGGATCGAGTTATTCGAATCCGATGGGTAGCGTTCGAAAGAGAATTAAAATACCTATATTTTCTAAAAAAAAACCGCTGCCAATTCATTGATCCGTAGCTTCCTCAACCGTAATTTGTTGATTCCTTTAATTCATTTTTAATAACAAAAGGACCCTGCACACAATGTATGGAACATAATCATTCGGTCAAATTGGATCAAACTTGGGGAAAAGGTAAATCTTGAGGTCCTGAACAAAAGTTCTCATGGGCAAAACCCCCCAAAAATTTGACCGAATGATTTTTTCCCATACATTGTGTGCGGGGTCCTTTATAATTTTTTAAAAAATTTATTGCATAATTATAATTAAATTCATTTATGAATATTAAAAACTGTTAATTTTTAAATTTATTTATTTATTTATTATTTATTTATGTCAAATTTATATAAATTTTGAGCTGATAAATAAATTTATCATTTGAAAAAGAAGTAAAATATCTACATTTTATAATAAAACAAATAGCTATCACGGTTGTTTTGTTATTAACAAAAATGTGTTTTTTTTTGTATTTCATAATTCATATTTTTTAAGAAAAAAAAATTTATAGCTATCATTATTCTTTTGTTATTAACAAAAACGTGTTTTTTTAAAAAAGTTCATAACTCACAAATAAATTATAATAATAGAGAATATAATGCATTCATAATGCATAATTCATAATTATAATAGATTATAACAGATATAATTTTTAAACATTATAATTCATTTTGTTGGTTGGTTTTTTAAAAATTAAAAAAAAATCATCTAATGCTTACTCAATGACGTTTCCTCATTCCACACCACCTAGCGGTAGATATTACTGCGCGTTTTTTAAAAATAAAATATAAATCTTTTTTAATTTAGAGATTAAATTAATTTTTGTAACATATTAATGATTTTCGGCGTTTTCCTACATAAAAATATGTTCTAAAAAGTGACGTTTTTTACCTATCGTGTAAATAAATTCATTCTCTCCCTCTGCTCTAAAATTATCTAAAATCGCGAAAATGAATTCAGCCTTGCTTTTTAGGTTCAAAAACGCATAAAATCAATACAAAAAAAATAAATAAAACCTATAATTTAATGTTATCCCCATTTGTATAATATAATATTTAATTTTCTTTTTTTTTTTTTGTTTTTCCAAGGTACTAGGTGAATCTTCTTAGGCACCTGTTCTTTCTTTGGAGGTTTAGCAAGAAGGATGATAACATCATTGGAGTTATGAGTTTTAAAAAAAAACACGTTTTTGTTTTTGATGATAACTGAAGAACCGTGATAGATAGAAAATTAATTTTTTTTAGAAAATATAGGTATTTTAATTCTCTTTCGAATGCTATCCACCCCATTCAGATACATAGAGCCGTTCTCGAGAAATTACGATTTTTAAAAAATGTCAAAAAATGTTTAACCTCAAATATCTCTGAAATTTATGGACCAATCATTTTGCCCAAAGAACTCGACCGAGAACTATAAAAAATCTACACGGAAAAAAATTTGGAAGCCTGCGATGTCGGAGGTATGGAATTAACAGAAATCAAAAAAATACCGAATCTGTACGCGTCCAAAATTGAATGTAGTCACTTCCAAATTGAATTGCGTGGACTCCAATAATTTCTGTTGTGTACGGATCTCAAAATGGGATTATGTGTATGCCATGTTGGAATGGCGGGTACTCCGATACTTTCGGTACCGTCGGGATCCGTCCGATGGAGTCCTCAGGCCCCGATTCTTGGTATCTCGGCGGGTCGACTATACATTCGGACGTATTTCACGCGCGCCGCTTCATAAATATACTAATATAATATATATAAACTATACTATAATAATACTTTGATATATAATGATGAAACGCATATATATGAGAAAAACGCACGCAAATGCGGACCGTTCCCCTTCTCTCGACGCTGTCGCGCCACAATACCAGAGATGGAGGCCTCAGACGTCCAAAGTGGAATCGCCACAATGCCGGAAATCTCGGAGTCTGGGGATGACCGAATTGGAGTTCAGAACATACGTTTTTGAATCGTGAAGACTCCGAAGATATTGGATTCTTACAGGTTCAACTTTGGATGCGCCTTAATTCCAAATTCGTCATAAATTAAGACGATCGATGGTATTGCACGGAGTCCATATATACCGGTGGTCTGGAGATCCTAAATTTTTTTCCGTGTACCTCTAAAATGAATTTTGAAGCCATTAAGTCAATTTTACTCTTGTTATCGTTGGACATACAAAACTTCTTTTTTTCATTTTTCAATTTTTTACTCAAAATCTAGGCTACAGAATGTATTCAAATTTTAACAGATTATAGCTATTTAAATTCTATATTATCATGATTTTTCTCAAAAAAATTGACCGTTAAGTTTAGGAGTTATAAGCTTCTAAAAAAAAAAATACGTTTTTGTTAATAACAAAAGAACCGTAATAGCTAGAAACTGTTTTCTTTTAGAAAATATAGGTATTTTAATTCTCTTTCGAACGCTATCCATCAGATTCGAATAACTCGATCCTATTATTAAAAAAAACCGCTGCCAATTCATTGGCCCGTAGCTTCCTCAACCGTAATTTGTTGATTCCTTTAATTAATTTTTAATAACAAAATTTATAATTTTTTAAAAAATTTATTTCTTAATTAAAATTAAATCCATAATTTCCTACGATATAATTTCCTATAATTTCCAATATGGCGCCAAATTATCAAAGCACTAGAAAATCCCTTATATGTACGTACAACGCACAACGCACGACGCACCGCACTGTGTAGGCGTGTATGCAGTACTGCGGGATTCGTGACTAACCCACAGCTTGTTGGACCCGGCCGGAATACATACTGCACTACACGCTACCCCTGATCGGAGCGCCACCTACTCTTATACTATTTTAATTATGCATCAGTTTTGAATACTTAAACTCAAGAATTCAATCATGAAAATTCAAACATATTACATTAGGACGCCAATACTATATACTTTTATAATATACTGATGATAACATCATTGGAGTTATGAGTTTAAAAAAAAAACACGTTTTTGTTTTTGATGATAACTAAACACCGTAATAGATAGAAAATTAATTTTTTCTAGAAAATATAGGTATTTTAATTCTCTTTCGAATGCCACCCACCCCATTAAGATACATAGAACCGTTCTCGAGAAATTACGATTTTAAAAAAATGTCAAAAAATTTTTAACCTCAAATATCTCTGAAATTTATGAACCAATCATTTTGGCCAAAGAACTCGACCGAGAATTATAAAAAATCTATCTCTAAAAGAAATTTGGAAGCCATTAAGTCAATTTTACTCTTGAAATCGTTGGACATAAAAAATGATTTTTTTCATTTTTCAATTTTTTACTCAAAATCTAGTCTACAGAATGTATTCAAATTTTAAGAGGTTATAGCTATTTATATTCTGTATTATCACGATTTTTCTCAAAAAAATTGACCGTTAAATTTAGGAGTTATAAGCTTCTAAAAAAAAAACACGTTTTTGTTAATAACTAAAGAACCGTGATAGCTAGAAACTTTTTTTTTTAGAAAATATAGATATTTTAATTCTCTTTCGAACGCTATCCATCAGAATCGAATAACTCGAACCTATCATTAAAAAAAATCAAAAAACAGTTTTGCGAAAATCCAAAATTTGAAAAAAAACAACAACGCATAGCCCCAATCAAAAAACTGATTTTTGACCCGCCATCACGCAAAAAACTCCAAAAAAAAAGACCTGTCCGGTCAAAATCGACCGAGTAGAAGCTGAGATTTAGGCGTACACACACACACACACACACACACACACACACACACACACACACACACGCACATACACACACACACACACACACACACACACACACACACACACACACACACACACACACACACACACACACACATCTATAGACATTTTTCAAAAACCATGTATTTTGATTCCTAACACCTCGAAACACACTTATAACATGTTTTTACAACAACTCAAAAATTGACTATCCCAAAGCTTCCTCTAGGAGGAAGCAAAAATAGATATTTTACTTCTATTTCAAATGATAACTTTATTTATCTGCTCAAAATTTATATAAATTTGATAGAAATAAATAATAAATAAATAAATAAATTTAAAAATTAACAATTTTTAATATTCATAAATGAATTTAATTATAATTATGAAAGAAATTTTTTAAAAAATTATAAATTTTGTTATTAAAACATAATTAAAGGATTCAACAAATTACGGTTGAGGAAGCTACGGGCCAATGAATTGGCAGCGGTTTTTTAATTAGTTCATGGCATTACTACTGGTGCTGCTTCTTTGGTAAGTCTCTGTTCCAGAGCTGAAATTGTGTGAGAATTCTAGAATCTGAAAATGAAAAAAATTTTCACAAAGTATCTATTTTTTATTTTTGCTTCCTCCTAGAGGAAGCTTTGTGATAGTAAATTTTTGAGTTGTTGTAAAAACATGTTATAATTGTGTTCCGAGGTGTTAGGAATCAAAATACATGGTTTTTGAAAAATGACAGGTCTCATTTTTTTTTTTGCGTCATCGCCGGTCAAAAATCCGTTTTTTGATTGGGTCGATGCGTTTTTGTTTTTTTTTTCAAATTTTCGATTTTCTCAAAACTGTTTTTTGATTTTTTTTTATTGATAGGATTGAGTTATTCTAATCTGATGGGTAACGTTCGACAGACAATTAAAATACCTCTATTTAAAAAAAAAAAAGTTTCTAGCTATCACGGTTCTTTTGTTATTAACAAAAACGTGTTTTTTTTTTAAGCTTATAACTCCTAAACTTAACGGTCAATTTTTTTGAGAAAAATCATGATAATACAGAATATAAATAGCTATAATCTGATAAAATTTGAACACATTCTGTAGGCTAGATTTTGAGTAAAACATTGAAAAATGAAAAAAATCACTTTTGTATGTCCAACGATTACACGAGTAAAATTGACTTAATGGCTTCAAAATTCCTTTTAGAGGTAGATTTTTTATAGTTCTCGGTTGAGTTCTTTGGGCAAAATGATTGGTCCATAAATTTCAGAGATAATTGAGGTTAAACATTTTTTGACATTTTTTAAAAATCGTAATTTCTCGAGAACGGCTCTATGTATCTGAATGGAGTGGGTGGCATTCGAAAGAGAATTAAAATACCTATATTTTCTAAGAAAAATTAATTTTCTATCTACCACGATCTTTAGTTATCACCAAAAACAAAAACGTGTTTTTAAACAAACACGTTTTTGTTAATAACAAAAGAACAATGATAGCTATAATTTTTTTTCTCTTAAAAAATATGAATTATGAAATATAAAAAAAAAAACACGTTTTTGTTAATAACAAAACAACCGTGATAGCTATTTGTTTTATTATAAAATATAGATATTTTACTTCTATTTCAAATGATAACTTTATTTATCAGCTCAAAATTTATATAAATTTGATATAAATAAATAATAAATAAATAAATAAATTTAAAAATTAACAATTTTTAATATTCATAATGAATTTAATTATAATTATGCAATAAATTTTTAAGAAATTATAAATTTTGTTATTTAAAATTAATTAAAGGAATCAACAAATTACGGTTGAGGAAGCTACAGGCCAATGAATTGGCAGCGGTTTTAATATTCATAAATGAATTTAATTATAATTATGCAATAAATTTTTTAAAAAATTATAAATTTTGTAATTAAAAATTAATTAAAGGAATCAACAAATTACGGTTGAGGAAGCTACGGGCCAATGAATTGGCAGCGGTTTTTTTTTTTAAGTTATATTTATTTTTTACATGATATATAAATTTATATATATATATATATATACATTTCTCGAAAGGGGTTTATAAAGCCCGTATATGTGTATATATATATATATATATATATATATATATATATATATATATATATATATATATATATATATATATATATATTGTAACGGGGTTCATTTGTAGAGAGGGTATTGATCTCTCAGGGGTTCGCGGGGTAATATACGATTGTATTCTACGCTAGGGCAACTCATGGTTGTAGAATCACAATAGTTCCTGCGACTAGCTGCAGCTGCTGAAAAGGGTAGAGAGCGGTATTCGGGAAATCATGCATAGGTTAAGGCGCGCTCACTAAGTACTCGTGACTCGACTGTTTAAGATAAATACGAACGGTTTATTTGAATAAAGTAATCGCTCTAAGGGGCGCGAAACCCGGACAAGATGATAATATAAAACGCGACAGGCCGAGACTTTAAACCACGCACGCAGCCGTCGATGCGCGACGGCAACAGGTTCCTCCGCGACAATAAGAAAGAAACGCATACATCAAGCGCGACTTCCTCTCGGCTGGCCAGCCATCGCAGCTATCTCTCTCGCTCTCGCTGCTATCGGGGCGGGGATGGAGCGTGCCTGACTGTCCCCGGCCTATGCTGTCGCTGTCTCTTTCTTTCTCTTCCTCTCGCTCGCTGGCGGTGGGTGGCGGCACCGTGGCGGTTACAGTTGCAGCGGTGGTGGCACAGAACACTCACACGACCTATTTCTACACGTAACGGTGACGGCGACTACTTTCACATTTCACGGCAAGAATCAACATGGCCGCGCGCTCACGTTCACAGCGGCGCGGCAGCTTCGTCTTCTTCTCCATCTGCTTCTGGCTTGTTCCGCGTGGCGCTCTGTCGATCACAATATGTGCAAGCGCGCGAGATTCGAATCTCGCAACGCCGTATGCGTGATTCTCATAACTTATATCGGCGCCCGTTGCACCCCCCATCCAGATTTGACGTCCCCTCGGACGTTACATCGAGGAAGGCAAGGGCGCTGAAATAAGGAGGCAAAGTCTAAAGTGGATGCGGATGTTCCAGACGTCGCAGGCTCGCTATGGTTTTCCACCGGCCGCGACATAGGATAGCGGAAGGGTCAGGTGGCTTTCCGAGGGCGCCCGCGTCCTCGCTGCGGTTGGGCTGGGGTGGATGGGGCTACTGGATTCGGCCCGAGTGGTTCTACTACCACTGCTCGGGCTCCCGCGGGTCTTCCACGTCCCCTCCGTGGAGGAGGTGAGGCGGGCGGTGCCACCGGGGTCTGCTCGAGTGGGTCTACTACCACTGCTTGAGCACCCGGGGGCCTCCCGCGTCTCCTCGGAAGCGTTTCGTCCGTAAGGGCGCCGCTGGGGGACCCGCTCGTTGGCGCGGCCTCTGCGTTAACCGTCCCTTCCGGCTCTTCGGGTTCTGGCGAAGCAGAGTGGTAGCTCTTCAGCTGTTCCGCAGCCACCATCTCTTCTACCTCACCGCCGTTGCCTACCAATCTGTAGGTGTTAGGTCCAAGGGCATCCGTAATACAATAAGGACCTTCAAACTTTGGCGCTAGCTTCGCCGCAATGCCCTTGGCGGCTGAGGATAGGGGATGGCTGCGCTTCCACACTCTGTCACCTGGTTTGAAAGTTGGCTCGCGCCTGCTGACGTCATGATAGCCGGCTTGGCGTTCTTGAGCCGCGCGCGTTCTCAAAGCGGCGCGCGCGTGTAACTCTGGAAGGCCCTCCATTCGCTCCTTCCAGCTAGCCAAACTTTCTTCTTGAGCGGGGTTGTCTGCTGCTACCTCTTGCATCCTTCGATGCGTACCTGGGGGTTCTGGCTGTCTCCCATAGAGCATTAGAGCTGCGCTCATCCCAATAGAACTTTGCTCAGCCGTATTCCTGGAACACCTCGCGACGATGTTCTTCTGGCACCACCAGTTTCCTGGTGCCTAGGGACCTCTGCACTGCCTTCAGGTTCTTGGGCACCGGGTAATTCCTGATTGGTTCGATCTTGGTCGGGTTGGGCCTCGTGCCGTCCCGGTTAACCAAAAAGCCCAGATATGCTACCTCTGGCTTGCAGAAAACGCACTTATCTGCATTGAGCGTCAATCCAGTGGCTATTAGCCGTTCTAGCACCATTCGGAGGCACTCCTTATGCTTCTCGAATGTCTCGGCGACAATTATAATGTCGTCGAGGTAGGCATAAACGTACGGCTCTATCTCGGGTCCGAGCACCTGGTCTATGAGCCGCTGGAAGGTAGCGGGCGCGTTCGTAAGCCCATACGGCATCCGCCGAAATTGGTATAGCCCCAATCCCGGGACCGTAAAGGCTGTTATAGGCCGCGCTTCCGCCGCCAGAGGTATCTGGTGGTAAGCACTCTTAAGGTCGAGCGTGGAGATGAACTTCGCCTTCCTTAATTTCCGCAGAATATCTTGCACATTCGGCAGGGGGTAGGCGCCTGGTTCCGTGACTTCGTTCACCTTGCGCAGGTCTTCACAGAACCGCCGTGTTCCGTCACTCTTCCGGGTCATCACGATAGGGCTCGACCAACCTTTTTTCGAGAGGGCTCGATCATACGTTTTTCGAGCATCTCCTTTACTTGGCGGTGCATCTCTTCTTGCACCTTATCCGAGACTGGATAGTGCTTCTGCTTGATTGGTCGAGTGTCCCGCAGTGTGATCTCATACTCCGCGCCCGTTACGCATCCTAAGCCTGGCGGAAGCTTGCTCAGGATGGCGTCTACCATTTCCTTCAGCTCCACCCGCTGAAGGTCCGTAGCGTCCTCGAGCCCGATGGCAGACCCTGCGCTGGGATCGGCCGTCAAGCTGGCTACTTCCAGGTCGACATAGGCTTCTGAGTCCTTACAGAAGAGCCTCTCCGTATGCGGGTCAAGTACAGCCCTGAACGCAGGTACAAAGTTGACCCCTGAGTAGCAGTCTGCATCGAGCTGGGGCATAATGGCGACTCTAATTTCGCGTGTAAGCCCCCCCCCCCCCCCACGGTGAGTGGGAGAAACACGTGGCCTAACAAGGGGCAGCGGCTACCATCCGCAAGCCTCACGCCTTCTTTCTCTGACGCTATGAAATCTCTCCCGAGGGCTGTGGCCAGGTGGAGCCCGACGATGCCCATCACCGTAGTGGACGCTCCCGGATCCAACAGAACTCACCCACCTCAATTCGAATCCACCAGCGCGTCTCTGCGTTGGTTGGTCGGCCAACGGAAGCTTCTCCTCGGTCGGGAGGCGGGTGAGCCTCTGACTCCTCGGAGGCCGGGCGAAGGTCGCACGCGGCCGCAGTGTCCTCGCACACTGGAGTCTTGTTCGGATTCGGCACTTGGAGTGCCGCCGGGGTTGGCTCGAGTGGGTCTATTACCACTGCTCGAGCTTCCCAGAGACTTGGAGCGGGGGTGATTTCCTCTAATCGCCTCCTTCCTGTTTCCCGAACAATTAGGGCAATACCTTGCTATGTAGCCGATATTGCCGCATGAGTAACAACTCAGCGGCGGCCTCGGCTCCCCTGGGGTTCGACCCCCGGGATTGGTAGGCGGCGCGGAGTCCCCTCCCGAACTCACGTCCTTGCCGGCCGGAGTTGGCGCCGTGTGCCTCTGTGCTCCCATTGGCCCAGACGGCTGATGGCCACGCCCTCTACGCGGGCCACCAGGGGAATGCCACGATGAGGACGTTCGCCCGGAGCTCTCCATTCTGGGGTTCCCCATGTCCGCCAGGCTCTGCTTCAGGACCCTCCGAAGCATGTCCTCTAGACTCTCCTGCTTGGGGCCCCTCTCGTCTTCCAGCGCTGCCACCATGCTCTTCTTGATTCCTTTCTGCTTGTGCGGCGTATCGCTCGGAGGGAGAGGCTTGTACGCCATTTCTAGCTGCATGGTGGCTCCTGGCGGTGGCGGCGGTAGATAGGCCTTGGAATACTCCAAGGTTTGCTCAGCATCTACCGCCAAGTCGAGCAGCTCCTCGATGGTTCGGAAGTCCGATCTGTGAACCATAGACTGCAACCGCGGCTTGAGGTTGCGATGAAGCTGGTCCAGCTGATGTTCGAGGCTGGGGGCGGGCAATATCTTCCTCATTATCGCGACGAGGCACGTGATATAATTCCTCACGGCCTCGTCCGCCCCTTGCGTGCGACTATTGTCTTCGGCCACGAGCCGCTGCTGGTACCTTCGGCTCGTGCCGTACCAGCGTCGTGCAGCCGTCACAAATTCCTGCCACGTGGTCCATTTCTCCTTCTCGTTTCTAAACCACGTGGCGGCCGTACCGGTGAAGGTTTCCGATAGCGACGACAGCAGCTCTTCATCTCTAAGGTTGGCCAGGACTCTGCAATCCTCGAGCCTCGCCAAGAGTCGGTCTATACACTGGCTCTTCTCTCCAAAGAAGCTTACGTACCACTTCCGCACTATTTGGCCGATATCTCTCGAGTAGTATAACCCAGACCTCAAGAAATTGGCCGAAGTGCCTGGCACGGAGTAGTTGTGCCAGCTTGAACTTCTCGCCGAATTTCGGCGATCACCCCCCCTCCCAGGCTGGGTTTACGTCCCGTAAATCAGCCTGGTCTCTAGGGCGAGCTGGCGGTGGCGAAGGCTGCCTACGATCCCATGCTTCGTTCTGCTCTGGAATCGTGAACGTGTCTTCGAATCGCACGTTCAGTCCTGCTCTTGTGTCCGCTATCTGGGTGCTAGACGCTGTTTGTCGCTGCTGATCTAGTCTATCCTCCAGTGACTTTACCTTTGTTAACAGCCCTGCTATCTGGATGCTGTACGCCGCTTGTCATTGGTGGTCTGCTGCTAGCCTGTCCTCCAGCAACCTTACTTTCGTTATCAGCTCCACCAATAGCAGGCTGATGTCCTTTGGCACCTGGAACTCTGTCCCGTCGCTTGCCCAAACGATTCCGTGTCGAAAAATCTAAATTGGCGTTTTCCGCACGCTGCGCATGCGCGGCACTAAAATCACTAGGTGTAATAGTTTCACCAGCGCACGCGCAAACGATTCCGTGTCCAAAAACAAAAATCTAATTTTTCGACCCTTTGCGCATGCGCAAACTGGAAATTAGTGATGCGCGCACCTTCCAGTGAGATGCGCTACCGATTGCGCGTGCTGAATCAAAATTTTCATTTTTCGACCCCTTGCGCATGCACAAACTCGAAATTAGTGGATGCGCGCACGTCCCAGTGAGATGCGCTAACGATTCCGCGATAGTGATTTTCCACTTTTTTCGGTTTCTGCGCATGCGTGGCCTCAAAATTACTGCGTGCAACCTCTAGGCCGCCCACCGCGTCCGCGCTCACGCGTATTTCCCTAAAAATGCGGAAATTTCCGCTAATATCCCTTAAAATGGGAATTGGGTGCGTATTCTGCTACTTTACGCCCCGGCGTGCACGTGAGTTGCCCAACAAAGAAATCGAACGCTAAAAACCTATTATTGATAAAAAAAATTAATAAATAGTGTAATGAATAATAAATAAATAATTGTTAATTAATCTCTTTGTTGCCCTCACTAAGTACTTCAACAATACTCGGCCTTCATAAGCAATGTCCTCGCTAAGTACGTGCAGGCCGGGTTATTCCCTCCAAGCAAGGTTATAAACCACCAGTTGGTTACCCTTGCACACACTATACACTTTTGTAGTAATTAATTATCTCTCTCGATAATTAATTATTCGCAATGCGAGTCTCGACCTGTTTAAATAATCGAATTATTCCCTAACCTATGCTTTCCAACACGTTAAGGGCGCCAGTTGTAACGGGGTTCAGTTGTAGAGACGGTATTAATCCCTCTCAGGGGTTCGCGGGGTAATATACGGGTGTATTCTACGCCCGGGAAACTCACCGTTGTAGAATTACCTGTAGTCCGGCAGAAGCGCCTCGGCACAGGTTCCGAACATGCGAGCCCGGCTTCTATTGTAGAAAGCCTAGGCCGCTTTCTACTAGAACCGGCGCTGCGCTCTGCCGCTGCTGCCAACTGCTGCCCGCGAACTACCAGCTGCTCGCTATGACCTAGCGTTACCAGCGCAGCCGGTCTTTCCCGCACAACGCCGCTGAGTTAACCTCTCAAGCGGCTATTGAGATACTTACTCCCGCTACCGATGTTCCTCTAGGAGGCAATGCCTGGGACTAGCTGCAGCTGCTGAAAAGGGTAGAGGGCGGTATTCGGGAAATCATGCATAGGTTAAGCCGCGCTCAATAAGTGCTCGTGACTCGACTATTTAAGATAAAAACGAACGGTTTATTTGAATAAAGTAATTGCGCTAAGGGGCGCGAAACCCGGACAAGATGATAAAATAAAACGCGACAGGCCGAGACTTTAAACCACGCACGCACGCAGCCGTTGATGCGCGACGGCAACAGGTTACTCCGCGACAATAAGAAAGAAACGCATACATCAAGCACGACTTACTCTCGGCTGATCAGTCATCACAGCTATCTCTCTCGCTCTCGCTGCTATCGAGGCGGGGATGGAGCGTGCCTCACTGTCCCCGGCCTATGATGTCGCTGTCTCTTTCTCTCTCTTCCTCTCGCTCGCTCGCGGTGGGTGGCAGCGCGGTGGCGGTCACAGTTACAGCGATGGTGGCACAGAACACTCACACGGCCTATTTCTACACGTAACGGTGACGGCGACTACTTTCGCGTGTCACGGCGAGAATCAACATGGCCGCGCGCTCACGTTCACAGCAGCGCGGCAGCTTCGTCTTCTTCTCCATCTGCTTCTGGCTTGTTCCGCGTGGCGCTCTGTCGATCACGACACGTGCAAGCGCACGAGATTCGAATCTCGCAACGCAGTATACGTGATTCTCATAACTTATATCGGCGCCCGTTACAATATATATATATATATATATATATATATATATATATATATATATATATATATATATATATATATATATATATATATATATATATATATATATATATATATATATATATATATATATATATATATATATATATACCGGATGTCCCATTTTAAAACCACCAGGCAAATATCTCGAAAACTATGGGAGATGGAAAAAAACTTTTAATACAAAAGTTGTAGGGTTCAGAGGGGCCCAACTGATCGTGACCTTGGTTATGATGTTGAGGTCAATGATCAAGGTCATTTGAAGGTCAAATCGATTTTTTCAAATGGGAACCCCCACTTTTGACCTCGTAAATGGAAAGAGCGGAAAATTTTACGTTCAGATATGTCCTTAAGTCAAGGTCATGGTCATGGTCATGGTCATGTTTAAAATCAAAATCAATCAACGCATCAAAACATTCCCATAATTAGGCATACGAGACAAATTGTTAAATACAAAAGTTTTAGGGTTCAGAGGGGCCCAACTTATCGTAACCTTGGTTATGACCTTGTGGTCAATGATCAAGGTCATTTGAAGGTCAAATCGATTTTTTCAAATGGGAACCCCTATTTTTGACCTCGTAAATGGAAAGAGCGGAAAATTTTACTATTTTTACTATTATCAATATTTACCAGGGTTAACCACTTATATCAAATAATAACAAAAGTTAATAAGTGTTGACCACCTGTATCCAATAGTGACCGGTAGTATTCAGCATTGATCGGTAATAGTCAATAATTATTACTGTTTACATCAAATTGTTTTCAAATTGAGCACACTTATATTGGCACAGAAAATTAAACTTTTTCGTTTTAAAATATTGTATAGTATAATAACATATTATTTCTTTTGTGGTGTGTTTTGATAAATAATTGCATTTACAACTAAAAAAGAATGCCTGACTATTCTGTTAATGAAATAGTTGACATTCTTCTTATTTTAGGAAAATGTCGACGAAACTATCGAGAGGCAAGCAGATTGTATCGTGCTCGGTTCCCTCAACGATAACATCCTGATCATACGGTAATACGTGACATTGAACTGCGCGGTCGACAAGGAAACTTCGTTCGAAGAAGGAGGACACTGAATGAACACGATTATGAAAATAATCCTCGCTTTCTTGCTGTTCTAGCCATGGTACATTTAAATGTTCATGTCAGTTTACGCGAAATCGAGTTAACAATGGGTATTCCAAGATCTACGGCCAGTAGATATTTACGATATGCGCGTTACCATCCTTACCACATTACTCTAAATCAAGCTTTAACTGTGGAAGATTATCGACGGAGAATAACATTTTGCCAATGGGCAACACAACAAATTACTGATGATGAAAATTTCTTTAACAATGTTCTTTTTAGCGACGAGGCTACATTTCAGAGTACTGGTATGTTGAATCGCCATAATTGCCACTACTGATCTCCTGTTAATCCTCATTGGATGCGAGAAGTTGATCATCAGCATCGCTGGAATGTAACGGTATGGTGTGGTATTATTAACGGATATCTGATTGGACCTTATTTTTTTGAAGGTCGCGTAACTCAACATACTTATTTACAGTTGCTGAGAGACGAGCTGCCACTCTTTCTAGAAAACGTTGATCTCCATACAAGGGCCAGAATGTGGCTACAACAAGATGGTGCTCCTCCACATTATGCCAGAATTGTCAGAAATTTTCTTAATGAAAGGTTTAACGGTCGATGGATTGGTAGAGGAGGTCCCGTAGCATGGCCACCAAGATCTCCAGATCTAACATCTCCAGATTTTTATTTATGGGGCTTCCTAAAAATACAGTCTACCGCAACAGGCCAACTACAAGAGATGACATGATTCAAAGGATTACACAAATCTGCTTAAGTATTCCACGTCAAGTATTATTAAATACTGTTAGAAACTTTAAAAGGAGAATAGAATGTTGTCAACAAGTAAATGGTGCAACTTTTGAGCATCTTCTTCAGTAAATGGTGACCGAAATACTTGGATCCTATGACTAAATACACATGAACGTGAAATTTTCCAATGAATTTTTAGCTGGCCTGATCATCCCCGACCTTGCCTTAACTGGCCGGGTCATCTCCGACCTTGCCTTAACTTACCGGGTCATCTCCGACCTTGCCTTAACTGGCCGGGTCATCTCCGACCTTGCCTTAACTGGCCGGGTCATCTCCGACCTTGCCTTAACTGGCCGGGTAATCTCCGACCTTGCCTTAGGTGACCGGGTCATCTCCGACTTTGCTCTTAACTGCACGGAAACTGACCATAATTTTGACCATGACCTTGACCCAAGGTCATATCAGAATTTTTCGGTTTTTCTATTTACGAGGTCAAAAGTGAGGGTTGCCGTTAAACAAAATTGATTTCACCTTCAAACGACATCATCCTTGACCTCAAGTTCATGGTCAAGGTCACGATCAGTTGGGCCCCTCCAAACACTACAATTTCTATATTTAACACTCGTATGCGTAATTATGGGAATGTTTGGATGCGTTGATTGATTTTGATTTTAAACATGACCATGACCATGATCATGGCCTTGACTCAAGGACATATCTAAACGTAAAATTTTCCGCTCTTTCCATTTACGAGGTCAAAAGTGGGGGTTCCCATTTGAAAAAATCGATTTGACCTTCAAATGACCTTGATCATTGACCTCAAAGTCATAACCAAGGTTACGATCAGTTGGGCCCCTCTGAACCCTACAACTTTTGTATTTAACAATTTGTCTCGTATACCTAATTATGGGAATGTTTTGATGCGTTTATTGATTTTGATTTTAAACATGACCATGACCATGACCATAACCTTGACTCAAGGACACATCTGAACGTAAAATTTTCCGCTCTTTCCATTTACGAGGTCAAAAGTGGGGATTCCCATTTGAAAAAATCGATTTGACCTTCAAATGAACTTGATCATTGACCTCAAGGTCATAACCAAGGTCACGATCAGTTGGGCCCCTCTGAACCCTACAACTTTTGTATTAAAAGTTTTTTTCCATCTCCCTTAGTTTTCGAGATATTTGCCTGGTGGTTTTAAAATGGGACACCCGGTATATATATATATATATATATATATATCTGTGTGTGTGTGTGTGTGTGTGTGTGTGTGTGTGTGTGTGTGTGTGTGTGTGTGTGTGTGTGTGGGTGTGTGTGTGTGTGTGTGTAAAACGTATCTATGCATAAAAGTATGCTCATGCCATCAGCTGATTGAAATTCATAATATCTTTTTTTTTACCTAATTACGTATATTTAAAGATACCATACGATATTTTGAGGATATTGAAGAGTCATAATTTTGTTGTTGTTTTATATATATTCTTCTCTCTCTCTCTCCCCCCTCTCCCTCTCTCTCTCTCTCTCTCTCTCTCGCAATGATCTCTGAGAAGCAGACGTAGAGGCGCTTGACCAATCATATGAGAGCAACGGTCGGAACAAAAACAGCTGATCGAGAGGAAAATGAAGGAAAAAAAATAATCTGAAAACGACCATAAAAATATGTAAACTAGATGTACATCGAAACGACATAATATTTTTAATTGAAATTTTGTATGCATGTAGTATATCAAAGCAGCTATCCATTGATATAAAAGATATTAAAATAAAACATAATGTAGAAACGTAAAAAATTAGTGAAATTCTGGCGCATCAATTTCAATGTATATGAAGCAAGGTCATCCCTCCGGCTTTTTCTACATTGGACAGATACTTGCCTTCGGAGCGCTTCCGCGCACCTTGATTAGAATGATGTAGATACAACTCCAAAAGGCTACGACAAAAATTAATATCCTCGGGACTTTTTCAGTATAACACAATTTTAACCACTCTTATAAGAATAGCTTCAAAAATTATGAGTCAAAGGGTTTCAAAATTTATGAAAATTCCTATTTTTATGTATTAGATAAGATACTAGATTAAAATATTAATTTAGGAAGCATGGAGAATAAATTTTTTCTGCTCTCAGGCCTGAAAGCGCCAACTTTCTGGCCGCTGCGCAAAATAAAGTTGCCGCTTTCCGGCGCCATCGAGCAGAAAAATAGTATACACGCCTCGGCAAGTAATAAAGAAAGCCTCAGATCACATACTTGTCAACCTCGGCGTCGCCTCGGTCGACAATGGCATCTGATCTGAGACATTTCTTATTTTACTAGCCTACGTATGTAATATACTATATCCCAAGGGATCTTTGCCCTTAACCTTTAGACTGCCGGGATTTTAGGTGTCAAAACGTCCTTTAAAAATGCCCAAATTTGAGTCTTCTATCAGGTATCAACTATATATAAAGTTCAAATCATGGGTTGAGCCAATATATTGGCTTTCTGGCAGTCTAAAGGTTAAGGATTTTTACTTTCTCAAAGAGAAAGCTTGGTAACGGTGAAATTTTTCGACCGCGAGCTTTCGATATTTTCGATATTTCTGAGCTCCCTGAGTCGAGATATGCATTTTCTAGAAAATGTGTGTGTATGTGTGTGCGTGTGCGTGCGTGCGTGCGTGCGTGCGTGTGTGTGTGTGTGTGCGTGTGTGTATGTGTGTGCGTGTGTGTGTGTGTGTGTGTTATAAAGGCTACAGTGGGATAAGAGGGTCAAAATGGCACTCTCCTGGATTTTATTTGGGATTGACCATTCGAAAGTACATTATTAAAAACCTCTTTAGCCCAATTTTCAGCTTCCTAGGTGATGATTTAAGTCTCCTAACCTAAAAAATGTGTTTTTCCGAAAATTTTTTTTTCCGCTCGACCTTTTTTTCAAACAATCTGAAAAAATTCACGGACCTGTGTTTTTGAGTAAGAAAATAGCCTGGTTTTTTCAGATTTTTTAAATAAAAATTGAGCTCAGGAAAAATTTTTTTATTTTTCAATGATTTTTTTAGGTTATGTATGTAATTTTTGGCTAACTTGGAAATAATGACTTTTGTGTATTCCCTGCTAAAAATAATCTTATGCTTTATCCGAAGATTAATCACGTATCAAATCACATGCCTAGTCATATATCTATCAGCATGATAAAATATGGCTGATTAATCACCTTCCCGTCACTTGATTAAGTATGTAATTCATAACCGGTTTAGAATGTGTTCACGCACATGATTAAGCAAGTGATTTTGCATATGCTTTTTTACATGATTACGGAAAAAAATATTAGTTCTGTATTATTCGTTACAGGATTTAGCATATTATTTAGCACGTGAAATAGAATGTATTAAGACAGATGATTGCGCACGTGATTTCACTTATGACTTCGTATGTGACTTACTAAAAAAAATTATACTTTATTGCTTGTCACGTCGTTAGACATATAATTTAGCCTATGTTTTAGTATGTATACAGGCAGATAATAAGCAAGTGATTTTGCATATGATTTTGTACATGATTACAGAAAAATGGTGGGTCTGCATTATACATTCCGTGATTCAGTATATTATTTAGCATGTGTGATAGAACGTATTTAGACACATGATTATGCATATGATTTCACACGTGATTTTGTACGTGACTTACCAAAAAAAATGTTATACTTCATTGCTCATCATGTCGTTAAGCATATGATTTTGAACATGATTACGGAAAAATTTTGTGTCTGAATCATTCAGAATGTGATTCAGCATGTTATTTAGAAATGAAGTAGAACATTTTTTTTGCTAAGTCACATACATAATCATCTGTGAAATAACGTGCATAATCATTTGTCTAAATACGAACTATTTTACATGCTTAATAATATGCTGAATCATGTAACGATTAATGCAAACGTAAAATTTTTCCGAAATCATCTATCAAATAACATTATAACCACATGCTTAATGATGTGCCAGAACACATATTGAAACACAGATTAAATCATATGCCTAACGACGTGATGAGCAATTAAGTAGAAGATATTTTTTTGCTAAGTCACATACATAATCATGTGTGAAAACACGTGCATAATCATTTGTCTAAATACGTACTATTTTATATGCTTAATAATATGCTGAATCACATACTGAGTAATTGAGACACAAAATTTTTCCGTAATCATGTAATAAAGAATATGCAAAATCACTTGCTTAATCATGTGCGTGAACCCATTCTAAACCGGTTATGAATCACATACTTAATCAAGTGACGGGAAGGTGATTAATCAGCCCTATTTTATCATGCTGATAGATATATGACTAGGCATGTGATTTGAAATAATCTCGGGATAAAGTATAAGATTATTTTTAGCAGGGTTTTTTTTCGTTCTTTCAAATGGCGGTGTCCGAATTTGCGTTTTCGAGCCGGAACATACTCAAAATTCGAGAAGACCAATTTTTTTTAAGCATTTTTCCCATGTTTTTGGCACATAACCTGAAAACCAATAGCTAAATAAGTGTTTAAAACAATGTTTTTCAATTTCTTACTATATTTTTATATCTTACTGTCAGAACTACCATTTTGCTTCAGATAATGCTCTAAAATTAAATTATAAACATTTTTTTCGTGTTTTTACCATGTTTTTGGAACATAACCTCAAAGAAGATCGTTCAATACGTGTTAGAACATACAAAAATATTCTAAAAATTTTTTTTAATGAATAAATTTTTTAAAATCGAGTATTATTTCGTCGGTAGCTACAAAGGCCCTGATACAGCCTTTTTCAGGCTCAGGGAAACTGCATATTACAGAATTATTCGTGTAACATATGAACATATGTATGTATTTGCAACTATACATCAATATTAATTATTATGAGTTGATATGCTGATAGTCAAGTGCCACATAGAGGTATATATTCATCTATAGTTCAACTACATACCTGCATAATTATAATGATAAAAATATGCTTTAAAGCAACAAAAGATTGAAATAGTTCAGTAATTAAATATCAACATGTGGGGTGCGTTTTTTTTATTGGTCGTTTCGCTAGTGAACCGACTATTCCGGTCGATTCTGTTGTCTAATTATAAAAAAAAAGAGTTCAAATAGACAAATTGTGTTAAAATATAATAAAATAATATAAAAAAATGTTACTTTTCTGCATTCTATTTAACTCAAATTGTCTATTTTAACTAATTTATTTTGTTAATTAAACAGGAGGAACGACCGATATGGTCTGATCACTAGTGAAATGACCAATTAAAAACGTACCCATGGTGCAGCGCTATTTCTCTCTAAAGCGCTAGACTGTGTATGCGGCCTTAACTGCATTCCATGTGAACGTGTAAAACTGCATATTACAGAATTATTCGTGAACCATATGAACATATGTATGTATTTGTAACTATGCATCAATATTAATTACTGTGAGTTGATATGCAGATAGTCAAGTGCCGCATAAAAGTATATGTTCAGCCTTAGACAATATAAAGCTTAGTATATGTAACAGTATGGCCCATTAGGCCCTTTACACTAAAAACAATATAAGGAACAGATACAGAAATAACATGGGTTAGTATATCTATATATACGAGGAACAGCGAGGAATACGCACTGTGCCTTATATATATATATATAGATCAAAGGGCGCGGCAGTGCCCAACTTGGCGAGTAAAAGAACGAAGTGACTAACGAGCAAGCGGGGCGTTGACGCACCCTTTATTCTTTGGAATAGTCCGCTCCAACCTTACTTTTTTCTATTTCTTGATAACAACATTTTTTTACGCTTTATTTGAATACTTAAGGTGGCTCATGCGTTTGGTGCCGTATCAAGTCGGGGCCCCGCAAGGGGCTTCTTTATTATTGCC
Organism: Torymus aiolomorphi; assembly: GCA_036365515.1. Taxonomy (NCBI): domain Eukaryota; kingdom Metazoa; phylum Arthropoda; class Insecta; order Hymenoptera; family Torymidae; genus Torymus; species Torymus aiolomorphi. The sequence continues at coordinate 79,004,533 of CM070876.1, forward strand.
AAATTAAGTTAACGTATTTTACGTAAATTTATTGTAAATAACTTCTAAATGTTCAAACAAAAAAAAGATTTTATAAATAAGTAAAAACTTTGCTAATTTGTCGCTACATTTATATGACTGGTCGCAGTGAGCATGCGCAGTAGCACATTTGTAACGTTTATTGTTAATATCTTTTTTGTTTGGTCGTTAACCTATAATTCTGATGATATCATTAGATTTTTCACAAAAAAATCTTTAATTTCATACATTGTACATTAAAAACTGCTTTTTTACAAGTTACTACGAAGCAATAAACTGTTCATTCCCATAAGGTTATGTGTTAAATGTACCTATTTATAAACTCAGTTTTTTCGATAATTTGGTCGTTGACCTACAATTTTCTTATTAGTACAGATCGAAAATTTAATGTCTAAAGAACATATTTGTTAAGTTTAAGATGTATCTGCTTTTTTATAAGAAATCGCATGAGCCACCTTAAATGCATTCCATTAGAAAGCATTTTTATACTAACCCATGGTATTTCTGATCTGTTCCTTATATTTTTTTGAGTGTAACGGGCCTATTGAAATGAGTTTGAGTGATTATATTGTTTATCTAAAATGAAGAACGGTACTTTCTTAAATACTTGCTACTAAAAAAGTACATCACAATTTCTTGCTAGTTGCAAGTCTATTTAAAAGGATAATCAAAAACTTATTAATTTTTTCTCAAATATTTAAGTACAACTTTTGTTGCAAAGCCAGCTAGTTTTTGCCTCCATTTTGTATGTTGTAAGTTTTTTCCAGATATATGTATGAAGAATATTATTATTTTCTATTTTCTTATTTAATTTTATCAAAGAAAAGTATTGCTTATTTTGCACCATAACACAAAATAATATTTAATTAGCCAGGTTATACATATTTAAAGTATGTTTTGGAAAACCATTCTGTAAACCACTGTTTATTGCAAAATTGAATTTGATAAATACACGAACATACTATTGATAGAGATTGGTGATTATCAAAATATATGAAATATACTAGCATCGAGTTTATTAAATATTCCATTTCTGTAAACTTTTAATGCTTTCTAAGTGAAGCGATCAAAATTGTTTTTTTAATTTTATCTCATTTACCATGTTGTATAAACTAAAAAAATCTTGAACCGTTTACTAATTTTTTTGAATACGTTGTGAAATAACATTGTGTAATGCAGTCATAAATCCAGCTTTTTTTTGTCTGGAAACCCTAGCGGAAATATTTTTGTTCAAAAATGTTAAAAACTGTTAGAAAGAGTTATAAACTGTTTAAAAATGTTACAAAATGTAGGATTTTGGACGTTATTAATCGTTTGTAACTGTTTGTAACTGTTTGTAACATTTTTCAACAGTTTTTAACAGTTTGTAAGAGTTATTAAATTATTTAATAACTTTTAAATATTTATTAATTATTATTATTAACATAGTAATAATTAATATTAGTATAATTAAACACTCCTTAGGCTTCTTCTGCATTGTTTGCCTTCGGAGTGCTCCCGCGCTCCTTGTTTCTCATGATTATAATAATGAGGCTATTAAATAATTATTAATTATTAATAATAATAATAATAATAATAATAATTTATTAATTATTAATTTTTCCTGAAATATATCAAATTTAAAATTATTTGAAACTGTTTGAAAGTGTTTAAAACTATTAAAATCTGTTTGAAACTGTTACAAAGTATTATAATTAGAAAAAATGTGTCCAAAATCATACATTTTGTAACACTTATAAACAGTTTTAAAAAGTTATAAATAGTTATAAATAATTTTTAACAGTTATTAACTGTTATTAACATTTAAAATTTACGACAGGGAGTTTTTGAAAATATTAGATGTGGGATTTAAGAATTCGTATCACTATACTTAATATCATCTTCTCATAAATAAAATGGGTTTTTCCAATGAGTAGAGGGTTTTATTAAATTCAGAAATTCACCCATTGTGCAACATATTTGGTAACTTAATTGATGATTAAGTACAATATTGTATAGATTTAATTAACTTTCAGTTGCTTCGAATATATTGGAAATCCAATGAATTTTTTATTAACTAATAAAAAAAGATAAAATCTTTTCATTAAAAACATATATTTTATTTATAAGAACTTGATATTAAGCATTGTCATGCACATTTTTAAACCTACATATAATGAAATATTGCACTATATAATTTCACAACATGTTATTAGTATTGTAATAGTATTTTAATAGTAGTTAATATTAAAGAAAATTGATAATAATGATGATCCAGGTTTTAAACAATATTATAAATAATTAAGAACACAGCTTATTTAATTTTACACATCTAATGAAAACTATTTTATTTCTTTTCTTATATATGATACCTTCGCACTGGTCAGGTTAATAATGAAAATACATGCTGATACACGCCTAACTCATAATAATAATAATTATTATTAAATTGTAAAGACTCTTCGCGCCGGTTTGCAATACAAACGATAAGGGCGCGACAGATTCGAATTTAAATCTCCCGCCTCACGCGCGCGCCGGCGAGAGTCTAGTTCGCGCGCTGCCGCTACGCGGCGCGACCCCTCTCCGCGCAGCTCCCGCAGTCAACCCGGCGGCGCGCGGGAATATAAGCACGCGCGACAGCAGCCCCAATAGTTCGTTCACTCGGACATCCTCCTTGTGTAGATGGTCTCGGCACCCTTGCCAGTTTATTGAGTTGAATAAAGTCTCACTTTTGACAGTTAAATAATTGTTTTATTTAACATACCCACGAGGTGCAAGGTCTTTACCCTTGCCTTGTTTATTGGTGACGGGATCACTCCTGATCCCCCGACTCCTTTTCCTTCCCAATTACCATATCTGGGTGGTGTAGCCGACACTAATTGTAAGTTGGGCGGGCTTTCTCTCGTCCAGACTCAACCCTGAGTCGACGTGGAGGGGTCCGTGCGGTGTCCGCTCTCCACGCTACGTAGAAGCTACTTCGGTGGATAACGGTCCCAGCGACCGGCAACGGGGGAATTCGCCTCTGCGGGCGCTCTCTGCTCTGCGCTCTCAGCTGTGGTAGCCTCAACGACCTTCGTCACTCTAGGGAGAGCACACCTCCAGCGAGTACGACGGGGGGACGTAGCGACTCAGACCACGAGACGCCTGTGGGCGGGTTTGTGAAGCACGCTCCCTCCAGCGTGCAAGCTCTGCTTGCCCTCTGCTCACCGATCAGCGTTTGAGCGAACTTGCTCCGCCAGTCTACCTGCAACTTCGGCGATGGACTCATCTTATCCCCGCTCAAGGAGAGCAGCTCCGAGCGAGCAAGCACTGCTCGCACCTCGTCTTCGACCGGCGTGGAAGCGCTCATCGCTCCGCCGGTCCCTGCACACACTCTCTTAGAGTGTCGACGATGGATTCGCCGTCCGTCTCAACGCGCCTGTAATTTAAGTACAGCTCGACCCACGCTCTGTAGCGCCTCCTTGCGCTTTGAGCAGCCCTTGATGTAGGCAAGCTCACAGTTGGCACTCCGCCGACATCCGTGCGCTGTTCTACTCTTTTACCCGAGCGAACACGTCTGCATCAATGCCAACGCTTAAGGGAATGCCTTATACCGGCAGAGTTCTCTGCCGTACCGACCGCAATGTTTTTAATTAAAGTTTAATTGTCAACTGATAAGAATTGTTCCATCGGTCTTACAGTCTTGCAAATTAAATTAAAATAATTAATATTTATGGCAGTCAGATTGCCCTTGTTTATAATCATTTATAAATTGTTTATATTCTGCGGGGGTAATTATAAACAAGGGCAATCTGACTGCCATAAATATTAATTATTTTAATTTAATTTGCAAGACTGTAACCGATGGAAAAATTCTTATCAGTTGATAGTAAATTGCAGTCGACATAAGTAATATTTTTAATGAGAAAGATTAATTGTTATAAGCTTTTCCTTAAATTCTGAGAGTTGACGCACATAGACAAACTTATTATCTACTTTCCCGTTAAATTTCAGATAAATCTATTGGAAAATAAAGACGAAATTTGAGAACTCGCAAGATGTCGTATTTTGAGGTTAATATGATATTATGCGACGTTGCGAGTTCTCAAATTTCGTCTTTATTTTCCAACAGATTTATCTGAAATTTGACCGGGAAGTATATAATAAGTTTGACTATGTGCGTGAACTCCCAGAATTCAAGGAAAAGTTTATAACAATTAATATTTAATTAAAAACATTATGGTCGGTACGGCAGAGAACTCTGCCGGTATAAGGGGAAGGAGTCCCCTCGCACCGCGCACCCCCTCTCGCAGCCGACGAACTCGATCGTTTGTTTACGTTTTGCCGCAGTGCTCAGAATCGGTGTTGTACGTCGTTTTCAGATTTCGTATATACATTCTCTTGTATATTTTCTGTATTGCCAGTAGTTTTTTGGTTCGTTCTTACCTTTTTTAAAGAATGGCATCCTAAGTGTCTTGTGTTTTTAGTAAGGTTATGGTTTTACTTCCACAAAAAGCCGTGTATAAGATTTAAACTTTGAAATTGAATTATTCCATAACCGATTTGTCAAACGATCTAATAGGAAATGAATCGAAGAACAACAATATCAAGTTTTTGGAATGATATCATGTAACCATTTTCATTTCAGTAGCCAACCTCCTTAACATATAAATAAAATCTTTTTTCTTCATGTGCTGTATGATCTCAGTTGCCGCTTCCAATAAATATACTTATATGTGACACTCAAAGCCATAGCCATGCGGCTTACACTTCCTTCCTTTGAGGGTCGCTTTCTTAGCAATCTTTATGATTACAAATATAATATAAAATAAAAAAAATTGAATTATGTGACTTATACATAAAAAAATACACACAAATGTGAATTTAAAAAAAAATAATACTAAGATTTTAAAAGTAAAGAATAAGTATTCTTAAAAAAAAATAAGTTGTTTTTTTAAATACTTTATAACGGTAAGTTATAACTATCAATTCATTCGGATTCTTTTCCTGTTCAGATACTTATATAACATAATTTTACCAAAGATGTTATGTTCGGGATTGTAGTATCCGAGTGAGCTGCTAGATGGCAAGCACCGACGAGCAACCTTCTATGAAAAATACACCTAAGAGTATACATATAGAGGCCTGCGGCGCCCACTCGCCGTGTGTTTTGGGTGATTCGGGAGGTGCTTTATGCACATGCTTCATACACATTACTTTGCCTACACCTTGCCTATCATATTTGCCTATACGTTGCCTACATTTATTGCCTACACTTTACGTTGCCTATAGCTATTTCGTCTTATTTGCGAATAAGACAATTTCTTACTTTTTTCTGCTTTCCAATTTATTCTTTCGAGAAAAGTTGTAAGCATAGATTCTTGGAGTCTAAATTCTCAATTCATTTCTTCTCGGTGACGAACCCTGTCAATATAAAACCCTCGTATACGTTCATTCGTATGCATGTTATTGTTATTGTTATTTATTTATTTATTTATTTTATTTATCGTTATTATTTAGAAACGTTTCAGAAATAAAAAATTCAAAATATATATCACAGCATTAGGTAGTACACTCTCGATGATATAAATGTATTCTATAGACTTCACATTTTATGATAATTACTAATTTCCATCAATGCATATTAAAAAAAAAAAAAGATTTTGTATTTCATTTTGATAAATATGTTCGAGATTCGAACATCTCGTTTTTTTCAGTGATTGTATGGGATTATAATCACTAGTTCTTGCTTAGCTTTCCGCAAGCAAGTTGTCAAAAAAGTATTTATATATAGATAATCTCATTCTTACAAAGCTATGCGTTAAAAGGAGTGTATTAAAAGCTCTCTCTTTGTAAAGGTTTCGTTTTGCTTAAATTATCTATGCCTATACTTGTACTTTCGAGTCAATTAGAATAGATCGTCACCTCAATTTCGAACAATACCTAACAAAAAACAGAATACAGTCCACATTTCAAGAAATATTTAATTTTTTACCATTCATTAATTATTATCAAAATAGTTTTAAGTGCATTATATTTCTTGGTGAAAAAAATCATTTTAATATGGAATAATAATCAAATTCATTAATTTTGTGATAATTACATAATGGCTTTATGACTTTAAAAAAGATTGATTATTACGCAAGTAACTGTTTTAAAATCACCGATATTTTTTGTAATTACATCCATGATCCCATAATATATCTTAAATATTTTCCATTTTAGTTTTTACATCAAACATGGATGAATTTGATGCAAGTGGCCAATGTTGCAACTGCTTCAAGCGAAATCTCAGTAAAATATCAGCTCAGATTAAGATCATTAATTCAGCTAGTGAAGTCGAAGCCGTTTGTGAGCAGTTAAATGTAGATAATGTTGACAGTGGGTTTAAACTATGCGATAAATGTAGAAGACTTGTTTTTTTTTTGGCACACGAAAAGTAGAATCTTCAACCAGTGATCAAAATCAGCCAATAAATTCTCAGTTAAGCTCGGAAATACTCAGCTCTCAGAGTTCAGGGAGCGTCTTTGAGGTAGTATTAAAACCACCTGTAGAAAAAAAACCTTCTACCGAGTTGCCCCTCAAAAGAACTATGATTTCTCATACAGCATGTTGCGTTTGTAGAAACAAAAATAACTTGACACGTGTACCATTGACTGCAAGTCTGCAATGTTTCAAAGAAATGCTAATCTTTATTCCAAATGGTAATCGAGTTTGTACGGAGTATTTAATAAAAAAACGATTTTTTTATGATGACCTGGAACTAATACAGATATACAGTAACACGAGTTTTTTAACTGCAGATGAAATATGTTTATTTAAAAAAAAAAATTCAGATTTAGCCTCGGAAACATTTTTAGATAAAATAAAATCATCAGTGCTTAGCGAAAAACAATTATTCTCTTTTACTGGTCTTTCGACTGATCAATTGCAAGAGCTGAGAAAATTAATTTCCATGAGATCATTGGATTCTAGAGACGTTACACAAGCTCTGGTTATATGCTTATTTAAATTATGAACTGGATCGTCGAATAATTTTATTTCGTCTATTTTCGAAATAGAAAACAAAATAAGAGTTTCACATTTTTGTCAATCACTAATTAATTCATTTGAAAAAGATGTCCTACTGAAATATTTTGGAGTAACAAGTATTAAAAGGGAGGATCTCATACGTGATCACACTTCTATTTATGCAAAATAACTGTTTAAATTAGCGAATGAGCTTGGTTTGGTTTTTGATGGAACTTACTTACGTCACCAAAAAAGTAAAAATAATGAATACCAACGAAAGTCATATTCAGGTCAGAAGAAATATCCTTTGGTCAAGCCATTCACTATTTGCACCACAGACGATTTCGTTGTTGATGTCCCTGGTCCGTTTTTATCCACAGAAAATGATGCAAGCATTATGAAGAAAGTAATGAATGATCTAGATGGTATAAGAACTATCATGAGAGAAGGTGATGTTTGCGTTGTAGATAGAGGTTTTAGGGATGTGATACCTTATTTAAAAAGACTTGGCTTTAAGATTCTCATGCCTGCCTTAAAGGGAAATAGACCCAACTTGAGTACGACTGAATCGAATGAACCTCGTTACGTTACGAAATTGAGATGGGTTGTAGAGGCTTTTCATGGTATTCTTGGTAAAAAGTATAAGCTTCTTCACCAGCAATTAGATAATAAACTTTTACCAAAAGCTGGTGCATATTGTAGAATTGCATGTTTTCTCAACAACCTTTTTGGTAAGCGTTTAAATAGCGATAAAGATGACGGTGGCTTACAAGGTATAATCATCGAAAGAATGTTAAATTCTAATCAAAGTGAAAATGCTTTAGCATTAGAAGCTGAGACAGCCAAATGGTCTAGACGGCCCACTACTACGATCAAACTAACATCCCAAGAAATCATTGACTTTCTGGAGATGACTGAAAGAGATCTCAAAATATTTTGTTCAGGTACCTATCAATTAGGTCAAGCCGTATGTTATTTGGCTGAGTTAATGGATGATAGTAACAATATCAATTTGGAATATATTAAGATCAAACCTAATATCATTAAAGTATTAATAAGGTCCAGGCATATTAACAGTAAGACTTACTAATGCTACATCGAATACAAACCTAACTCAATTGGATACAGCGCTATCTTAGTCAATGCGTGTGACTGAGCCAATGGATTACGAACTGTAGGATCCTGTTCTCACATTGCTGCAGTCATATATTATCTCAGTAATGCAAGATATAAGTAAAAAATTATTAGACCAGCGAAAGTTCTCTCGGAATTATTTACTACTTCAGATATTGATTCTGTAATAGACGAAGTTAGTGACGAGGATTAAAAATATTATTATAATTCAATATTAAAAATTATTACGCATGTAATTTTGTCAAATAGTACTTCTAAAAACAATTCTCGTAAGAATAAAGGTCAAATATGAAATGATACATAATTATTTTATTGTTTTAATAAAAGCACAAAAATATTCATAACATTTTTAGGCACGACCGTTACTCGGGAGAGCCTTATAATTTCACCAGAGCGAAAATTGTAAGAATTCAAATACTGAAAAATTAATGTGTAAAAATCACGTTCCACTCAGAGCGATTGCGTTTTAAGCGTTTTCTGAGATGTGTGTACGTCCGTATGTACTCAAGTTTCTCGATTATATCAATGAATTTTCGACCGATTTCATCGGGATTGCGGGAAAATACTCCTCTAATTATACGTAACTGCTGGTTCTATATTGAGATAGATCCATGAAAAATTTTTCAAATGCGAGCACAAATAAATATCTCAAAAAATCGATTTTTAAGTCTAATGTCTAGAAAAATTAATTTTAAGCTAATATGTACAGGTCTATCTGCTAAAACTAATCAAAATACAGCTTTTTTATGTTGAACACTTTTTTGTACGAGCAATATTTGCCAAGATAACTGCGAAAAACGGCCAAAAATGGTCAAAAATGAATGATTTTCGGCTATAACTTCTCAGGATTTGATTTTATACAAAAATATTAAATACAAAAGTTATAGATAATATTGAAACAAAACTTTTTTCCATTTAACAATTTTTTGTAAAATCAACTCCTGACGAGCTAGACTTATAAAAACGATTTTAAACGCCAAAATACACATAAAATGAACGATTTTCGGCTATAACTTATCAGGATTTGATTTTTCGCAAACATATTTAATACAAAAGTTGTAGATAATATTAAAATAAAACTTTTTCCCATTTAACATTTTTGTGTAAAACCAATTCCTGATGAATTAGACTTATAAAAACGATTTTAAACGCCTAAATATACATAAAATTGAAGATTTTCAGCTACAACATGACAAGATTTGATTTTACACAAAAATGTTAAATGTAAAAGTTGTAGATAATATTTAAACAAAACTTTTTTCTATTTAACATTTTCGTGTAAAATAAACTCCTGTCGAGTTAGACTTATAAAAACTATTTTAAACGTCAAAACATACATAAAATGGACGATTTTCGGCTAAAACTTGACAGGATTTGATTTTACACAAACATATTCAATACAAAAGTTCTACCTAATATTTAATCAAAACTTTTTCCCATTTAACATTTTCATATAAAATGGATTCCTGACCGCTTAGACCTATAAAAACGATTTTTAATGCCTAAATACACCTGAAATAGTCGATTTTCGCTTATCATACAAGAATTTGACTTTCAATAAAACTGTTAAATACAAAGCATATAGATATAGTTTAAACAAAACTTATTCCCAATTAACATTTTTATGTACAATAATTACTGGATCATCTAAACGTATAAACATGATTTTTAATACCCCAATACACGTATAGTGAATTTTCGCTTATTATTTCATAGAATTAGATTTACACAGAAGTATTCGATACAATAGCTCTAAATAAGATGGAAGAAATCGACATGACATTCCAAAGATAATATAATTACAAAAACATAATAATAAGATACAAAATTACATTTGATTACAATATTCAATGCGATAAACACATTGGAAAAATAATTAAATAAACAAAATATCTATTTCCCTGTTTTCTACAAAAAGATTTTTAATAACAAATTTAAAAAATTTGATATAAGATTACCCAGCTTAACCTACTATGTTCCCAGGACCTAAGCGATTGAACTAAAAGAATCAAAATTGTGTAATATTATATAAGTACATGTTAAAGGAATATCATATATACAAAAAAAACTTTTGTGTAATGTATGAGCTATAAATGTTGTAATATGGTAAATTTAAATGCATAAAGAATGCAATGTTCTAGCTGACTCAGTCTTACAGCATGTAGAAAACTATTAATAGGCTCACTGGGTAGAAGTCTGCGAAATACATAATGATGTATTTTAATACAACAGATACCCTGAAGCGAGTTCTTACACCCTGACTAAACTTAGAAATTAAATAGACGAGCTAATATTACCAGGGACAACTACCTACCCTTATCGCATTTAACAACACCCACAGTACTTATATAATATTTCCCAGTTCCTATTACCTATCCCCTCACACTTTAAAGTACTAACACTCGAAGATCACTTAGAGCTGCAGAAGTTGCAAAATAGGGCTAGACGGTCTAGGATGGCACTACTCCATGGATGCCAGTCTGCTGAGAATCATCTAACAGCGATCCACTGTGTCAGTAACCAGACCACCTAGGAGGAAAGTACTGACAGAGACCGACACTTGTGTTTCAATGTCAGAGAATACCTCAGCCTAGGGATCAGCAAAGCGCATGAACAGCAGATCAGTTCCTATTCTGGGGGACAAGCGAGGAGAGTTGAGCACCTAAAAACCACATATGACTAATAAATAGATGACTCAAAAAAACATACCATACAAAAGAAAAGTCTGCAGCAATGGCTGTTGTTCACACACTGTACCAGCTTCCTGTAACAACTAGAGAGGAAGAATTGGTGGAGACCTTAAACCGTTGTTTCACTGAAGACGCTGAAGACACAAGCAGCAGCTTAACTGTACACATAGTCACTAGCGTAAGAGCCAAACAAGGAAAGTTGGGCACCTAAAAACCACATATAATTAATAAATAGATGACTCAGACAACATTTACACACCCAAGAAACAGTCTGCAGCAGTGCCCGTCGTTTACACTACTCTCGCTACCATAGATACCTGCAACAAGCGAAAGTACCATCAGCTCACCCATCAGAGAGGTTAGGAACGAGAAAATGCTTACTAAATCTGCTCTCGCCGCTGACACACTGCCTTCCCATCTCCGACGAATCATCGACAATCGACGAACACGATGAAAGAGCGAACACGATTCACCAGGGCGGCATACTACAGCAGCCACAGTCATCGCTGGGGACACCGGAAGACAGACGATTCGATTGTTGACAACATACACCATGGACACATGTGCGCCACGGCTGACGGCACGCCGCACTACTCAGCAGTAGCAGAAAGCGCGCGCGATCATATATAGTATAGATATATCTTATACCTCGCGGTCGCACGAGTCGCATGTGTTTTTCCGCTGTTCTTGGTGTGCGAACGCAGCCTAGCCGAGACACGGTAGTATACATAGGTCCGGAAAGTGTGTACGACCGTGAGCCGAAGTACCTAGCGTAGCCGTTACAACTGCTGCAGTATAAGTATTCATGCAAGCAGGTCGCAGGGCTAAGCCAGATTGCCGTTGCCGAATGCATGAGTATTGAGCATTCTCCTTCTGTTTTTCTCCTTTTCGCGGTATTAGTGTATATATATGCGTATGTGCGCAAGTATTTTTTTGTAATTGAGATTGTATAGGTATATTTAGTTAGGAACACCCGTGAGTCCGTGAGCAGCTAGTTTTATATTATTATTATATATTTAATTTTTTTTTTTATTATAAATATCGGAAGTGTTGCAATTTTCTCTTTTATAAAAATACAAGGTTCGCCTGAGTATTGCGGTCGTGCCTATTATGTAAAAAAGTTTTTACATAGGGAGGGGGCGGGCGACGAGCGAAGCGAGGAGCAGATGTGTGTGGGTGCGGGGGGGATGGCGTGCCGAAGGCACGCTGGGAGGCCCAGCACCCCTAGTTCTATTTTTGATCTCAATCTCCCCCTCCTACCAGTCGGTTAAAAAAATAAACAAAAATATGGAAAAATCGAAAATAATTTTTTTGGCTCTAGGCCCTAGGATTGGATATCGGTAGGACGTAGGCCCATTTTCTGCAAGACTTTGAAATTTCGTATCTACCCATATTTTTTTCGGCCTAATCGGATATTATTAAGTCGGTTAAAAAAATAAAGAAAGATATGGATAAATCGAAAATAATTTTTGGCGCTGGGTTTGGATATCGTTCGGAAGTAGGCCCATCTTCTGAAAGGTCTTGATATTTCCTATCTGCCCATATTTTTTTCCTTCGTATGGGATATTATTAAATTGATAAAAAAAATAAAAACTATAGAAAAATCGAAATAATTTCTTTTCTTGTCCGGTTTGTATATCGGTCAGCAGTAGGCCCATTTTCTGAAAGGTCGTGAAATTTTCTATATTTTTCTTTTACCCCATCGGATATTATTAAGTCAGTTAAAAAAATAATGAAAAATATGGAAAACCCGATATTAATTTTTTTGGCTCTGGGATTGAATATCGGTCGGAAGTAGGCCCGTTTTCAGAAACGTGTTGACATTTCCTACCGACCCATATTTTTTTCGTTCCTATCGGATATAAATATGTCGATTAAAAAAAATAAAAACTTATGGAAAATCGAAATAATTTTTTTTCATCATCGGGTATGTGTATCGGTCGGAAGTAGGCCCATTTTCTGAAACGTCTTGAAATTTCGTATCTAGCCATATTTTTTTTTAGCCCGATCGGATATTATTAAGTCTGTTACAAAAATAAAGAATATATGCAAAGATCGAAAATAATTTTTTTAGCTCTGGGATTGGATATCGGCCGGAAGTAGGAGCATTTTCTGAAATGTCATGAAATTTCCTATCTACCCATATTTTTTTGGCCCGATCGGTATCACTAAGTCGGCTAAAAAAAATAAAGAACAATATGGAATAATCGAAATTAATTTTTTTGGCTCTGTATTTGGATATCGGCCGTAAGTAGGCCCATTTTCTGAAATGTCATGAAATTTCCTATCTACGCATTTTTTTTTCGTTCCTATCGGATATTATTAAGTCGGCTAAAAAGAATAACGAAAAATATGGAAAAATCGAAAATAATTTTTTTGGCTCTGGTTTGGATATCGGTCTGAAGTAGACCCATTTTCTGAAAAGTCTTGAAATTTTCTATCGACCCATATAATTTTTTTGGCCCGATCGGCTATTATTAAGTCTGTTATAATAATAAAGGAAAATATGGAAAAATCGAAAATAATTTTATGTCTCTGGGCTGAAGTAGGCCCATTTTCGGAAAAGTATTGAAATTTCCTATCAACCCATATTTTTCTTTTTGGCCCGATCAGCTATTCTTAAGTCGGTCAAAAAAATAAAGAAAAATATGGAAAAATCGAAATAATTTTTTTTCATCGCCGGGTTTGTATATCCATCGGAAGTAGGCCCATTTTCTGAAAGGTCTTGTAATTTTCTATCTACCCGTATTTTTTTTTGGTCCGATCGGTTATTATTAAGTCGGTTAAAAAAATAAAGAAAAATATGGAAAAACCGATAATAACTTTTTTGGCTCTGGAATTGGATATCGGCCGGAAGTAGGCCAATTTTCTGAAATTTCTTGAAATGTCCTATATACCTATATTTTTTTTGGCCCGATCGGATATTATTAAGTCGTTTAAAAAAAATAAAGAAAAATATGGAAAAATCGAAATTAATTTTTTTGGTTTTGGGTTTGGATATCGGCCGGAAGTGGCCCATTTTCTGAAATGTCTTGAAATTTCCTATCTACCCATATTTTTTTTGGCCCAATGGGATATTATTAAGTTGGTTAAAAAAATAAAGAAATATATGGAAATATCGAAAATAATTCTTTTGGCTCTGGGATTTGGATATATGTCGGAAGTAGGCCCATTTTCTGAAAGGTCTACAAATTTCCTATCAACCCATATTTTTTCCTTCCTATCAGATATTATTAAATAGATTAAAAAAATAAAAAAATATGGAAAAAACGAAATTAATTTTTTTGTCTCTGGGTTTCGATATCGGCCGGAAGTAGGCCCATTTTCTGAAATGTCTTGAAATTTCCTATCTACCCATATTTTTTCCTTCCTATCAGATATTATTAAATAGATTAAAAAAATAAAAAAATATGGAAAAAACGAAATTAATTTTTTTGGCTCTGGGTTTGGATATCGGCCGGAAGTAGGCCCATCTTCTGATATGTCTTGAAATTTCCTATTTACCCATATTTTTTTTGGCCCAATGGGATATTGTTAAGTCGGTTAAAAAAAAATCCAGAAAAATATGGAAAAATCGAAAATAATTTTTTTGGCCCTGGTTTCGATATCGGTGTGAAGTAGACCCGTATTCTGAAAGGTCCTGAAATTTCCTATCTGCCCATAGTTTTTTCGTTCCTATCGGATATTATTAAGTCGGTTAAAATAATAAAGAAAAATATGGAAAAACCGATAATAACTTTTTTGGCCCTCGGATTGGATATCGGTCGGAAGTAGGCCCATTTTCTGAAACATCTTAAAGTTACCGATCCACCCATATTTTTTTGGGCCTGATTGGATATTATTAAGTCGGCTAAAAAAATAATGAATTTATGGAAAAACCGAAAATAATTTTTTTTGCTCTGGGTTTGGATATCGGCCGGAAGTGGTCCATTTTCTGAAATGCCTTGAAATTTCCTATCAGCCCATATTTTTTTCGTTCCTATCGGATATTATTAAGTTGTTTAAAAAAAATAAAGAAAAATATGGAAAAATCGAAATTAATTTTTTTGGCTCTGGATTTGGATATCGGCCGGAAGTAGGCCCATTTTCTGAAATGCCTTGAAATTTCCGATTTACCCATATTTTTATTGGCCCAATGGGATATTATTAAGTAGGTTAAAAAAATCCAGAAATATATGGAAAAATCGAAAATAATTTTTTTGGCTCTGGTTTGGATATCGGTCTGAAGGAGGCCCGTATTCTGAAAGGTCTTGAAATTTCCTATCTGCCCATATTTTTTTGGTTCCTATCGGACATTATTAAGTTGTTTCAAATAATAAAGAAAAATATTGAAAAACCGATAATAATTTTTTTGGCCCTGGGATTGGATATCGGTCGGAACTAGGCCCATTTTCGAAACGTCTTGAAGTTACCGATCTACCCATATTTTTTTGGGCCCGATCGGATACTATTATGTCGGCTCAAAAAAAGTAAAGAAAATATGGAAAAATCGAAAATAATTTTTTTTGCTCTGGGTTTGGATATCGGCCGGAAGTAGGCCCATTTTCTGAAATGTCTTGAAATTTACTATCGACCTATATTTTTTTGGCCCTATTGGATATTAGTAATTCGATTAAATAAATAAAGAAAAATATGGAAAAGTCGAAAATAATTTTATTGGCTCTGGGTTTGGATATCCGTCGGAAGTAGGAAAATTTTCTGAAATGTCTTGAAATTTCCTATCTACCTATAATTTTTTTTTACCCTATCGGATATTATTAAATCGGTTAAAAATATAATGAAAAATATTGAAAAACCGATAATAATTTTTTTGGCCCTGGGATTGGATATCGGTCGGAAGTAGGCCCATTTTCTGAAAGGTCGTGAAATTTTTATATTTTTCTTTTGGCCCCATCGGATATTATTAAGTCGGTTAAAAAAATTATGAAAAATATGTAAAAACCGATAATAATTTTGTTGGCCCTGGGATTGGATATCTGTCGGCACTACGCCCATTTTCTGAAACGTGTAGAAATTTCCTATCTACCCATATTTTTTTCGTTCCTATCGGCTATTAGTAAGTCGATTAAAAAAAATAAAAAAATATAGTAAAATCGAAATAATTTTTTTTTTTGCCCAGGTTTGTTTATCGGTCGGCAGTAGGACCATTTTCTGAAAAGTCGTGAAATTTTCTATATTTTTCTTTTGCCCGACCAGATTTTATTAAGTCAGTTAAAAAAATAATGAAAAATATGGAAAATCCCATATTAATTTTTTTGGCTCTGGGATTGGATATCGGTCGGAAGTAGGCCCGTTTTCTGAAACGTGTTTGAATTTCCTATCTACCCATATTTTTTTCGTTCCTATCGGATATAATTATGTTGATTAAAAAAAATAAAAACTTATAGAAAAACCGAAATAATTTTTTTTCATCGCAGGGTATGTATATCGGTCGGAAGTAGGCCCATTTTCTGAAAGATCTTGAAATTTCCTCTCTACCCATATTTTTTTTTGGCCCGAACGGATATTATTAAGTCGGTTAAAAAAATAAAGAAAAATAAGGAATAACCGACAAAACTTTTTGACCATGGGACTAGATATCGGTCGGAAGCAGGCCCATTTTCTGAAACGCCTTGGAGTTACCGATCTACCTATATTTTTTGGGCCCGATCAGATATTATTATGTCGGCTAAAAAAAAAATAAAGAAAATATAGAAAAATTGAAAATAATTTTTTTTGTCTGGGTTTGGATATCGGTCGGCACTACGCCCATTTTCTGAAACGTGTTGAAATTTCCTATCTACCCATATTTTTTTCGTTCCTATCGGATATTGGTAAGTCGATTAAAAAAAATAAAATCTTATGGAAAAATCTAAATAATTTTATTTCATCGCCGGGTATGTATATCGGTCGAAAGTATGCTCATTTTCTGAAAGGTTTTGAAATTTCCTATCTATCCATATTTTTTTTGGCCCGATCGGATATTATTAAGTCTGTTAAAAAAATAAAGAACATTAAGGCAAAACCAATAATAACTTTTTTGGCCCTGGGCTTGGATATCGGTCGGAAGTAGACCCATTTTCTGAAAGGTCTTGATATTTCCTATCTGTCCATATTTTTTCCCTTCCTATCGGATATTATTAAATCGATAAAAAAAAATAAAAAAATATAGAAATATCGAAATATTTTTTTTTGTCCGGGTTTGTATATCGGTCGGCAGTAAGCCCATTTTCTGAAAGGTCGTGAAATTTTCTATATTTTTCTTTTTCCCCACCGGATTTTATTAAGTCAGTTAAAAAAATAATGAAAAATATGGAAAAATCCATATTAATTTTTTTTTCTCTGGGTTTGGATATCGGCCGGAAGTAGGCCAATTTTCTGAAATGTCTTGAAATTTCCTATCTACCTATATTTTTTTGGCCCTATCGGATATTATTATGTCGGTTAAAAAAATAAAGAAGAATATGGAAAATGCGAAAATAATTTTGTTGGCTCTGGGTTTGAATATCGGTCGGAAGTAGGACCATTTTCTGAAAGATCGTGAAATTTTCTATATTTTTCTTTGGCCCCATCGGATATTATTAAGACGGTTAAAAAAATTATGAACAATATGTAAAAACCGATAATAATTCTTTTGGCTCTGGGATTAGATATCGGTCAGAAGTAGGCCCATTTTCTGAAACGTCTTGAAGTTACCGATCTACCCATATTTTTTTGGGCCCGAGCGGATAATATTATGTCGGCTGAAAAAAAAATAAAGAAAATATGGAAAAAACGCAGCTTTGTATGCTCCATTGTGATTGGTGCAAACTGTTACCGCCTTGTTAGGCTCGTCAAAACCTGGATAGCCGTATTCGATGACGTCGATAGCGTGGACTTCGACGCGTCTTAACCACTCTCTCCTGACTTCACCATGGACAAATACCTTCGTTGCATCATACAGACTATCTCGAATGATTTTCTCCACGTCAGTGTAGAGAATGTCTCCAGATTTCCAGGCAAAACCATGATAGCAATGCTCCAACCATGTATTCTCCAGTCGGTACTTGTCCGTGAGTCGACGCCATGGATACGGCTCTCGAAACATGAGCACCAGAGGTTCTGATTTGTCGTCTAGAGGAAGTATGGCGAGTTCCTTCAGAATGAAATCGGTCATGGTTGCTTGAAGCCCTGCATGTCTACGACGTACTCCATTCTGAATGATTGCGCTGTATGCTACTTCAACCAATCAGAAGGCTTTCCGGAGGTTGTGACCTCATGATTGATTATTAGAAAGTTTAATCCATTATTATGTGATGAAAACCTCAACAGGCTGATATAACCGAAGACTCGCCTAACCGCTTGCGAGAGTACTTTCATATTAAAGCAACCTAGCGATCAGCTGAGCAACTACTACACTGGCTTTCTATGTATGCTAACCTAAAAACAATTTGTATTTTTTAAATGGTGAGAGCCCCAACAGTCGCTCCCACCTGTGAGGTACAACCACATACAATTACCTCCCAATCAATCAACATTCCTTTACCATGTAATATATGAGCCTTGCCTCGCGAAGTTCATTAATAATAATAAAATAGATTTCTGCAGAGTTATTTACCATATTTGCTCAACAATGAGTACTCGAAGGCGGTCAACTAATTTGTTAGGGTCATCCCAGACATTGAGTTCATATGCAGTTGCAATATTGTCTTGCAATGATGAAACAACTTCTTCCTCCTCCTCCTCATCATCACTAGGCCACAGTCTTTTTTTTCATTTACACCTCCAATTAATCAAGTCCTTATTTTTTATTTTACATTTGTCATGTTTTTCTTTCCAAAGTTTTCTCGATGAATTTTTATTGGTTGAGAAATCAGATGCATCTTTATTAGAATGATAAGGTTTGTAATAATTATCCACGTTATTGGCAGTTTCTACTAGAGAATGAGAGACAATTTGAGAATTTTCTTCATTGACAGTTGTGAGATTTAGAGGACTGACCTTCAATTTGGCTACCAGTGCAGAATCTTTTTGCTCGGCAGTCTTATATTTCTCTCCTATTACATTACTAGCATTTTTAACTTCAGAAAGGACATCCCTCAATCCTGGAAATACTCTTGACGATTGTTCGAACATTGGTGAAATAAAATTATAAAATTTGTTACTTTTTAGTTTCCGAATCGACTCATTTGCGCAGTGCAGCTTTTTATGAGCACATGAATTTACTATGATCATTCTATAATTTTCCAAATCAGCTGAATTAATGCGATTTCCATCAGGATTTTTTCTAAACAGCAACTGTAATAAGCCCTCAGTCAGTTGGAAAGTTGCACCGCATACTTTGTCGATGTTACCTTCAAACTCTATTGGCGAATTACCAATCATAATAATATTTGCTTTTTTGTAAACACCGTATACATTATCAAGATACCTCTTTGAATTACATTTGAGCTTGGATAAATAATTCTTGACAAGTGAAACCATTTTCTTATCAGCGTCAACAGCACTGGTATATGGAATACTATCAAAACAATCTAAATCCGCCGTCATCTATAAATAAGAGACATCATTTCTCACATTATCGAGAGAATTGTCGATGCTGTTCTTCAAAGACATAGATTTTTGCTTGATAGCATCTCTGAATATACGAAGGCTATCCGCTTCCCGCTGAGGATATGCCATGTTTATGCGTTCAGAGTTCAGCTCGAACTAAACATATATTAAAGCTGCAGCTGTTATTTACAGTCAAATCCATTCGCGGCACACATAACACAAAATCTGAGGTGTTTATGTATCAACACTTCAGCATGAACTCTGACTAATGATACTTTCATTTGGTTTACAATATATTTATATATATATATATATTGCTATTGGTTTGATATGGGGTTGGTAGTCCATCTGAATCAACAGGCAACCAGCACCTTTTAACATACTCGCTTTCGGAATCAATACTTATGATAATGCAAAACTTTAGTGCCAAACCTTTCACATTTGGGGAAAAGTTGTTACTCGTATGCCACATTTTAGGAAAAAGTATTACTCCTCCTATGAAAAAGTGTCACTCCTCCTATGGAAAAGTGTCACCCCTATGACACATTCTACAAAAAGTGTCACTCCTATGACACATTTTAGGAAAAAGTGTTACTCCTCCTTTGAAAAGGTGTCACTTCTCCTATGAAAAAGTATCACTCCTATAACACATTTTGCGAAAAGCGCTACTCCTTCTATGAAAAAGTGTCACTCCTATGACGCATTCTACAAAAAAGTGTCACTCCTCCTATGAAAAAGTGTTACTCCTCCTATGAAAAAGTGTCACTCCTCCTATGGAAAAGTGTCACTCCTATGACACATTTTAGGAAAAAGTGTTACGCCTATGACACATTTTAGGAAAAAGTGTTACTCTTCTTATGAAAAAGTGTTACTCCTTGACAGATTTTAGGAAAAGGTGTCACTCCTCCTATGAAAAAATGTTACTCCTCCTATGAAAAAGTGTCACTCCTCCTATGAAAAAGTGTTACTCCTCCTTTGAAAAGGTGTCACTCCTCCTATGGAAAAGTGTCGGTCCTATGACACATTTAGCGAAAAGCGCTATTCCTCCTATGAAAAAGTGTCACTCCTATGACGCATTCTACAAAAAAGTGTAACTTTTACTATGAAAAAGTGTTACTCCTCCTATGAAAAAGTATCACTCCTCCTATGGAAAAGTGTAACTCCTATGACACATTCTACGAAAAAGTGTCACTCCTATGACACATTTTGTGAAAAGCGCTACTCCTCCTATGAAAATGTGTCATTCCTATGGCACATTCTACGAAAGTGTCACTCCTACGACATATTTTAGGAAAAAGTGTTACTCCTATGACACATTTTAGGAATAAGTGTTACTCCCCCTATGAAAATGTGTCGCGCACCCTATGACAAAATGTTACCCCTATGAAAAAGTGTCACTCCTACGAAAAAGCGTCACTCCTATGACACATTTTAGGAAAAAGTGTTACCCTTCTTATGAAAAACTGTTACTCCTATGACAGATTTTAGGAAAAAGCGTTACTCCTTTGAAAAGGTGTCACTCCTCCTATGAAAAAGTGTCACTCCTATGACACATTTTGCGAAAAGCGCTACTCCTATGAAAAAGTGTCACTCCTATGACGCATTCTACGAAAAAGTGTTACTCGTGACACATTTTAGGAAAAAGTGTTACTTCTATGATGCATTCTATGAAAAAGTGTCACTCCTCCTATGAAAAAGTGTTACTCCTCCTATGAAAAAGTGTCACTCCTCCTATGGAAAACTGTAACTCCTATGACACATTCTACGAAAAAGTGTCACTCCTATGACACCTTTTAGGAAAAAGTGTTACTCCTCTTATGAAAAGGTGTCACTCCCTCAATGGAAAAGTGTCACTCCTATGATACCTTTTAGGACAAAAGTGTTACTCCTATGATGCAGAAGAATACTGCGTAAGCCACTAATCCAACCGATAGAGCGCTGCCGGCAGGGTGATCCAACAGTCAATAACCCAACCAGCAGAGCAGTCTACCTTGTCAAAAGTCGATAACCCAAGTCTACCCTACTTTTCCCAAAATGTGTTGTAGGAGTGACACTTTTTCATAGAATGTGTCATAGGAGTGACACTTTTCCATAGGAGTGACACTCTTTCATAGGAGGACTGACACTTTTTCTCAAAGTATGTCATAGGAGTGACACTTTTTCATAGGAGTAACACTTTTTCCTAAATTGGGTCATAGGAGTAACATATTTCATAGGAGTGACATTTTCTCATAGGAGAAGTAACATTTTTTCAAAGAATGTGTCATAGGAGTGACACATTTTCACAGGAGTCGGCTTTTCGCAAAATGTGTCATAGAAGTGACACTTTTTCATAGGGGGAGTGACACTTTTTCGTAGGAGGCATCATAGGAGTAACACTTTTTCCTAAAATGTGTCATAGGTGTGACAGTTTTCCATAGGAGGAGTGACACTTTTTCATAGGAGGAGTAACACTTTTTCACAGTAGGAGTGACACTTTTTTGTAGAATGCATCATAGGAGTAACACTTTTTCCTAAAATGTGTCATAGGAGTAACACTTTTTCGTAGAATGCGTCATAAGAGTGACACTTTTTCATAGGAGGAGTGACACCTTTTCAAAGGAGGAGTAACGCTTTTTCCTAAAATCTGTCATAGAAGTAACACTTTTTCATAAGAAGAGTAACACTTTTTCCTAAAATATGTCATTGGAGTGACGCTTTTTCGTAGGAGTGACACTTTTTCATAGAAGGAGCAACACTTTTTCATAGGGTGCGTGACACCTTTTCATAGGAGGAATAACACTTTTTCCTAAAATGTGTCATAGGAGTAACAGTTTTGTCCTAAAATGTGTCATAGGAGTGACACTTTTCCATTGGGGGAGTGACACCTTTTTATAGGAGGAGTAACACTTTTTCCTAAAATGTGTCATAGGAGTGACACTTTTTCGTAGAATGTGTCATAGGAGTTACAGTTTTCCATAGGAGGAGTGATACTTTTTCATAGGAGGAGTACCACATTTTCATAGGAGGAGTGACACTTTTTCGTAGAATGCATCATAGAAATAACACTTTTTCCTAAAATGTGTCATAGGAGTAACACTTTTTCGTAGAATGCGTCACAGGAGTGACACTTTTTCATAGGAGTAGCGCTTTTCGCAAAATGTATCATAGGAGTGACACTTTTTCATAGGAGGAGTGACACCTTTTCAAAGGAGAAGTAACGCTTTTTCCTAAAATCTGTCATAAGAGTAACACTTTTTCATAAGAAGGGTAACACTTTTTCCTAAAATGTGTCATAGGAGTGACGCTTTTTCATAGGAGTAACACTTTGTCATAGGGTGCGCGACACCTTTTCATAGGGGGAGTAACACTTTTTCCTAAAATGTGTCGTAGGAGTGACACTTTCGTAGAATGTGTCATAGGAATGACACTTTTTCATAGGAGGAGTAGCGCTTTTCGCAAAATGTGTCATAAGAGTGACACTTTTTCGTAGAATGTGTCATAGGAGTTACACTTTTCCATAGGAGGAGTGACACTTTTTCATAGGAGGAGTAACACTTTTTCATAGGAAAAGTGACACTTTTTCATAGGAGTAACATTTTTTCATAGGAGGAGTGACACCTTTTCAAAGGAGGAGTAACGCTTTTTCCTAAAATCTGTCATAGAAGTAACACCTTTTCATAGAAGGAGTAGCGCTTTTCGCAAAATGTGTCATAGGAGTGATACATTTTCATAGGAGGAGTGACACCTTTTCAAAGGAGGAGTAACACTTTTTCCTAAAATGTGTCATAGGAGTGACACTTTTTCGTAGAATGTGTCATAGGGGTGACACTTTTCCATAGGAGGAGTGACACTTTTTTATAGGAGGAGTAACACTTTTCTATAGAATGCGTCATAGGAGTGACACCTATCATAGGGAGAGTAGCGCGTTTTCATAGGAGCTGTAACACTTTTTCATAGGAGTGACACTTTTTCGTAGAATGTGTCATAGGGGTGACACTTTTCCATAGGAGGAGTGACACTTTTTCATAGGAGGAGTAACACTTTTTCCTAAAATGTGGCATAGGAGTAACAACTTTTCTCCAAATGTGAAAGGTTGGGCACTAAAGTTTTGCATTATCATAAGTATTGATTCCGAAAGCGAGTATGTTAAAAGGTGCTGGTTGCCTGTTGATTCAGATGGACTACCAACCCCATATCAAACCAATAGCAATATATATATATATATATATATATATATATATATATATATATAAATGTTTTTAAGCGTTATTTCTGGGATTATACAGTGTTATATAGTCCGTTTTCTCAGAGTTGCGCCATACAAGTGACTAAAGAAATAATCCCTTTCTTAGTACCGACACTCTAGCGGGGTCCCAGAAATAACGCAAAAACAGGGGGTGTAAATCTGGGACGTCCCAGAAATAACGTGGAGTCCCAGAAATAACGGGTATATATATACTAAAAACGTCCCAGAAATAACGCTTAAAGATATTTATATATATATATATATATATATATATATATATATATATATATATATATATATATATATATATATATAGATTGTAAACCAAATGAAAGTATCATTAGTCAGAGTTCATGCTGAAGTGTTGATACATAAACACCTCAGATTTTGTGTTATGTGTGCCGCGAATGGATTTGACTGTAAATAACAGCTGCAGCTTTAATATATGTTTAGTTCGAGCTGAACTCTGAACGCATAAACATGGCATATCCTCAGCGGGAAGCGGATAGCCTTCGTATATTCAGAGATGCTATCAAGCAAAAATCTATGTCTTTGAAGAACAGCATCGACAATTCTCTCGATAATGTGAGAAATGATATCTCTTATTTATAGATGACGGCGGATTTAGATTGTTTTGATAGTATTCCATATACCAGTGCTGTTGACGCTGATAAGAAAATGGTTTCACTTGTCAAGAATTATTTATCCAAGCTCAAATGTAATTCAAAGAGGTATCTTGATAATGTATACGGTGTTTACAAAAAAGCAAATATTATTATGATTGGTAATTCGCCAATAGAGTTTGAAGGTAACATCGACAAAGTATGCGGTGCAACTTTCCAACTGACTGAGGGCTTATTACAGTTGCTGTTTAGAAAAAATCCTGATGGAAATCGCATTAATTCAGCTGATTTGGAAAATTATAGAATGATCATAGTAAATTCATGTGCTCATAAAAAGCTGCACTGCGCAAATGAGTCGATTCGGAAACTAAAAAGTAACAAATTTTATAATTTTATTTCACCAATGTTCGAACAATCGTCAAGAGTATTTCCAGGATTGAGGGATGTCCTTTCTGAAGTTAAAAATGCTAGTAATGTAATAGGAGAGAAATATAAGACTGCCGAGCAAAAAGATTCTGCACTGGTAGCCAAATTGAAGGTCAATCCTCTAAATCTCACAACTGTCAATGAAGAAAATTCTCAAATTGTCTCTCATTCTCTAGTGGAAACTGCCAATAACGTGGATAATTATTACAAACCTTATCATTCTAATAAAGATGCATCTGATTTCTCAACCAATAAAAATTCATCGAGAAAACTTTGGAAAGAAAAACATGACAAATGTAAAATAAAAAATAAGGACTTGATTAATTGGAGGTGTAAATGAAAAAAAAGACTGTGGCCTAGTGATGATGAGGAGGAGGAGGAAGAAGTTTTTTCATCATTGCAAGACAATATTGCAACTGCATATGAACTCAATGTCTGGGATGACCCTAACAAATTAGTTGACCGCCTTCGAGTACTCATTGTTTAGCAAAATATGGTAAATAACTCTGCAGAAATCTATTTTATTATTATTAATGAACTTCGCAAGGCAAGGCTCATATATTACATGGTAAAGGAATGTTGATTGATTGGGAGGTAATTGTATGTGGTTGTACCCCACAGGTGGGAGCGACTGTTGGGGCTCTCACCATTTAAAAAATACAAATTGTTTTAGGTTAGCATACATAGAAAGTCAGTGTAGTAGTTGCTCAGCTGATCGCTAGGTTGCTTTAATATGAAAGTACTCTCGCAAGCGGTTAGGCGAGTCTTCGGTTATATCAGCCTGTTGAGGTTTTCATCACATAATAATGGATTAAACTTTCTAATAATCAATCATCAGGTCACAACCTCCGGAAAGCCTTCTGATTGGTTGAAGTAGCATACAGCGCAATCATTCAGAATGGAGTACGTCGTAGACATGCAGGGCTTCAAGCAACCAGTGAACGATTTCATTCTGAAGGAACTCGCCATACTTCCTCTAGACGACAAATCAGAACCTCTGGTGCTCATGTTTCGAGAGCCGTATCCATGGCGTCGACTCACGGACAAGTACCGATGGGAGAATACATGGTTGGAGCATTGCTATCATGGTCTTGCCTGGAAATCTGGAGACATTCTCTACACTGACGTGGAGAAAATTATTCGAGATAGTCTGTATGATGCAACGAAGGTATTTGTCCATGGTGAAGTCAGGAGAGAGTGGTTAAGACGCGTCAAAGTCCACGCTATCGACGTCATCGAATACGGCTATCCAGGTTTTGACGAGCCTAACAAGGCGGTGACTGTTTGCACCAATCACAATGGAGCATACAAAGCTGCATGTGCAGTTCACAACGTCAAGCTGATGAAAAATTTTTACTTTAAATACATACATATGGATCATGAATAAACTCTATTAATAAATGATGGAGAGGTAGTGTACCTCACAGGTGATGGTTGGGGCTCTTATCATTAAAAAAAAATTTACCGTTCGATGCTCCGCGAATTCCCACCGGAATGGTGAAAATTTTGTCGAGCTTCTTAAATTTCCCGCTCTTTCAAATTACCCGCCATTTTTAAATTTCCCGCCATTTTGTATTTCCCACTCTGTCGCTAAATTAGATTTCTACCTTATCAATCGTTGATAGTGATAGCATGGTGGAGAGAGCGCTCGCGCGCAGTGGTGGAGGGTTGCGGTGTAGAGTGCTAGCATGTATAGTACATGTAGTACATATAGTATATGCAGTATACATAGTGCATGCAGTATACATAGTATATGTAGTTCACATAGTATATGCAGTATACATAGTATATGTAGTATACATAGTATATAAAGCATATACAGTATACGTAGTTCACATAGTATATAATGCATTCATTGTATGTAAAAGTTAATGTATTACAATTACCGATGGAGATAATCAGCTCTGTCAGTAAGGTAGAAATACCGTAGGGCTCGTATGTAATAAGCTGAGATGTGAAGAAACTTGTCTAAGTTTCCAAGAATTTCGTACCTCCCCTTTTATATTTCGGATCGTGGTGTTCGACCAATCAGAGAGCTCCATGCCATTTTTCCAAGAATTCTATTGGATGTTTGAAATTGCGTCAGCCAATCAGAGAGCTCCGTGCAGGTCTCAACCTGTTCAAACCGTTTTTCCAAGAATTCTGTGAAGGTTTGAAGATGCGAATCCCATTGAGCGGTGCTGGAATGCATGCTTCGTGTGTTATCTATATATAAATTGGGAGTATATGCTTGTGTCCCTAACATCATATGAATCAAAACTCGAGCGCTTATGATCCTCTTGTTGAACAGGAGAAAAAAGAGGAGAAAAAATAAAAAATGAAATAAATTAATTATTTAACAAACCACCACCCACCCTCACACGATATGTGAGTATAGCTAGTGTTTTGCACAACTTGACTTATAGCCGGCAGTTGCGCCTACTCAGCAGTGGACAGCACGACGACGCCGGCTAGTGGAGCGTGCAGTATACATAGTGCATATCATGTATATCATCTAACAGAATTATTGATGAGTTTGGAGCTATCTCATACGGCTCTGTTTGTAGAGTTGGATAGCCTATCTGATGTTGCATACTGCTCTGTCGGTAAGGTAGAGATGGCTGATTCATCTGCAGATGGCGCTACGAAGGGTATCAATGGAAACATAACCTCAAAATGATAACATAACCTCAAACATAACCTCAAAATGTTGACAAAGCAGAGTTGGGTATTGCATAATGCTCTGTCGGAAAGGTAGGGATGCGTGATCCAACTACAGATGGTGCTACGAAGGGTATCAATGGAAACATAACCTCAAAATGACAATATAACCTCAAACGTACACCAATTTTCAGAAGTCATGCTATTGTAAAGGGAAAAATCGAACGGCGGAACAGACAAAATTTTATGAGTTATGGTATGACTTTATTAGAAAAAATGAAAAAAATGAAAAAATAAAAAAATAATAATTAGTAATAATTAATAATAATTAATCAATTAATTATTTAACAAAATACCATCCGCCTTCACGTGAGTGTAGGTGGTTGTCAAGTGTTGGAGCACAGCGTGACTTATAGCCGGCACCGCGCCGACTCAGCAGTGGGCAGCGCGACGCCTGCCGCTCGCCGCCTAGATGAGCGCACGGAACTACACTCCCAGCGCGGGGAAGTCCCGGCTGCGCGACGGCTGCCGCTCGCCGCCTAATGGAGCGCGCGGAACTCTCGGCGGCGCGAAATTCAAATTGACAGTTAAGCAGCATGGAAATTCGGATATAGTATACATAGCCTATATAGTATATAAAGAACATATAGTATATAGTATAGAATATAATATATATAGTATATATAGTATAGTATATATAATATATATAGCATATATAGCATATAGAGTATAGTATATATAGTATAACATATATAGTATATAGCATATATAGTATATATAGTATAACATATATAGTATATAGCATATATAGTATATAGTATTTGGGTTATCAACTGCCGGTAGACTGCCGGTAAGGTAGAGTTGGGTGATAATGCTCTGTTGATAAGGTAGAGCGTTCTACCGGTAGAGTTGGGTTAGTGCCCTCCCTGCAGTCTACTCTGTTGATAAGGTAGAGCGTTCGGCCGGTAGAGTTGGGTTATTGGCGCAATTACCGGCAAGGCAGTGCTCTACATTACCGACCGAGTTGACCTCCCTGCAGTTACCGGCAAGGTAGTGATCTACCTTACCGACCGAGTTGGGTTATTGGCCTACATGCAATTACCACCCACCGATAAGTAGCGCTCTACCTTACCGACCGAGTTGATCTCCCTGCAATTACCATCCATCGGCAAGGTAGCGCTCTACCAACCGAGTTGGATTATTGGCGTCACTACAATTACCGGCAAGGTAGCGCTCTACATTACCGACCGAGTTGGCCTCCCTGCAATTACCATCCACCGGCCAGGTGCACTCTACCTTACCGACCGAGCGCCAGCTCCGATGGCAAGTGACCCAGAACCGGCCTAGCTCACCTACTTTACCGATCTACCCATATTTTTTTGGGCCCGAGCGGATAATATTATGTCGGCTAAAAAAATAAAGAAAATATGGAAAAATCGAAAATATTTTTTTTGCTCTGGGTTTGGATATCGGCCGGCAGTAGGCTCATTTTCTGAAATGTCTTGAAATTTCCTATCGACCTATATTTTTTTTGGCGCTATCGGATATTACTAAGTCGGTTAAAAAAATAAAGAAAAATATGGAAAAATCGAAAATAATTTTTTTTGCTCTGGGTTTGGATATCGGTCGGAAGTAGGCCCATTTTCTGAAAGGTCTTGAAATTTCCTGTTTACCAATATTTTCTTTGTTCTTATCGGATATTATTAAATCGTTTAAAAAAAATAAAGAAATATAGATAAATCGAAAGAATTTTCTTTCATGGCCGGGTTTGTATATCGGTCGCAAGTAGGCCCATTGTCTGAAAGGTCTTGAAATTTTCTATCTACCCATATTTTTCTTTGGCCCCTTCGGATATTATTAAATCGGTTAAAAATATAATGAAAGATATTGAAAAAACGATAATAATTTTTTTGGCCCTGGGATTGGATATCGGTCAGAAGTAGGCCCATTTTCTGAAAGGTATTGAAATTTTCTATCTACCCATATTTTTCTTTGGCCCCATCGGATATTATTAAATCGGTTAAAAATATAATGAAAAATATTGAAAAACCGATAATAATTTTGTTGGCCCTGGGATACGATATCGGTCGGAAGTAGGCCCATTTTCTGAAACGTCTTGAAGTTACCGATCTACCCATATTTTTTTGGGCCCGATCGGATACTATTATGTCGGCTAAAAAGAAATAAAGAAAAGATGGAAAAATCGAAAATAATTTTTTTTGTCTGTGTTTGGATATCGGCCGGCAGTAGCCTCATTTTCTGAAATGTCTTGAAATTTCCTATCGACCTATATTTTTTTTGGCGCTATCGGATATTACTAAGTCGGTTAAAAAAATAAAGAAACATATGGAAAAATCGAAAATAATTTTGTCGGCTCTGGGTTTGGATATCGGTCGGAAGTAGGCCCATTTTCTGAAAGGTCGTGAAATTTTCTATATTTTTCTTTGGCCCCATCGGATATTATTAAGTCGGTTAAAAAAATTATGAAAAATATGTAAAAACCGATGATAATTTTTTTTGGCCCTCGGATTAGATATCGGTCCGCACTACGCCCATTTTCTGATACGTGTTGAAATTTCCTATCTACCCATATTTTTTTCGTTCCTATCGAATATAATTAAGTCAATTAAAAAAAATAAAAACTTATGGAAAAATCGAAATAATTTTTTTTCATCGCCGGTTATGTATATCTGGCAGAAGTAGGCTCATTTTCTGAAAGTTTTTGAAATTTCCTATCTATCCATATTTTGTTTTGGCCCGATCGGATATTATTAAGTCGGTTAAAAAAATAAAGAACAATAAGGAAAAACCGATAATAACTTTTTTGGCACTGGACTTGGATATCGGTCGGAAGTGGGCCGATTTTCTGAAACGTCTTGAAGTTACCGATCTACCCATATTTTTTTGGGCGCGATCGGATATTATTAAGTCGGCTAAAAAAATAAAGAAAATATGGAAAAATGGAAAATAATTTTTTTTGCTCTGGGATTGGATATCGGTTGAAAGTAGGCCCATTTTCTGAAACGTCTTGAAGTTACCGATCTACCCATATTTTTTTGGGCGCGATCGGATACTATTATGTCGGCTAAAAAGAAATAAAGAAAATATGGAAAAATCGAAAATAATTTTTTTTGCTCTGGGTTTGAATATCTGGCAGAAGTAGGCCCATTTTCTGAAATGTCTTGAAATTTCCTATCTACCTATATTTTTTTTGGCCCCATCGGATATTATTAAGTCGGTTAAAAAAATTATGAAAAATATGTAAAAACCGATAATAATTTTTTTTTGCCCTGGGATTGGATATCGGTCGGCACTACGCCCACTTTGTCAAACGTGTTGAAATTTCCTATCTACCCATATTTGTTTCGTTCCTATCGGATATTATTAAGTCGATTTAAAAAAATAGAAGCTTATGGAAAAATCGAAATAATTTTTTTTCATCGTCGTGTATGTATATCGGTCGGAAGTAGTCTCATTTTCTGAAAGGTGTTGAAATTTCCTATCTACCCATATTTTTTTTGGCCCCTTCGGATATTATTAAATCGGCTAAAAATATAATGAAAGATATTGAAAAACCGATAACAATTCTTTTGGCCCTGGGATTGGATATCGGTCAGAAGGAGGCCCATTTTCTGAAAGGTATTGAAATTTTCTATCTACCCATATTTTTCTTTGGCCCCATCGGATATTATTAAATCGGTTAAAAACATAATGAAAAATATTGAAAAACCGATAATAATTTTGTTGGCCCTGGGATTGGATATCGGTCGGAAGTAGGCCCATTTTCTGAAAGGTCTTGAAATTTCCTGTTTACCAATATTTTCTTTGTTGTTATCGGATATTATTAAATCGTTTAAAATAAATAAAGAAATATAGATAAATCGAAAGAATTTTTTTTCATCGCCGGGTTTGTATATCGGTCGGAAGCAGGTCCATTATCTAAAAGGTCTTGAAATTTTCTATCTACCCATATTTTTTTTGGCCCCATCGGACATTATTAAGTCGGTTAAAAAAAATATGAAAAATCTGTAAAAACCTATAATAATTTTTTTGGCTCTGGGATTGGATATCGGTCGGCACTACGCCCATTTTCTGAAACATGTTGAAATTTCCTATCTAACCATATTTTTTTCGTTCCTATCGGATATTATTTAGCCGATTAAAAAAAATAAAATCTTATGTAAAAATCGAAATAATTGTTTTTTCATCGCCGGGTATGTTTATCGGTCGGAAGTAGGCTCATTTTCTGAAAGGTCTTGAAATTTCCTATCTATCCATATTTTTTTTTGGTCCGATCGGATATTATTAAGTCGGTTAAAAAAACCGCTGCCAATTCATTGGCACGTAGCTTCCTCAAACTTGATTTACTGATTCCTTTAATTAATTTTTACTTCCAATATTTAAAATTTCATACTTTATTTTGTACGATGTAAACGGCTTAAAATCGTTTTTATAAGTCTAACAACTCGTCAGGAGTTGATTTTACACGAGAATATTAAATAGTAAAATTTTTTGTTTTAATATTATCCACAACTTTTGTATTTAACATTTTCGTGTAAAATCAAATCCAATCAAGTTATAGCCAAAAATCGCCCATTTTATTTATAACTCCTCAAATATTTTAAATATAAAAGTTGTCGATAATATTGACATAAAACTTTTTCCCATTTAACATATTTCTGTTAAGTTAAATCCTATCAAGTTATATAAAAAAAAGAAGGTTCTACTTTATTTTTACTCTTTCATACATAGAGCCATCCTCAATACATTTAAAAAAAAGGATGCCAATTGCTTGATGCCAGATCTCTATACTCATTTTTTTTGTATATGTAGGTTTGAATGTTATGCATTTTTAAGCATGAAAATGGGTATTTAGAGGGTACATTGTTTTCCAAGGGTTACCACATTTTAAACAGCTTTCCGCACCACCACTGGGGTACTGTTATAAGCGCGTTGAATTTTTGATTTTATTGAGCTAAGGTTTTATATATAAGAAATAATAATAATTATATATGATTTTGGGACATGCCGAAATTATATAAAATTACACAATAATTTTTTATATAATGACCCTAAACACAACCATGGAATTCGCGGCAGCGCATGCGCTTGGGCATACGCGTACCTACACAACACACACGGGGCCCTTTCTACATATGTGTGTTCTGTCTGTTCTAGTGTTCTAGACAACTTCTCTCTATGTCTGTCTCTGTATTACATAAACGGAACAGATCCTATCTGTCTTTGTCGGGAACACACGGAACACACAGAACACACATACTTATGTAGAAAGGCCCCCGGACACGAGCTGACGGACAAGGCCGCAAGGCCAAAAGTGTCGCCGCAATTGAGTCTCTGAGTCAATGCTATAAGTATTAGAAAATATTAATATTTTAATTCTCTTTCAAATGCTACCCATCACATTCAGATACATAGAGCCATCCTCAATACATTTAAAAAAAATTGGGAAAATTTTATGGAAAATATTAACTTGAAATTTTTATAAATATCTTTGAAATTTAAGGACCAATCATTTTGCCCGAATAACTCGACCGAAAACTATCCAAAATCCACCTCTACGAGGAATTTTGAAGCGCTTAAGTCAATTTTTACTCCCGCAATAGTTGGACATACCAAACTCATTTTTTTCATTTTTCAATGTTTACGTTTTTATTAATAACAAAAGAACCGTAATAGCTAGACAAATAATTTTTTTTAGAAAATATAGGTCTTGAAATTCTCTTTCGAATGCCGCCCACCCGATTCAAATACATAAAGCCGTTCTCGAGAAATTACGATTTAAAAAAAAGTGAAAAAAATTTTAACCTCAAATATCTCCGAAATTTATGGATCAATCCTTTTGCCCACAGAACTCAATCGATTGTGATACAAAATGTACCACTAAAAAAAATTTCAAACTGATTAAGCCAATTTTACTCTAGTTATTGAACGACAAAAAAAACACTTTTTTTTATAAATTATTTTTTTTCTCCAAAAATAATGAATAAAAAAACCTAAAAATTTAGTAAGTTATAGTACTAAGTATTCTTTATAACGAAAAATATTTTCATGTTAATATTTTTTTTTAATTTTGAAATATAACCTATTTACTAAAAATGACGTTTTCATGAATAACTTATGACGAAATATAGCTAACGGCTTTTTTTTTTTTTTTTAATTGTAGAAAATTTTATTCTGCATACAGAGAATTTATCGTATATAAATAATATTTGTTCTAAATATAAAAAAAATTGAAAATAAAAATTTTGAAAATTTAAAAATGGCGATAAAAAACAAAAAAATCGATTTTGACAAAAATAAAATATTGACCCCAATTGTTGAAGCAAAATCTGAAAAAATGATCACTCTCTCGTTAAAATCGGTTGAGTAGATCATGAGATATCAGAGTATACGGACATACATACACACACACACACACACACACACACACACACACACACACACACACACACACACATCCATACGGACATTTTCTAAAAATGGTGTATTTCGATTCCAAATTTTCTATACAACATTCCTAAGACATTATCTCACAAACTTTTTTTTTTACTATCACAAAGCTTCCTCTAGGAGGAAGCAAAATAAAGAACAATAAGGGAAGTAGGCCCATTTTCTGAAACGTCTTAAAGATACCGATCTACCCATATTTTATTCGGCCCGATCGGATATTATTAAATCGGCTCAAAAAATAAAGAAATTATGGAAATATCGAAAATAATTTTTTTTTGCTCTGGGTTTGAATATCGGCCAGAAGTAGGCACATTTTCTGAAATGTCTTGAAATTTCCTATCTACCCATATTTTTTCTGGCCCAATGGGATATTATTAAGTCGGTTAAAGAAATAAAGAATAATATGGAGAAATCGAAAATAATTTTGTTGGCTCTGGGTTTGGATATCGGTCGCAAGTAGGCCCATTTTCTGAATGGTCTTAAAATTTCATGTCTACCCATATTTTCTTTGTCCTTATCGGATATTATGAAATCTATTCAAAAAAATGAAGAAATATAGATAAATCGAAAGAATTTTTTTTCATCGCCGGTATTGTATATCGGTCGGAAGTAGGCCCTTTTTCTGAAAGGTCGTGAAATTTTCTATATTTTTCTTTTGCCCCATCGGATATCATTAAGTCGGTTAAAAAAAATTATGAAAAATATGTAAAAACCGATAATAATTTTTTTGGCCCTCGGATTGGATATCGGTCCGCACTACGCCCATTTTCTGAAAAGTGTTGAAATTTCCTTTCTACCCATATTTTTTTCGTTCCTATCGGATATAATTAATCAATTAAAAAAAAAAAAACGTATGGCCGAATCCATCTCAAATCAGACAGCCCGCGTATGCCTATTTCACCTATCATGTTGAAATAAAAATATTTATGTTCTACTCGAAAAAATATTTTACACGTGTTTTTTTATTTTTTTGTTTCATCAAAATTTCATGCGTTCAGCGATGCCGAAAAATTCCGAGAAAATTCTTTCATTGAGAAAAAAAATTTTCAATGTGATTTTCAAACTGCTATTGTTTCTGCAGTTTTTCGAGCTTTTAAACGTGTAACACACAATTTCACTCAGTTTTGAGCCCTCTTTAACGGCCTTAATGTCATTTTCAAAAAAAATAAAAAATCCACGAGCTATGCACTTTTTACTGAAAAATTCATTTTTTAGGGAAGTGCCTTTTTCTCGAAAACCCCATGTTTTTTTTTGCACAATTTTTGTTGTCGTGATAGAGGACGGTAATGCCTAGCTAGACGTATTTGTGAGATTCGGTACTTTTTCCCTGGGATAGCGATCACTAATGAGATAACACACAAACAAATTTTTCACGCCTAATGCTTATATATAGTCAATGATATTAGAGTCAATGTAAAGGTATTTGTCTTTGTGTGTATGTAATATACAGGTACACATAACTATGTATTTATTTGTTATTTGCGTCTTTTGATTTTTTATTTTTATACCTTTTTTTCATTTGTATACCTATTTTACTACCTTTGTTTTTCTGCTTCATTGTTCTTAATTCAGTAAGCGGACGATCAGCGGTCTTTGCTGTCAAACAATGTATTTTATCGTCACATGTTTTTTAACCCATATATGAGTTTTTTGAATTCCAGGATACTTTGGAGTTGTAAGCCAATCAATATTTTTTTCTTTTCTGAATTGTTCTATTTCAGCATCTTGTAAATGTATTATTTTAATAGCATCAGTATATTTTTGAACATGTATTGCAAAATCATTTGCGTTTTGAATAGCTTCTTCAAGGGGCTCTCGAAGATTATGCGAAGTAGCATAATGCTTTATAAGTCCACCCACACCATCTACAGCTCCTTTGCCGTGCCCAGTAGCAGAGAACAACCATTTTATATCACACGGTGCTCGTTTTAGTTCATCTAATTGAAAGCGATTTTTAAAGTGACTCGCAGCGCCGTCTGATACGATGGTAATTTTTTTAATTGAATCACAACAATTTTCTTTCAAGAATTTTATAATTTTTTGTACTGCTAGCAAAGCATACGCTGAATCATGTTTTCGGTCATCACTTATAACTGCGAAACTTTGTGTCGAATCCCCTTGATAAGAGACTGCTGTGAAAATAGAAATTTGATCATTAACCCAATGATTTCCTTGAACAGCTTTATTATGAATCACAGCCCAGTTTTCAGCGAAGTCTATTTGAAGAACTAAATGATGTGAGTCTTTTTAGCACTTTCTCTTTCTGTTTTTATAGCTTTGCGTTGTATATTTTTTACATACATGTGAGTACTAACCCTCATGGTCCAAACCGAAAGTTCATCTTTAAAAGCAGAAATTGATAGTGTCTTTTTAATCAGGTTTCCATTATCCCACAAAGCATATGTAATTTCTTCTGTGCCTTCTACATCTTGCAGTTTTAAAACATGAAACGTAATTCCCTTAATCCCTGGACATAGTTTACATTCTTGTAAATAACATAAATCAGATGGCTCAGAACACATTGTTGCATTTATTATTTGTGACCGACTTTCATCCAACTCTGTGACGTTACTCCCTCTAAAATTAATTAAGCTCGTAAGAAATAAATCATAATTTGCGCAATAGATACAGAGACAAACTTCTTTGATGGGGCTAAGTAAGACATACTTTGGTCGCAAACTATAAAATTTCGATTTTCCAATTCTCAATTCTGGATAATCATTTTTAAATACTTTATACGTCTCTTTTAAACTTCGAGTAAGAAAACGCTTAACTTTTTCTCTTTTTTATTGTTAACTTTAATTGTAACAACGTCACATTTATTAGGACTTTGGCTTGGACAATTAAAATCATCATTTAAATAATATTCCATAACAATTTTTTCCATGTTTTCATCAATCGGATGGCCTGAATATGCATCTGGTTCTGAATAAATTCCTTTTTCTTTAACAAGATTTCTCGATTTGTTGATCATATACATTGTTATTTCTGCAAATAAAGATAAAATTTCATGTTTTGTAAAGGATGAAGGTAGCAAAGTCAGAATTTTTATTTTTTCTGATACCGTAGAACACTTTTGCAAGGCTAGACCAAGATTTTGTATCCATTCTGTACAATGGCATACAGTTGATTCATTTGCTGTTATAGAAACGTCATAAACATTGTTCAACTTCACATCAAGGGTATTAGACAATGTTGAAAGTATTTTTTTTTTCTTCTTTGTTACGTAATTTTCAATTGATTTTTCATGTATAAGATTTTTTCTTTTAAGAGGCGATACAGAACCTAAGAAAGATGTACTTATTTCATTATTAAATTCTTCAATGCGTTCTGGAGTACTTGGTAAAACATCTTCATCTCTATCAACTACGTTATCGGTAACTTCATTATCCGTTATAAATTCATTGTCAGTACTACTCACCAATTCTAAAGCACGATTGTAACAATGTTGACACAGATATGTAGAAGGTGTCAAAGGTAAATGAGGATAGAGGTGCTTCAATGGATGAGCAAGATTCTCAAGTTGTTTTAAACGTACGGAACTAGATTTGTAAATAATTTGTTTGTGTTTGTCTAAAAAGTCTGCACATTTGATTCTCTCTGTTGAGTAATATTGAGACATCGTAGTTGAGTTGATAAGGTGTAAATATGTAATAATTTTCCAAAAGATGATGGTTTTAAATAAGACGAGATGTGTGATATATAGCAGAAACCGAACTTTTCTTTGTAAATGTTAAGTCAAACCATATCCATCTAGCGGACAAATGTACTAGTACATATACTCCTATAAGTAGGCGCACGTACATGTATATTACATACGCACAAAGATAAATACCTTTACATTGACTCTAATATCATTGACTATATATAAGCGTTAAGCGTGAAAAATTTGTTTGTGTGTTATCTCATTAGTGATCGCTATCCCAGGAAAAAAGTACCGAATCTCACAAATACGTCTAGCTAGGCATTACCGTCCTCTATCACGACAACAAAAATTGTGCAAAAAAAACATGGGGTTTTCGAGAAAAAGGCACTTCTCTAAAAAATGAATTTTTCAGTAAAAAGTGCATAGCTCGTGGATTTTTTATTTTTTTGAAAATGACATTAAGGCCGTTAAAGAGGGCTCAAAACTGAGTGAAATTATGTGTTACACGTTTAAAAGCTTGAAAAACTGCTGAAACAATAGCAGTCTGAAAATCACATTGAAAATTTTTTTTCTCAATGAAAGAATTTTCTCGGAATTTTTCGGTATCGCTGAACGCATGAAATTTTGATGAAACAAAAAAATAAAAAAACACGTGTAAAATATTTTTTCGAGTAGAACATAAATATTTTTATTTCAACATGATAGGTGAAATAGGCATACGCGGGCTGTCTGATTTGAGATGGATTCGGCCGTATGGAAAAATCGAAATAATTTTTTTTCATCGCCGGTTATGTATATCGGTTGGAAGTAGGCTCATTTTCTGAAAGTTTTTGAAATTTCCTATCTATCCATATTTTCTTGTGCCCGATCGGATATTATTAAGTCGGCTAAAAAACTAAAGAAAATATGGAAAAATCGAAAATAATTTTTTTTGCTCTGGGTTTGGATATCTGGCGGAAGTAGGCCCATTTTCTGAAATGTCTTGAAATTTCTTATCAACCCATATTTTTTTTGGCCCAATGGGATATTATTGTGTCGATTAAAGAAATAATGAAAAATATGGAGAAATCGAAAATAATTTTGTTGGCTCTGGGTTTGGATATCTGGCAGAATTAGGCCCATTTTCTGAAACGTCTTGAAATTTCCTATCTACCTATATTTTTTTTGGCCCCATCGGATATTATTAAGTCGGTTAAAAAAATTATGAAAAATATGTAAAAACCGATAATAATTTTTTTTTGCCTTGGGATTGGATATCGGCCGGCACTACGCCCATTTTGCCAAACGTGTTGAAATTTCCTATCTACCCATATTTGTTTCGTTCCTATCGGATATTATTAAGTCGATTTAAAAAAATAGAAGCTTATGGAAAAATTGAAATAATTTTTTTTCATCGCCGTGTATGTATATCAGTCGAAAGTAGTCTCATTTTCTGAAAGGTGTTTAAATTTCCTATCTATCCATATTTTGTTTTGGCCCGATCGGATATTAAGTCGGTTAAAAAAATAAAGAACAATAAGGAAAAACCGATAATAACTTTTTTGGCACTGGACTTGGATATCGGTCGGAAGTGGGCCGATTTTCTGAAACATCTTGAAGATACCGATCTGCCCATATTTTCTTGTACCCGATCGGATATTATTAAGTCGGCTAAAAAAATAAAGAAAATATGGAAAAATGGAAAATAATTTTTTTTGCTCTGGGATTGGATATCGGTTGGAAGTAGGCTCATTTTCTGAAACGTCTTGAAGTTACCGATCTACCCATATTTTTTTGGGCGCGATCGGATATTATTAAGTCGGCTAAAAAAATAAAGAAAATATGGAAAAATGGAAAATAATTTTTTTTGCTCTGGGATTGGATATCGGTTGGAAGTAGGCCCATTTTCTGAAACGTCTTGAAGTTACCGATCTACCCATATTTTTTTGGGCGCGATCGGATACCATTATGTCGGCTAAAAAGAAATAAAGAAAATATGGAAAAATCGAAAATAATTTTTTTTGCTCTGGGTTTGAATATCTGGCAGAAGTAGGCCCATTTTCTGAAATGTCTTGAAATTTCCTATCTACGTATATTTTTTTTGGCCCCATCGGATATTATTAAGTCGGTTAAAAAAATTATGAAAAATATGTAAAAACCGATAATAATTTTTTTTTGCCTTGGGATTGGATATCGGCCGGCACTACGCCCATTTTGTCAAACGTGTTGAAATTTCCTATCTACCCATATTTGTTTCGTTCCTACCGGATATTATTAAGTCGATTTAAAAAAATAGAAGCTTATGGAAAAATTGAAATAATTTTTTTTCATCGCCGTGTATGTATATCAGTCGAAAGTAGTCTCATTTTCTGAAAGGTGTTTAAATTTCCTATCTATCCATATTTTGTTTTGACCCGATCGGATATTATTAAGTCGGTTAAAAAAATAAAGAACAATAAGGAAAAACCGATAATAACTTTTTTGGCACTGGACTTGGATATCGGTCGGAAGTGGGCCGATTTTCTGAAACATCTTGAAGATACCGATCTACCCATATTTTCTTGTACCCGATCGGATATTATTAAGTCGGCTAAAAAAATAAAGAAAATATGGAAAAATGGAAAATAATTTTTTTTGCTCTGGGATTGGATATCGGTTGGAAGTAGGCTCATTTTCTGAAATGTCTTGAAGTTACCGATCTACCCATACTTTTTTGGGCGCGATCGGATATTATTAAGTCGGCTAAAAAAATAAAGAAAATATGGAAAAATGGAAAATAATTTTTTTTGCTCTGGGATTGGATATCGGTTGGAAGTAGGCCCATTTTCTGAAACGTCTTGAAGTTACCGATCTACCCATATTTTTTTGGGCGCGATCGGATACTATTATGTCGGCTAAAAAGAAATAAAGAAAATATGGAAAAATCGAAAATAATTTTTTTTGCTCTGGGTTTGAATATCTGGCAGAAGTAGGCCCATTTTCTGAAATGTCTTAAAATTTCCTATCAACCCATATTTTTTTTGGCCCAATGGGATATTATTGAGTCGGTTAAAAAAAATAAAGTAATATAGATAAATCGAAAGAATTTTTTTTCATCGCCGGGTTTGTATATCGGTCTGAAGCAGGTCCATTTTCTGAAAGGTCTTGAAATTTTCTATCTACCCATAATTTTTTTGGCACCATCGGATAATATTAAGTCGGTTAAAAAAAATATGAAAAATATGTAAATACCGATAATAATTTTTTTGGCTCTGGGATTGGATATCGGTCGGCACTACGCCCATTTTCTGAAACGTGTTGAAATTTCCTATCTAACCATATTTTTTTCGTTCCTATCGGATATTATTTAGCCGATTAAAAAAAATAAAATCTTATGGAAAAATCGAAATAATTTTTTTTCATCGCCGTGTATGTATATCAGTCGGAAGTTTTACCGATATTTTTCTTTGGCCCCATCGGATATTATTAAATCGGTTAAAAATATAATGAAAAATATTGAAAAACCGATAATAATTTTGTTGGCCCTGGGTTTGGATATCGGTCGGAAGTAGGTCCATTTTCTGAAACGTCTTGAAGTTACCGATCTACCCATATTTTTTTGGGCCCTATCGGATACTATTATGTCGGCTAAAAAAAATAAAGAAAATATGGAAAAATCGAAAATAATTTTTTTTGTCTGGGTTTGGATATCGGCCGGAAGTAGGCTCATATTCTGAAATGTCTTGAAATTTCCTATCGACCTATATTTTTTTTGGCCCTATCGGATATTATTAAGTCGGTTAAAAAAATAAAGAAACATATGGAAAAGGTCCATTTTCTGAAATGTCTTGAAATTTCCTATCTACCTATGGATTAGGTCCATTTTCTGAAATGTCTTGAAATTTCCTATCTACCCATATTTTTTTGGCCCAATCGGATATTATTGAGTCGGTTAAAGAAATAAAGAAAAATATGGAGAAATCGAAAATAATTTTGTTGGCTCTGGGTTTGGATATCGGTCGGAAGTAGGCCCATTTTCTGAAAGGTCTTGAAATTTCATGTCTACCCATATTTTGTTTGTTCTTATCGGATATTATTAAATCGTTTCAAAAAAATAAAGAAATATAGATAAATCGAAAGAATTTTTTTTCATCGCCGGTTTTGTATATCGGTCGGAAGTAGGCCCATTTTTTGAAAGGTCTTGAAATTTTCTATCTACCCATATTTTTGTCGGCCCCAACAAATAATATTAATTCGGTTAAAAAAAAAAAGAAAGCTATAGAAAAATCGAAAATATTTTTTTACGGCGTTGGGTTTGGGTATCCGTTGGAAGTAGTCATATTTTCGTATTTCTTGAAATTACCTATCAATCCATATTTTTGTCCGTCAAAACGAATAATATTAAGTTGGTAAAATAAATAAAGGAATATATTTTAAAATCGGAAATAATTTTTTTCACCGCTTATACAGAAATTGTACTTTAACATCCTAGAGCTACCACTACATAATTAAAGAAAAACAAAACTCCTTTGTTAGAGGATATTTGAAACCTTCGCCAAGTTATATGGTTTTTGAAACCACTCTATGAGTTAGTGGATTTTCGAAGTCTTCACTGCATTGGTGAGGTTTTGAAGCAAACACCGAGTTAGCAGGTTTCCGAAGGAAACGCCGGAGAAATTTCGAAGAAATGCAATTTATAAGTTGAATAAATAGCATGTGATAATACCTTAAACTTTTTAATTTGCAATTTAATAATTACTACATAACTGTTTTAAATATAATTTTCTAGATCATTTTTAATAATTGCATTTATGGAAAATCAGATATGCAGAAAGAATTTTATATTAAAATGTAGATTTAAAAAAGTTATATCATGTAATTTATCAATTCTCTTTGAGAAAGCATTCTGCTAAAGCAGTTAGCAGCGGCTTTTCCCTTGAAACAAAATATAGATTGCAATATAATAACATATTACACAAAAAAATATAAATTTTTGTAAATTTTAAAGGGTTTTAACCCATTATATTTGAAATTTTCCGTGAAACTACTGTTAAAATAATATTTCATTCAATACTTTTCCAGCGTCTGAATTTTTTTTTGTATCCTCCTGCGATTACAATATATATTTTTAGCATCGAATACTCAAAATCTACCTCGAGATAATTTATTTTTAATTAATATTTTTTATATTGTTTGATTGAGTGGTTTTAAAGTAGAAACAATAAAAATTTATGAAATTTTAATAACATTTAAACTTTCAACTAAAAAAATAAACATCAAATTAAAAATATGTTTTTATATAAGTTTTCTAAATTAGTTTCAAAATATCTAAAAATAAAATGTAGAAAGGTGCAAACAAATTTCAGACGCTCGGAATTCATAGAATCGTAGAATTAAGTTATGCGAAAGATGCTTTTAAAGATAAGTTAAAACAAAAGTTGAGACAAGTTTGGTTATGTTTCCTGCCTTTTCTTTACTTTATACCTCCAGCCTCATAGAAGAAATCTTTTTTTCCTTCTGAATGTGCCCATAATTTTTCATTTGACGTACTGCTGTCCTTTGCGATGTTGCTGTTTCTGACTGCCTCAGCTCCCTTAAAGTGTCTCTCAGCAAATCTGGAAGTATTTGAATGAACTCCACCAGTTGTCAATGCGTATTTTATCAACTGAGTCTCTACAAGACCATTGTTGTACTTAGATACGGCATTGACAACAGCCATCTCTATAATTTTCCTGGTATATCACAAATACTACCACTTGAAATAGTATCGTGTGCTTCATGAACAAGGCAAAGCAAACCTTGCAATTCGGACTCTTCGTAAAGAGCCATTTGGATGGCTGAATTACACGGCTTATATACTCTCGGCCATCCAAAATATCCACAGAAAGCAATACCAGAGGGCCGCATAGCGGTTGCAAGGGGGAACTTGTGATGGGCAACTCTCGATAAGCACGCTTCGGCTATTTATCCGCTATGCGGCGCTCTGGTAGTGCTTTCTGTGGATACACTGGATGACTAAGAGTATATACCCCGTTTAAGTCAGCCGTTCAAATACTCTTTACTAAGAGTCTAAATTACAAGGCTTGCCTTGTTTTTGATATCCCCTTTACAACGGGGTCTCAAAATTTTACGACATATCTACATGAAGTAAATTAATTATGATTATAATTTTTGTATTTATTTTTGTACCTAAGTTCTGACGTAAGTTTTTAGGTAAGTTCTTAAGTAGGAACCTAGTTGAAGTACGCTGGAAAGTTCTTACCCAAGAACTTACTTAATAACTTGGGTAAGAACTTGTGTACTATTTTCAGTAGGGAGTTCTAAGTACAATATCCTTGAGGGCACTGTCTTCTTTATGTTGTGCATTAGACTGCAATTGAAACATAGTCTTGGACAAGAGTTCATGTTTATGATAGCAAAAAGTCGCTCTAGGGCAATAAAACCTAAACCAATAGAATTAACACTATTCATACTTCCTTGATTCATTAAATAAGGAGAGCGGGGCTTGGCTT
Organism: Torymus aiolomorphi; assembly: GCA_036365515.1. NCBI lineage: Eukaryota > Metazoa > Arthropoda > Insecta > Hymenoptera > Torymidae > Torymus > Torymus aiolomorphi. Next base: position 79,048,359 of record CM070876.1, read on the forward strand.
CTGTACGAGGGCTTGAATGACTCTCTCCAGCCACCCCACCACGAAACATACACTTCAATGGTATTTTTTAAGAGTGTCCAATAGCATCAGGAAATACTGCACTAAGCTCTTGCTCTCCACACTCACTGCATTAATATTTTGTAAATGTTTTGATCACACTGATGCATGCGCAAAAAGAAGTTTTCCTCCGCTGTGATCAACAGGTGGCTGTTCTTTACTTGGCAGGTTAGAATGCTCCTTTTTTCTTTTGGCGCCGGAAAGAAGTGAGGCATACTTCTGCGCGCGGCGCGCAGCTGCCTTACGCGGCCGCGACATGGTATTGTACAAACGGCACCTGATTGGCTGTTGAAACGTGTGTACGGCGCGAAGCGGTGGAAGCGGGAGAAGACGGCTTGGCGGCTCGGTGCACGTGCACTGAACGTATCAATGCTGGAGTGGCCCGGCGCGCTGCGCACTTGCCGTCACTCTTTACTCGTCCCGCAATAATCCGACAGCGACCGAGTGGCCTGACAATCGCCGTTCCGTCGAACATTTTTATTATACACGCAAATTAAAAAAATTTTTAACACAAAACTACCAAATCCAAATTCTAAATCACAACCCAAACCCGAAGGGGAGAAGATAAACATAAATGATTTAAGTGTCATGCATTGATATCGTAGCGGTAGTCGTGGCGGCTAAGGCGCGCCGCTATTTTTGTCCTAATCTTTTGGATCCAAGTTTTCCCGGATTCCCGGCCGCATTTTTTTGTTTTTTTGCTTTTTTGTTTTTTTTTTTATAACATGTTAAATTTCTTCCATTATATTATTATAACACACATTTTTCTTACCTCAATTTTTTTTTCTAAAAGAATTGAAATTTTACTTAAAAATTTTCGTTTTTCAAAATTATTTCATTAAATGCGCTAATTTTATAAGTATATACATGAAGTGTGATTTTTCGAAATCACGATTTTGAAAGAACCGTAAAAAAATTTTAACCTTAAATAGACAATTCTTTCACCTAAAGGACTTCCACGATAAAAATACAAACTCTACATTTCCATAAAATTTCAACATGATTAAATCAATTTTTTTCACTAGTTATCATGCGACAAAGAAATTGACTTTGTATAAAATACGAAAATTTTCAATATCAAATATCTCAAAAAGTAAGCGTCCGATTTTGATGAAAATTAGCACACATATTATCTATATCACATTTATCATATTGTCTATAAATATGGAGCTGATACGTAAAGCCTTCTCGAGAAATTGCGATTTGAAAAAAGATTAACAAAATTTTAACCTCAAATATCTCTGAAATTTATGAACCAATCATTTGGCCCACAGAACTCGACCGAGAGCTATCCAAAATCTACCTCTACAAGGAATTTTGAAGCAATTAAGTCAATTTTAATCCCGTAATCGCTTGACATACAAAACTCACTTTTTTAATTTTTCAATGTCTACGTTTTGGTTAATAACGGAAGAACCGTGAGAGCTAGAAACTTTTTTTTAGAAAATATAGGTATTTTAATTCTCTTTCGAATGCTATTCATCCGATTCAGATACATAGAGCCGTTCTTGAGAAATTGCGATTTGAAAAAAAGGTTAAAAAAATTTTAACCTCAAATATCTCTGAAATTGATGGACCAATCATTTTGTCCAAAGAACTCGACCGAGGAACTGTCCAAATTCTACATCCACAAGGACTTTTGACGTGATTAAGTCAATTTTACTCCCGTAATCGTTGGACATACAAAACTCATTTTTTTAATTGTTTAATTTTTTTCTTTTAAACTAACCAACAGAATGAATTCAAATTTTTACAGATTATAGCTATTTATATTCTGCATTATCATGATTTTTCTCAAAAAAATTGACCGTTTAGTTTGGGAGTTATAAGCTTTTAAAGAATGAACACTTTTTTGTTAATAACAAAAGAACCGTGATAGGTAGAAACTTTTCTTCCAGAAAATATAGGTGTTTTAATTCTCTTTCGAATACTACCCATCCGATTCAAATATCTCGATCCTATCATTAAAAAAAAGCAAAAAACAATTTTGAGAAGATCGAAAATTCAAAATAAAAAAAAAAACGCATCGGCCCAATCAAAAAACGGATTTTTGACCCGCAATCGCACAAAAAAAAAAGACAAAAATTATATTACCTGTCCGGTTAAAATCGACCGAGTAGAAGCTGAGATCCAGGCGTACACACACACACACACACACACACACACACACACACACACACACACACACACACACACACACACACACACACACACACACACACACACACATAAACACACACAGATACACACGCGCACACACACATCCATAGACATTTTTCAAAAACCATGTATTTTGATTCCTAACACCTCGGAAAACAATTATAACATGTTTTTGCAACAACTCAAAAAATTACTATCACAAAGCTTCCTCTAGGAGGAAGCAAAAATTGTTATGTTATAGACATTTATTACTCTAGTGGAGTTGAAATTTATATAATTTCAAAAACCATATTTTAATTAATAACAACTAACTCTTCTATCAAATATATAATTATATATATACTTCTACAGCGAGCTACTCATTTTACTCGCTTTCCCATTCTTTAATTTTTTATTCTATTTAAATATATCAAATAGCCAAGACTTCTGACTTTTGTGACAACTCTTAGAAGTACGTAAATATAAAATACTTCATGGGCTAAGTTTTTATTAAATGGCGTTAATCATGTAAGAGAAGGCAAACTCTAACATTCTTTTGAAAAATCTCTTATGTTTACATTTCGTACTTTTTAAAATTGTTGCAAACAATTTAGAAAGTCCCAATAATCTCTTGAATAAGATTAATGCGAAAAATTACTTTTCGAAGCTACGTTTCATTTTTAAGGCGATATTCTAGTAGGAGAGGGACGGATTCATGCAAACAAGAGAGCTTATTAGTCCAGCTTCATTGAAAGCTTTTTATCTAATATCTTTTCATATCTATTCAAGAACCAGTTTTTGAATATAAAAAGATTTTTTACGTAAAATAAATGAAAATTTTATTAACATTTTATATTAAGCATGATCTTTTTAAAACTAATTTATTGGTTTCAACTGATGAGAATTTTTCCATCGGTCTTACAGTCTTATAAATTAAATTAAAATAATTAATATTTATGGCAGTCAGATTGCCCTTGTTTATAATCACCCCCGCAGAATCTGAAATAAAAACTTAATTAAAACCTGGAAAAAAAATACTTTATTAGCAAAGGACTATCTGACTGCCCCCCACCATCAAATTGCCCAATTGCCCAACGTTTCGAGCCCGCTCCGACTCCTCAGGGACTGAAATGAAACCCGCGATACATCTCTTTATATACCCATACCCACTTATTTCCTCTTACCCCCAGCACCATCCACCTTCCCCTCTCCAACTTTCCATCCTCACTTAAATTAATAAAGAATGATAAATGTTATCTAATTTACTTGACTCTACCATTAAATTTACATTATTCCATTATTCCGATTCCTTAGAATGTGAATACTTTCAAGGCTTTCCCTCTTATATTAATTAAGGGCCGGATGCAATAAGGGGGTTAGCGCTCGAAAACCCGTAAACATATTGTCCAAGTGACTAAAATTTCAATGTAGCCAAATTAACTTTTAAAAAATATCACCTTGTAGGGAATGAAAAGAAGTATTTTTACCTAGAAGGAATTTTTTTTATTCGACTTTCTTTTTAATATAAAAATTAAAAATTGAAAATTTTGTTCATCTATTTTTAATAGCTTTCAAAAACATTAATCGTCCAAACTTGGTCAAATATAATCGAAATATTTTGAAATTTGACAGGGACGTGCAGAATACTCCAGCGTTGCCTATGGGATTGATAAAAGGATGTAAATCGATAATTGTTAATAATTATTTAATTGCAAATATATTGCGATCGGTAATTACGTTTTCTTAACTTTAACGGAAAAAAGTATCGAGGGAAGTTGAAGCTAGGAAAAACTTCCAGCGAGACATTTGTTCCTTAATAGTCTAATAAGTTTCTGTCAAAGTTTCAAATTGATTTAATAATAAATGACTTAAATAGAGCGTTATTAATAAAGACGCGCGCTAGCAACGTCGGCGGCACGGCGTGAGCTAAGCCTGTGTTTACATGTTTTTGCACTGATGTATCACGTTTATAAAAATTAGCGAATTATTATGTAACGATATTATGTTTTATATAACGTAAAAACACAGTTTATAAGTGAACGCACTGTACATATAATTACATTTTGTTAGTATGTTAATAAATAAATTTGTACTTTAAAATTTAATGTGTTCATTAATACTAATAATAATTAATATTAATAGGTATAGAAAACCTACATGGTCAGGTAGATTTTTAAATTTTGATTCTCACCACCAATTCGGAAACAAGACAGGTGCGATCAAAGGTGTCATTGACAGAGCGATTAAATTGTCACATAAAGATTTTAGGAAAAAGAATTTAAATTTAGTTAGAGAAACATTTATTAAAAATAGTTATCCCGTAAAATTTATTGATAAAATGATTGATGAGAGAGTGTGGGAAATTTATAATGGTGGATTGAAGCAGCGGGTAGATAATCAAACAAGGAATAGAAATGGAAAGAATGCATATTTTAGTTTACCATATGTTAGAGGTTTGTCGGAAAGGATTAGAAGGGTTTTTAGTAAACATAATATTCAAGTTTTCTTTAGAAATGATAATAATTTAGAAAGGTTATTTAGTAATTGTAAAGACAAGGATGATAAATGTTTGAAATCGGGAGTTGTTTATAAAATTAATTGTAGGGATTGTAATGGTTGTTATATTGGTCAAACGGGTAGATATTTGAAAAAGAGAATATATGAACATCAATATAGTTTACGCAGCTCAAGTTGTACATCGGGTTTGAAAGAACATTGTTTAAATAGTTTGCATTCTTTCGATTTTGGGAGTGTGGATATTTTGGAACAGGGGATTAAGAATAAATATAAGAGGGAAAGCCTTGAAAGTATTCACATTCTAAGAAATCGGAATAATGTAAATTTAATGATAGAGTCAAGTAAATTAGATAACATTTATCATTCTTTGTTAATTTAAGTGAGAATGGCAAGTTGGAGAGGTGAATGTGGAGGGTGGTGGGGTAAGAGAAAAGAAGGGGGTATGGGTGCATGGTATATAAGGAGGTGTATCGCGGGTTTTATTTCAGTCCCTGAGGAGGAGCCGGAGCAGGCTCGAAACGTCGGACAATGTGGTAGTGGTGGGCAGTCAGATCGTCCTTTGCTAACAAAGTTTTTTCCAGATTTTAATTAAGTTTTTATTTCAGATTCTGCGGGGGTGATTATAAACAAGGGCAATCTGACTGCCATAAATATTAATTAGTTTAATTTAATTTGTAAGACTGTAAGACCGATGGAAAAATTCTTATCAGTTGTTCATTAATACTATCATAAGGACACACACACACACACACACACACACACACACACACACACACACACACACACACACACACACACACACACACACACACACACACACACACACACACACACACACACACACACACACACACACACACACACACACACACACACACACACACACACACACACACATACACACACTAACGTAATAATTCTTTAATTTTTATAAACGTGATACGCCACTGCGAAAACGTGTGCGACGCAGTCTGAGCTCACGCCGCGCCGCGCCGCCGATGTTGCTAGCGCGCGTCTTTATTAATAACGCTCTATTTAAGTCATTTATTATTAAATCAATTTGAAACTTTGACAGAAACTTATTAGACTATTAAGGAACAAATGTCTCACTGGAAGTTTTTCCTAGCTTCAACTTCCCTCGATACTTTTTTCCGTTAAAGTTAAGAAAATGTAATTACCGATCGCAATATATTTGCAATTAAATAATTATTAACAATTATCGATTTACATCCTTTTATCAATCCCATAGGCAATGCTGGAGTACTCTGCACGTCCCTGTCAAATTTCAAAATATTTCGATGATATTTGGCCAAGTTTGGACGATTAATGTTTTTGAAAGCTATTAAAAATAGATGAACAAAATTTTCAGTTTTTAATTTTTATATTAAAAAGAAAGTCGAATAAAAAAAATTCCTTCTAGGTAAAAATACTTCTTTTCATTCCCTACAAGGTGATATTTTTTAAAAATTAATTTGGCTACATTGAAATTTTAGTCACTTGGACAATACTTTTACGGGTTTTCGAGCGCTAACCCCCTGATTGCATCCGGCCCTTCATTTATTCTTAATCCCTTTTTTCAAAATATCCACACTTCCAAAATCGAAAGAATGCAAACTATTTAAACAATGTTCTTTCAAACCCGATGTTAAATTTGTACTACGTGAACTATATTGATGTTCATATATTCTCTTCTTCAAATATCTACCCGTTTGACCAATATAACATCCATTACAATCCCTACAATTAATTTTATAAACTACTCCCGATTTTAAACCTTTATCATCCTTGTCTTTACAATTACTAAATAACTTTTCTAAATTATTATCGTTTCTAAAGAAAACTTGAATATTATGTTTACAAAAAAACCTTCTAATCCTTTCCGACAAACCTCTAACATATGGTAAACTAAAATATGCGTTCTTTCCATTTCCACTCCTTGTTTGAATATCTACCCGCTTTTTCAATCCACCATTATAAATTTCCCACACTCTCTCATAAATCATTTTATCAATAAATTTTACCGGATAACTATTCTTAATAAATGTTTCTCTAACTAAATTTAAATTCTTTTTCCTAAAATCTTTATGTGACAATTTAATCGCTCTGTCAATGACACCTTTGATCGCACCTGTCTTGTTTCCGAATTGGGCATTTCCGAAGGGATTGTAATGGATGTTATATTGGTCAAACGGGTAGATATTTGAAGAAGAGAATATATGAACATCAATATAGTTCACTTAGTATAAATTTTACATCTTGTTTGAAAGAACATTGTTTAAAAGTTTGCATTCTTTCGATTTTGGGAGTGTGGATATTTTGGAACAAGGGATTAAGAATAAATATAAGAGGGAAAGCCTTAAAAGTATTCACATTCTAAGGAATCGGAATAATGTAAATTTAATGGTAGTGTCAAGTAAATTAGATAACATTTATCATTCTTTATTAATTTAAGTGAGAATGGAAAGTTGGAGAGGGGAAGGTGGATGGTGGTGGGGGTAAGAGGAAATAAGTGGGTATGGGTATATAAGGAGGTGTATCGCGGGTTTGATTTCAGTCCCTGAGGAGGAGTCGGAGCGGGCTCGAAACGTTGGGCAATTGGGAAATTTGGCGGTGGGGGGTAGTCAGATAGTCCTTTGCTAATAAAGTTTTTTTTTCCAGGTTTTAATTATGTTTTTATTTCAGCTTCTGCGGGGGTGATTATAAACAAGGGCAATCTGACTGCCATAAATATTAATTATTTTAATTTAATTTATAAGACTGTAAGACCGATGGAAAAATTCTTATCAGTTGATAGTAAGTTGCAGTCGACATAAGTAATATTTTTAATGATAATTTATTGGTTTTTTGGCCAAAGGAACTTATTGCACTGCATCTATCAATTACAATAAGCTCATTTGTTTTCGGGGGGCACCAACGAGAAGGCAACCAATACTACCCCCCCATCTGAAAATAAAACGATAATACCTTATTAGTTATAGGAATCCTAAATTATTTTTTGTATTTTTATAAAATTTTAAATATTTTTATAACAGTATAAAAATTTTACCTTGAAAATATTATTTTCTAATAATTTTTCTTGTATAAAATACCTGAAAAGTATCCTAAAAAGGATAATAATTATGTTATTTACAAACTTTATACATTATAATTATAAAACGAAAATCGAGTCGCCTCATATCAATAATTTATAGAACAGTATCAACATATTTACACCAGAACGTATATCATAATGTCATAATTATTATTCAAAAACGGGAACTTAAACTATCATTGGGAAAAAGTACGCTCTGGATTTAATAGTTAAAAAATTCACGTAAAGTACTTTTTAAAGCAGTCAAGTTATAATTTTTCGCACTTTTTTCCAATAATTTACAAAAAATAATTTTACTAAAAAATGTACACATTTTGAATATTCTTTAGTTTTCTAGATTTTATCACAACCGGTCTCGTAGCCTCAGTTTTCCTGTTATTATTACGTTCCCTAGTTTTTGCATAAATTTTAACTAACAAAAGAAACTTAAGCATTTTCATTCTGTGCTCATAGCAGATGTTCTCTTGATCAAACCAATCAGGGAATTGTTTACAAGTATACGCTTCTACGTTTTCAACTAACTTAAGGGGGCTAGACACCTTTTTTCTCTGAAATAAGAAGTCACATTTTAATACATAAATGTAAACTAATTATTTCATACTTTTTACATATAAAAGTGGGTATATTTACCTTACCTTAAAACTTTCTCCAATGGGCCTTTTATATGGTCCAGAACCATATTCATCGATGAAACAAGTTTTTTCACTAACCGTAAGCTTTGAAATTTTCCTGTGGATGGATTGACTTCAGATTTGAACTAAATTACTCCTGAATAGTATAATTCTCATATGAGTGTAGGGATTTTTGATCTAATGAGAAAAAAAAAATTGTGCTGTTTTTCAAGAGTTTTTTTTTAATTTTTTTAAACTTTTTATATTTTTTTATAATTTTTCTGATGTGAAACTTTTTCCGACATTTAATCCTAAATCCCTACACTCATATGAGAATTATACTATTCAGGCGTAATTTAGTTCAAATCTGAAGACAATCCATCCACAGGAAAATGTCAAAGCTTACGATTAGTGAAAAAACTTGTTTCATCGATGACTATGGTTCTGGACCATATAAAAGGCCCATTGGAGAAAGTTTTAAGGTAAGGTAAATATACCCACTTTTATATGTAAAAAGTATGAAATAATTAGTTTACATTTATGTATTAAAATGTGACTTCTTATTTCAGAGAAAAAAGGTGTCTAGCCCCCTTAAGTAAAAGATCATGCTCATGCCAAAATTTTAAACGAATCTTGTCAAAGGCTTCCAATTCACAATTAACCACTTTTGCAAACTGTTCCGTTGGTCTGATCAAGAACGTTACTGGGTGAGCGTCTGGATCAGAATGAGAGTACTCTCTAAAGTTAATGTATGTTTCATTACTGATCCCTGATTCTGATGCATCTTTCATTAAATCTTTTTCGCATGTCGGACAATGACTTTTTTCTAAAAATTTACGCGCCACGTAACCAGAAAAATAAGTTATAGCGTTTTGTTCCTAAGTGAATTTATTGTCCATATCTGACATGCTAGAAGACTCTAATTCCAGAAGAAAATCCTGTAAATCATCTGCAGCATCTGTAATTTCTTGGAGCTCTTGCATTTCCTTTGAATTATATTCAGGTAATGTAACCAGCCTTGTGGTCTCCTTTTCAACAACGTCATTTTGAGGAAGTAACGAATGACTCTCTTCGCAATTTGTGTTACCTTTTCTACTCGTATGAATAAAATCGGTTGACATAATGTGTCTAAGAGTCAAACGATACATTATACAGGTAGGATTCGGATTAAATCCACCTCTGCCGTGCAACTTAGAATGAGCATACTCCACAGAATCTTGGTTGCACAGACCTGTTGCTAATTCAAAGTCGAGGAATGAAGATTTTATTTCCAAATACAGACTTACTAAAGCACGAGCAGTCAGAAGTAACCCCAAAAAACAAGGCGGCTTGTAGTCTTTTTTCTTTACATACCATTTCTCTGACCACTCGATAAAACTTTCAAGTCGCTGCTGGATTTCTGGATTTCTGTCAGACAATGGTCGCTTCAGTACATGTCGATTTTTCAAACTATATACATTACTTGCATCGATAACAGCATCCATTCTCTCAACAAAATCGGCTGACTTTTGCCATGTATCCGAAGATAACCCTGATAGAACATCTTCGCCGGCTAATTTAATTGCACATGCCATTCGACTAGTTAACAGTTGAAAAGCAAGCTTTACTTTCATAGCATCAAAACTATTAGGGTTAAAGTGATTTTCTGATAAAAAGCCTAATAAATTTGATGTACCATGAGATTTGTCAAGATTCCAGGTTTGTTTTAAATCGGTGAAAGAAATAATTTTTTCGTCATCGACATAAATGCAATCGTAGGCTCTTAGCTGTGCTATCAATCTTTTGATAAGGTGTGGCGAATCAAAAATTGCATAAATCTTTACAGAATTTACAATAAAATAAGGTTTATCTGGACGTACTTCCAATAATTTATATAATTTTTTATTGTTGCTACCTTGATCACAAACAATCGCAGGAATATCTGCTCCTACTTATCGAAGTTCTGTTACAATTTGGGGAACGATCTCAAAGAGCTCTTCTGCACTAGCGCCATTTTCGTTAAACCCGAAAGCTACTATTTGACTCTATGAATTGTTGGCATTAATGCTATCAATGCAAATTAGCAACGCGTATTTCGCGACTTTAGAATCTCTGCGTTCTTTTTCCATATCGACAGGACCTTCGATTACATCGTATTTTTCAGAATATTCTTCGGCCGCTCTGATGGATATTTCATCAAATTTCAACGCACACAATCGCTCTTGTGGCGGAAGGAGCATCAAATATTCTCCTATCTTCTTCAAAATTGCGTCATTGATGTCTGGGACAATTTCACATTCTGCCACTCAGGATCTAATCGTTGATTCAGGTGGCAAAACTAATCCCCCAGCCCTTAATCGAGAATAGCAAGCTGCTGAATGAAAATAAATTTGTTTTGCCAAGTCTTTCTCATCGGTTGTATATGGCATGTTGGGCTTGTGCAATTGCAATTTTAACATTGTCTTAGCCATATCAGGGATATCTTTTTCTTTCAAAAGATAGCCAATATCGGAAAATATTTTGTTCACTTTTTTTGTAAACGTTTAGTTAAACGACTGTTCTTAGCTTTCTCAGTTTTAAGGGCTCTCTGCAATTGTTTAACCTTTGTTTCTGCAGCTAATAATTTACTTTTTAATTTACAAATATAAACTTTACTACAAACTCTTGTATCAACAACGCGTTTTCTCAAAGGTGTAGCAATTGGTGTAGAGTCTTCAGTTGTTGAGCTAACCTTTACTTTAACAATTTTAACAGGAGGCTCATAATGAAGAAACGACAGGTCACCATCTTTTTCAGAAAAAGAAAAAATTTTCTTACCAGAGGGGTAAGTTACAGATGGTAATGACCTTTTCACCATACCTATAAAATCATTGTCTTTTTCCGATTGGGGCTCTTCTGTCGTTTCATTTACACAAACGTCTTGTGCTACCTGTTGCTGCTGCTGTTCTTGTTCTTCAGGATGTTGTTCTTGTTGTCCTTGTTGTTGTCCTTGATGTTGTTGATCTTGTTGTTGTTCTTGTTGTTTTTGATGTTGTTCTCGTTGTCTTTCTTGTTCCGGTTGTTGTTGTTCGGCTTCTTGTGCATGTACCTCAAGCTGAGCTTGTGCTTGTGCAGGCAGTTCTTCATCGCCATTTTCAGCTCTTTGCCAATGAAGAGGAACACTATTTGGGTTCAAAAGTCTCTTCTCTTCTTTGTCGAATCTGAAGTCATTTTCCGTAAAATGTAGTCGACAGAGTCCTGCAGATCTAATTGAAGTTGTGGGCCAATTGGAAAGTAAAACGTTCCCTGTGAAAATTTAAAAGTGATTTAGGATTTCGTATTATTTCTTTTAGTAATTATACTAAAATTATCAGTGATCTATTATTTATCTTAAAGTAAATTATTTTTTCTCCTATCAGAATCATTTCTGGTTATTTTAAGGGAACTCTGTTCTAAAAAGAAAAAAATTTCCTACAAAACATGTTTAAAAGGTTCATTTAGAATCTAAATTTATTATATTTGAATAATGTTCACACGGCCTCGTCCATGTAATTTCATTTAAGATATCCGGAAAATAATCGTATTTCTATCAATTTTAAACTTTTTCAAAATCAATTTTTCACTTTTTACAGACTCTACATTTAACGTCGAGCTTGTATTAATTATGTACGACATGCAGAATTAAATTCTCGACAATTGAAAAACAAAAATTTTTGTTAGCTATGCCCTTTTGTTCTTAAGAAAAATATTACTTTTTCAATAATAAAATCAAAAACGACAAATAATAGCGAAAAAAAAATTACGTTCATGCATAATATATTAATTTGTAATTTTTCCAAATTATTTTTTTTAGGTTGGTTACCTTCAGATAAAACGATATTTTATGGAAATTTATTATCCGTGCTCACCAGTAACGAGAATAATGAGTTTATTTACTTCGAAATTGTTTTATATCGATTTTTTATATGGTGATATGTACAAAAATCTTGTAAATTACACATATTTGAACATAAATTTGCGAGAGTATTGAGGTTAAATCTTTAAATATTTTTTTAAGAAGGTTTTTATAAAGGTTTGGAATAATAAGGATTACTATTATTATTTTTTAATGTTATCCATATAGTAATTATATATTATGTTCCTAAAAAAGAGAGGAAAACTTGATGAGTCGGTCTTGTATTAAAAAGATAACAAAAAAATATATTCTTTTGTTAATAGTTACTTTTCATAAAAATATGAGTTTAATAAAGTTATATTAATATTTTTGGGCAGTTTTTTCTTTTATATCTTCAAAAAATATGAGTATAATAAATTTATATTTATATTTTTGGACAGTTCATTCTTACGTGATTTTATTTAAATTGATTGATTTTCATTCATTTTTTAATTTTTATGCGTTAGACCAAAAACATTTTTATGAATCTTATTAAACTTACAATTAATTTAATATTATTTTGAGTCTTATAAAGTTTAGTCAAGCCAGTTGTAACGGGATGGCTAGTGGGGGAAAATCCCAACAAGCCACAGGCCAGCGATGCCCTAGAACACGGTGCCGCGGGTGTCAGACTAAAATGACTTGCCCGGGGATCTGCTCCTGGAATCCCGAAAACAACGCGAAGATCGCACACGAACTTCGCTTTCCAACTAATTGGATCGCTGAGTGAAAAGCGCGCGCTCGACGAGTAAAGCGCGCGGCCGCTATGCTCAGATATGAAAACGACCGGCGGAGTCGTTTTCCCGCGGAGGCGGCGGTATCCGGGAGAAGGACAGGTTGTAAAGAACAACGCGACGAGTAACTAGATATCACAATATATTCACAAACACTAATCTTTACAAGCACGACGCAAGTGCTGATTAGAACAAAGAGTTAGTTCGCGCGCGACCGTTAATATTCAAACGCGCGAACTACACGGCGCGCGGCGAAGCTGCTAATTTCGCGCGCGGTGTTAAAGTACGGCGGGCTGACACACACCCCCACGTACACGGCACAGAAGGCTTGCACGGGGCGATTTCCGTGCGAGCCTTTACAATAAACCCGCGAGAGGAGAGTAGAAAACTTACGTTAGGAAGGAGCAGCCGGTGCACTCGACTCTCTCTCGCTCCCTGTCGCTCGCACAGCAGTTGTGTTCTCTTTCTCTCTCTCTCTTGCTCGCTGTATCGTGTCGGCAGGCGGGTTGGCTGCCGGCTCGTTGCTCACAGTCTCGTGCGGCTCACGCGGCTCGGGACAGCTCTCTCTCTGTCTCTCTTTCGCACGTTCACTATATACGGCGCCTCCACTACACTCGCGGGGTCTCACAAGGTACGATAGGACGGCGCGGACAAGTAAAAACAGGAGAGACACGGAGGAGATGTTTTTCGCGCGATGGCAGACACGAATATGGCTCCCTTTTCTCGCGGGAACCAGTTAGCAGCTTCGCGACGGATGACGGGCATTTTACGCGTCGCGAGACCGATTCGCTACGCGCGGCGCGCCTCGATTCGGCTGCGCAGGAGTTGCGCGCGCGCGCTCACTACCTTCGCGCGGTAGATTAGAATCGCGGCTAGACACGCGTTACACCCCCCCGCCAGACGCTGCTTAGGGGACCGAGAGCAGCTCTGCTAATCATGGCCGTCGTCGTACCTACTAATATGGTAGTAATGATTAGGACGAACACAGGTTAGTACGTACGACACAAGTCGGACGGCACAATTATTGCTTTTTATACGCTCGGGTTCTACGAGGACTAATTAGTCCGGCATCAGCAGGTACGGGCTTCTTCTTCGAACCCTTTGGCCTCCCTGGGCCTCGCTTGGGTTCTGTTGGACCGGCCACACGCATAGGCCGGCCATCGCTCGCACGCTTTCCTGGCCTAACTAATAGCGCGGTCTTACGAGGTGGACCGCGCCTCTTAGCCGTCGCCCGAGGCTGTACATTCCCCTGGCTAACTCTGTGGCCCTCTGACGTGTTACGTTCGGCTGAAGAGTCCCTCGCTGGTAGCGCCTGGGCTACTTCTGCTGAGACGTATCTCTTGAGTTGCTGCGCATGGACGGGACGTATCGTTCGACCATCCTCACCTTGGATCTCATAGGTATTTTCGCCTAGAATATTCACAATCGTGTAGGGCCCCGCGTACTTCGGGGCTAATTTGGCAGAAATCCCCTCAGCTGCTGAGGATAGTACCTTATTCTCTCTCCATACACGATCGCCTAGACAGAATTGTGGAGGTCGACGATGAGCGTCATAATATTTGGCTTGTCTCGCCTGCTCCGCTTGCGCGTCGGCCGCCGCCCGAACGTGCAATTCGCGGAGCTTGTCCATACGTACCACCCAATTGTTTATCGCCTCTTGCTGCCCTTGCTCTTCGGCTAACCTGTCTTCCTCCCGCCTTAGTGTCTTCGGTGGGTCGGGTTGTCGGCCGTAAATGAGCATGGCAGGACTTATCTTTGTGGAGCTGTGTTCGGCAGTATTGTACGCGAACGCCAGCTCATTCAGTTTCTCATCCCAGGACCGGTGATTTTCCTCTGCGTAAGACATAATCATTGTCTTCACCGTTCGATTCACACGCTCGACAGGATTGGCTTGAGGGTGATACGGAGGTGTAAACGTGTGATGCACATTTCTCTCCTTTAAGAATGCCTCTAATGGTGCATTTTTAAATTCAGTCCCATTGTCTGAGAGAAACACCTCCGGGACTCCGAATCGCAGACATACTCGCTCGTTGAGTCCCTTAATTACCGATTTACCATCTGCCCTTTTTATCGGAATTACTTCAATCCAGCGTGTGAACAAGTCCTGGAATATGAGAATGTATTCGTGGCCGTGCGTGGTTTTTGGGAGGGGCCCCATAATGTCGCTGGCCACGATTTGCCATGGACGCTCTGTAATTCGGCGTCCCATGAATCCTGTTGGAGCGCGCTGTTCGACTTTGCACTGCTGGCAAATTTGGCACTGGCTCACGTATCTGGCTACATCACGAGACATGTGTGGCCAATAATACTTCCGCTTTACTCTTTCTAGCGTTTTCTCGCGGCCCAAGTGCCCAGCAGTTGGAAAGTCATGGCATTCTCTCAGTACTTCGCGTCGCTTTTCGTGAGGGACTGCTAACTTCCATGCATCATCGTCGCCGAGAGACTCGTCTATGACTTCATCAGGTTCGTACTTGTACAGTCTCCCCCGCCAGCTTGAACGTGGGGAAGTCTCGCGGCCGCTGTTGAACCTCTTTCACAATTTCGAGGTACCATTGGTCGTTTGTATCGCGTTCGAGCTCTAACGCGGCGACCGCTGGCTCCTCTTCCTCGAACATCCGCGAAAGGGCATCTGGGACATTGTTCAAAGAGCCCTTTCGGTGTTCGACTGTGAAACTGTGGTTTTGTAGTTCCAAAGCCCATCTTGCTAACCTGCCTGATGGGTTTCGGAGATCACGGAGCCACTTCAAGCTGCTATGATCCGTGATGACCTTGAAGTCATAGGCCTCTATATACGGACGGAACTTTTTGATTGCCCAGAGAATTGCTAGACACTCTCGTTCCGTCACGCTATAATTCTTCTCGGCCGCGCTCAGAGTTCGACTAGCGAACTCTAGGACTCTTTCGTTGCCGTCTATTATCTGGTATAGCACCGCTCCAAGTCCTGTATCGCTCGCATCAGTTTGCACCACGAACTATGCGTTAGATACCGGTCTGTGGAGAATCGGTGCAGAAGCAACTAGCGCTTTTAGTTTTTGGGAGGCCTCTTCTTGTGCCGTTGACCACTCGTATTTCCGATCCTTTTTCGTTAGTTCGGTCAGTGGTTCAGCAATTGTGGCGAAGTTTGATAAAAACTTTCTATACCACGAGGCCATTCCTAGGAAGCGTCTCAGCTGACGGAGGTTTTTCGGCACCGGATATTCCATAATGGGCTTTATTTTCTCGGGGTCTGGTTTAAAACCATCCCTATTTACTATGACCCCGAGATATTGGACCTCATTGCGACAGAAGACACTCTTCTCGAGATTTATTGTGAGGCCCGCGTCCTTTATCCTATCTAGAACTCTTTTTAGAACCTCTTTATGCTCCTCGAATGTTTCTGTGACTATTATTATGTCATCGAGATACGAGTAAGCAAAAGGTTCGAGTTCGGGGCCGATGACTTTGTCAATCAGCCTCTGGAAGGACGCTCCGGCATACGAAAGACCGTAGGGCATTCTTGTAAATTGAAATAACCCTTTGCCTGGCACGGTGAAGGCCGTAGTCTCTTTGGACTCCGGATTTAGTGGTATTTGGTGGTACGCACTACTTAAATCCAACGTGGATATGTATCGCGCTTTCTGCAGTTTGCTTAAGATACTCTCCATGTATGGTAACGGGTATGCGTCTGGCCTTGACGCTGCGTTCACTTTTCTGAAGTCCACACAGAAACGGAACTTCCCGTTGGACTTGCGTACCATTACCACAGGACTTGACCAGCCGCTTGTCGAAGGTTCTATTATACCCGCGAGTAGCATTTCCTCCACCTGCTTGTGCATCTCTTCCTCGAGTTTTCGAGATACTGGGTAGTACTTCTGTTTTATGGGTCTTGTGGAGCCGACGTCTACTGCATGCTCAACCCACGAAGTACACCCTAATGGTGCCAGGCCGTTTCCCATCAGCTCAGCTACTAAAGCTTCCGCTTCTTTCCGCTGCTCTTCTGTTGGGTCCGCCAACCCTATAGCTGATACGGACATGGTATTATTGGCGGTTATGGAGGCTACTTCTAACTTTACGCTTGCATCATCATCTTTGAGATGCAGCGTATTGTCAGTGGGGTCTAAGACGGCGCTAAACTTCTTAATGAAGTTCACCCCCAAGTAGCACTCCGTGTCTAGGTCTGGCATGATTGCGACGCGCACATCCTTGCACACGCCTGACACGACCATGGGTAGATACACATAGCCAACCACTGCTATGCTCTGCCCATTAGCTACCCGTGCCGTTAGGCCGCTGGCCGGGATTAATTCTTTTCCACAGGCTGTAGCGAGCTGTAAGCCGATGGAATTCATCCCAGTCCAGGAAGCTCCAGTATCGAAGAGTGCCCGTAGCCTGTAACCGGCTACACCTACTTGAAGCCACCATCGCGAGCATGTTTCCTGGTTATCTTCGTTCTGCTGAGTCGCGGGCACTTCTTCGCTCTCTCCTTCAGGCAATTGGACCGAGTTACCCTCGGTCGCTGATGTGAGAGCGGGGGGAGGGTGGGTGGCCGTGTTTTCTTGCCACCTTGGCCGTTTCCCTGCTGGTTTCCGGCAGCATTGGGGTTGCGGTCGCTTCCCCTTTGCTCGTTGCCGTAACCCCTTCGGTACTCTGGCCTTTGTGGAGGTCCATTACTCCTTGGACTTGGCGGCCTAGCCTGGTGGGTCGCGCTGCTACCCCCACTAGGCTGATTATTACTTTGCCCGCCTTCCCGCTGCCTGTTCTCCCAATTATTCTTTTTCTTGGGCTTCTTGAACGACTGTGGGTTTGGCGTTTGCCCACTATTTCCGTCGGTGCCTTTCTTTGTCAAGCTTGACAAACACTCGGCCATCACCCGACGGAACATAGCCTCGAGGCTTTCTCGAGGCTCCTGCTGTTGTTGCCCCATCGCCGCCACTCCTGGATTCTGCTTTTTCCGCTGATCCGTGGTTGGCTCTGTAGGTACGTAGGCAAACTCTGGCAAGTAAGTGCGCTCTGGCGGTGGTGGCGAGTGATACACCTTATCTGCCGCGAGCGCTAATTCGGCCTCCCGGGCTAAATCCAGGAGCCCTCGGTAATCCGTAATTTGATTACGCATCACCATTTTTGTAGTTGTGGCCGCATGTTCCGGTGCAACATGTCCAATTGTTGGGGCATGCTAGGCACCGGAACTAACTTGAGAATCAAGGCTTGCAGATTCACTACGTAATCTCTCGTGAGTTCGTTTCTGCCTTGAGTCCTCGCGTTTATCTCCGCGAGGATTCGCTGTTGATGGCCCCTGTCACCGCCATACATGTGTATTATGGCCTCTTGGAAGTCTTGCCAAGATCGCCACGTATGACGGTTACTCCTATACCAGGTGGCCGCTACTCCACTCAGGAGCTCTGACAATGACGAGAGTACTTCGTCGTACGTCAGATTTGCTAGAGCTCGACATTCCTCTACTCTCGTGAGGAATAACTCGACGCTCTGCTCCTTCAAGGACCCAGAGAACTTGATGTGCCATTTCCTTACGATTTGGCCAACATCACGGTTCATCTGTTGAGGCACGTACGTCTGCCTCGTAGACTGGTCCAGTGTAGCGCTCACCCCCGCCTGACGCTGTGTAGGATTTCTTCCGCTATTCCTCCTAGCGTCCCTTGGCGATTCAGTATTGGGGCTGCTGCTGTCAAAATTCACATATGTGAACGTGTCCTGAAAGTTCACATGTGGTGATCCTCGTCCCCTGCCCGCACTCGGTAGTTGGACTCCCTCCAAGCGCGTGCTTGAGGGTGGGTGTCGAGCTTATTGGAGTATTCGCACACTCTCTTTGAGCTCTTCCACCTCTTTGACGAGTCTATGGATCACCGACAACAGCTGTTCTGAGACTACGTTATCTCCCACAGCAATCCCTGCGGTACGCTGTTCCCCCGCACTTGGCCACTCAAAACTCTGTGGCTGCGGTGGACTTCGCGTTTGCTGCCAGAACGCGTGCTGCCCATTTTGTGCCGACAACGACTCTTGTTCTTGACTCCGCCGGAATTGTCGTTGCCTGCGCTGCTCTTCTAGCAACGCCTGCTGTCGCTGCTGCTCTTGATGCTTTCGCTGTTGCTGCCGTCGCTGCTGCTCCATCTGCTGCTGCTGTTGCATTTGTTGCTGCTGCATTTGCTGCTGCTGCATTTGCTGCTGCTGCAGTTGCTGCTGCTGCATTTGCTGCTGCTGCATTTGCTGCTGCTGCATTTGCTGCTGCTGCAGTTGTTGCTGTTGAAGCTGTTGCTGTTGGAGCTGTCCCTCGGCTTCGGCTGGAGATGTCCCGGTGGGTGCTGCAGAGCTCAATATCTCTGTCCCGGAACCCTCCTGGCCGTTTGCCTCATCCGCTGGCTCCACCACTGCATTATGTGCTTGTTGTGGAGCGTTCATCCTCCGAGACTCCGAGAGTTTTTGCATCACTATCGGGTCATCAAGGAGCGTAATGAACGGGTGCGGTTGGTCTGGATCAGTATTGGGATCCACAATAGTCGACCCAGACTTGTTCATCAACGTTAAGTCGATGAACGCCCTTCGGGACTGCTCGCGTTTAGCAAACGCTTGCTTCTCCGACAGCTCCGGCTCTGGCACAAAATCGGCGGCACTGTAATCGCCCATAAGCCACTTGATCGTTGTCAGCATATTCACTGATTGCAGATCTGACTGCTGCAGACCAAGGGCTTGCATGGCCTCGATAATTTCCTCTTCGGGCTGTGTATACGCCCAATTGAGTATCGCAGATTCCGCAAATTGCGACGATCGGGCCATGGTGTCAATTGGCTGTGCGCTTCCCCACGAACTTATTTTACTAGCGCGAGTAGTATCCTGATTGATGGCAGAGAGAGTTTGCCTTTCCAACCCGTGAGCTAGCTTTTTCAACGCGAACCCGGGTTACTTTCTAAGAGCTACGGCGGTTGCTCTTAACCTCGATAATGTACGAGGATTGCCCGTATGCGGCTCTAAAAAAAAATAAAAGCTATTTCTGTAATTAATTACGATTTGTAATTAATTACGCTCCACTACTCGCACTTGTAATTTTAAAATAAATATATGTGAAAAAAATTATATATATATGTGTCAAAACGGACAAAATCACCAAAAACACAAAAAAATAAATACAATTTTCACCTAAAAAAAAAATAAAAACAATTTTTAAGTTCGAGGGGATTTTTGCGCTTGAGTTTTTACTCGGGCGCACAGTCAACTTTTTGTTCCGAGAGTGCTTGCCGACTTTCTCTCGATCTTCTTCTAACTGCACGATAAAAGAAAAAAAAAATTTTATTTTTCGCCCAAAAAAAAATAATTCGTATCGGAAATACGAGGACGAGAAGAAAAAAAAATTTTCGAGACGAGAAAAAAAATTAATTAAAAAATTAATTATCGCTAAAAAAAAAAAAAATTTTGTCGTTAAAAAATTAATTGTTATTAAAAAAACTTTAATTGTTAACAATAATTCCTCAACGCTCCAAAAATTCCGCGATCAATATCTCTCCTCGTCGGCACACTAGGTCGAGGGTTATTGGCTATCGCACGCCTAACCTCTCGACCGCACTCTCGCAACAGCACGGCTGTGTCACGCACACGCACACACGAGCCTACGAGCTGCGGCACGAAGAGCCTTTGTTTGCAGCTTACGCTCAGCTACGCTGCTGAGCTTCTTCGCGCCAAGCTTCGCCGCGAATCACGTACGCGTCGCAGGTCCTTCTCCACCCCCAAAACGTTGTGGCGCCAGTTGTAACGGGATGGCTAGTGGGGGAAAATCCCAACAAGCCACAGGCCAGCGATGCCCTAGAACACGGTGCCGCGGGTGTCAGACTAAAATGACTTGCCCGGGGATCTGCTCCTGGAATCCCGAAAACAACGCGAAGATCGCACACGAACTTCGCTTTCCAACTAATTGGATCGCTGAGTGAAAAGCGCGCGCTCGACGAGTAAAGCGCGCGGCCGCTATGCTCAGATATGAAAACGACCGGCGGAGTCGTTTTCCCGCGGAGGCGGCGGTATCCGGGAGAAGGACAGGTTGTAAAGAACAACGCGACGAGTAACTAGATATCACAATATATTCACAAACACTAATCTTTACAAGCACGACGCAAGTGCTGATTAGAACAAAGAGTTAGTTCGCGCGCGACCGTTAATATTCAAACGCGCGAACTACACGGCGCGCGGCGAAGCTGCTAATTTCGCGCGCGGTGTTAAAGTACGGCGGGCTGACACACACCCCCACGTACACGGCACAGAAGGCTTGCACGGGGCGCTTTCCGTGCGAGCCTTTACAATAAACCCGCGAGAGGAGAGTAGAAAACTTACGTTAGGAAGGAGCAGCCGGTGCACTCGACTCTCTCTCGCTCCCTGTCGCTCGCACAGCAGTTGTGCTCTCTTTCTCTCTCTCTTGCTCGCTGTATCGTGTCGGCAGGCGGGTTGGCTGCCGGCTCGTTGCTCACAGTCTCGTGCGGCTCACGCGGCTCGGGACAGCTCTCTCTCTGTCTCTCTTTCGCACGTTCACTATATACGGCGCCTCCACTACACTCGCGGGGTCTCACAAGGTACGATAGGACGGCGCGGACAAGTAAAAACAGGAGAGACACGGAGGAGATGTTTTTCGCGCGATGGCAGACACGAATATGGCTCCCTTTTCTCGCGGGAACCAGTTAGCAGCTTCGCGACGGATGACGGGCATTTTACGCGTCGCGAGACCGATTCGCTACGCGCGGCGCGCCTCGATTCGGCTGCGCAGGAGTTGCGCGCGCGCGCTCACTACCTTCGCGCGGTAGATTAGAATCGCGGCTAGACACGCGTTACACAGTAAAAAGTTATTATTTTTGTTTTATCTCAAATTGTTTTTTTACTTATCCCCTTATTCCGACTAGCTCTTCAAATATTGTTTATAATATTTTAAAGTTGTATTTTTTCAATATTTGTTTCAAATTAATATTTTGCTGACTCACATGTTTAAGGGGGTCCGAAAGTCTTGACTTTCGGACCCTCTTAAGTTCACAAAACAAATTTTTTATTCCATTTTCTATACTTCTTTTTAATTCAGGAAAAATTCATTTTCTTGTACCTTTCGAAATGTTGTTTTCTAAACTTTATGAAAATGATAATTTTTCATTATAATCTCAAAACAAAACGATTATGTCCAAGTAATACAAAATATTGACATACAAATTATTGACTATAATAAAAATGAAAAATGCTATTGAAATTTTTAATTTTTGCACCCCAACGTTGCAATCTTCAGATCCATATCTTCAAGAATATTTACTTAACAAAAATCAATTATACCTGTGGTAAGAAGATATTTATTGTTAAACATGTAAATAATTTTTCAAATATTATTTGTTGATATTTGGTTTGCTGTATTATCCTAAATATTATGACACATAATAATTACAGATAAGTACTCGTATATAACGATTCCTAAAAATCCTTCATTTTTTTTTTAAATAATTTATTTTCTCAAAAGCGTATTCTTTATATAAAATTATATAAAAATTAATGAAACTTTACGTTGTGTGTGTGTGTGTGTGGTGTGTGTGTGTGTGTGTGTGTGTGTGTGTGTGTGTGTGTGTGTGTGTGTGTGTGTGTGTGTGTGTGTGTGTGTGTGTGTGTGTGTGTGTGTGTGTGTGTGTGTGTGTGTGTGTGTGTAGCTGAATCTCAGCTTCTACTCGATCAATTTTAATCAGACAGGTCTCATTTTTTTTGTTTTTTTTTGTGTGATGGCGGGTCAAAAATCGGTTTTCGATTGGGCTGATTCGTTTTTGTTTTATTTCGAATTTTCGATTTTCTCAAAATTTATTTTTGATTTTTTTTAATGATCGGATTTCAATTTTTTAATCGGATGGGTAGCATTCGAAAGAGCGTAAAAACACCTATAATTAAAAAAAAAAATCTCTAGCTATCACGGTTCTCTTGTTATTGATAAAAATGTGTTTTTTTTTTTTAAAGCCTGTAACTCACAAACTAAACGGTCCATTTTTTTGAGAAAAATCACGATAATGCACAATATAAATAGCTATAATCTGTAAAAATTTGAATCCATTTCTTTGGTTAGTTTTTGAGAAAAAAATTGAAAAATGAAAAAAACGCTTTCTCTATGCCCGACGTTTACGGAAGTAAAATTGACTTAATCGCTTCAAAATTCCTTGTAGAGGTAGATTTTGTATAGTTCTCGGTCGAGCTCTTTGGGCAAAATATTTGGTCTAAAAATTTCAGAGATATTTGAGGTTAAAATTTTAACCTGTTTTCAAATCTTAATTTCTCCAGAACGGCTCTATGTATCTGGATCGGATGGGTAGCATTCAAAAGATAATTAAAATACCTATATTAAAAAAACAAATTTATTCCTAACTTGTAGCGGTTCGTTTGTTATTAACAAAAACAAAAACCTGCTTTTTTAAAAAAAGGTTATAGCTTCCTAATCCTATCACTTATCTTAAAAAATAATGGATTAGTTATGATATCAATTTATTCGTGATTTGATTGGTGGGAGTAATGGGTTGCTAGGTTAAAAAAAAGGGGGTGCATAGTCTCACCGTACAAAATAAAGTATTAAATTTTAAATATTGGAATTAAAAATAAATTAAAGGGATCAGTAAATTAAGTTTGAGGAAGCTACGTGCCAATGAATTGGCAGCGGTTTTTATATTACAGACTATAATTGATTATATTTCGTAGAAATATGTTGTTTGGATTATTTGATAGAAGACTTATTATTGACTAAAAATATGGTTTTTGAAATAATTAAAATTTCAACTCCACTACAGGGTTGCGAAAATATTAATTATGCCATCATCAATTAAGAATTGGAATTTTACTCGTTAATTAAACCCGTACTTAATTAAGAATTCATATTTCAATCGTTAATTACATGGGTAAAATAGCATTCTTGAACATGTTATAAACGAAAAACGCGTCGCTGAAGGCGCAGAAATTTAAGAAATCCCGAATCTAGTCTACGGGGCATGATCCTGCTTTTGCAATGGATGCGCGATCCTGCCGTGTAGACTATACCCGAGTTTTCTTAAATTCCCCCGATTTCTGCGGCGGCTTCGTCGTTTAATATTATATTACAGAATAATATTTAAAAACTCTAGAAAATGGCCTTGAAGCCTCTTGCTAGAAAATCGGGTCTAGAAACGTGAATTTGGATCAACGCAGTACGATCGCGTATTCGCTCCAAAAGCAGGATCGTGCCATGTAGACCCAAATTCACGTTTCGAGGCTCGATTTTCTAGCAGGAAGCCTCAAGAATATTTTCTGGAGCTCTTCAATACTATTCTGTAATATATTCTAAATAAAAAACGTGTCGCAGGAGTCGAGAAATTAAAGAAAAGTAAGATATAGTCTCGACGGCACAAAGGCGCATTCACCGCAAAAGCAGGATCGTGCCGCGTAGAGTATACTCGAGTTTTTGTTAAACTCCTCCGCCTTCTGCGGCGCGATTTTCGTTTATAATATGTTAAAGAATGTTAATTGACAATTGAAATTTTAATTCCGAATTAAACGCGTGTTGAATTAATAATTGTTGAATTAACAATTTAATTAAACGTGGGTTTAATTAACGATTAAAATTCTAATTCTTATTAAACTAAATAATTATAATTGAAAGTTTAATTAATTATTATATACTGATAAGAATTTTTCCATCGGTCTTGCAAATTACATTAAAATAATTAATATTTATGGCAGTCAGATTGTCCTTGTTTATAATCACCCCCGCAGAATCTGAAATAAAAACTTAATTAAAACCTGGAAAAAACTTTGTTAGCAAAGGACGATCTGACTGTCCCCCAACACCAAATTGCCCAACGTTTCGAGCCCGCTCCGGCTTCTCAAGGACTGAAATGAAACCCGCGATACATCTTATATACCTTCATGCCACCTTCTTTTCTCTTACCCCCACCACCATCCACTTTCCCCTCTCCAAATTTCCATTCTCACTTAAATTAATAAAGAATGATAAATGCTGTCTAATTTACTTGACTCTATCATTAAATTTAGAGTAATCCGATTTCTTAGAATACAGTTCCAGGATAGCATCCGGTACCTGGGCTTATGGATCGACAGGCACTGGAACTTCAAAGACCACATCAGGCGAACATCGACCAAAGCAGGTAATGTAGGTACAGCGCTACAACAGCTGATGCCCAATGTGGGAGGACCTAAACAAGGCAGCCGAGCACTTCTGGCAACTGTGCTGCACTCGGTGCTACTCTACGGCTCGCCTCTGTGGGGTGCCCATGCGCACAATAGCGCAGTCATGAAGAATATGGCTCCTGTACAGCGACGAATAGCACTTCGAGTTATTGGCGGATATCGTACCATATCACTGGGCGCAACCTTGCTCCTCACAGGAATAGCCCCGATATGAAAAAAAGAAAGAGCCAACGTGTGGGAGAGGCAGCAACGAGAGGATGAGACAGCCACACTACTGGATATCAAAAAGGAAGCCCACGCAGTCCCACTGCAAGAGTGGCAAGGTGAATGGAGCGCATACCCTAAAGGTAGGTGGACACATACGCTTATTAGAGGCGTCAAAGAGTGGACGGCCCAAGAATACGGAAGACTCGATTACTGGGTGACGCAGGCACTCAGTGGACATGGGTGTTTCGGTGCTACTTGTTTAAGTATAAAAGGCGTAACGATCCAAGCTGCCAGGACTGTGGCGCCGAATGGGACAACGCGGAACACGCGTTCTTCCACTGCAGATACTACATGGAGAAGCAGGTTCAACTACAACAGAGTATTGGCACACTCTTAGAGCCAGAGACACTAGTCGAAGTCATACTACGTGGACCGGGATCTTGGAAGAAGATTGCGTGCTACTTCAAGCACGTAATCACAAAGAAGCGAAAAACAGAAGAGGAGACACAGCGAATGAGAATCACGGACCCTTGGACTAAAGGGAAGGAAATGCCGACCCGCGAAGAGATGGGTCTGTGTGTGTGTGTGTGTGTGTGTGCGTGCATGCTGCGTGAGTGCATGTGTGCGTGTGTGTGTGTGTGTGCATGCATGTACGTGTACGTGCGTGAGTGCATGCATGTTCGTGTGCGCGCGCGTGTGTGGTGTGTGTGTGTGTGCGGGCGCGTGCGCGTGCGTGCGGAAAAAGAAGATGGAGGCACCCTGAAAGAGCGACATCGAAATGCGGATAAACTGGCGAGCCCGAACCCCTAATCCTTTGGTCGCAAGGCTAAGGGGACGGAGAAGTAGGGATAACGACAGCAACGGCGACGGATCCAGCGGATCAGAACGGGCCCCACTGAAGGAATGCTCACGCGGTGCCCCCCTTCCCCACGCCCACCATAAAAAACACATACATACATATATTTTCTAAAAACCTATAATTCTTTCATTAAAAATATTACTTATGTCGACTACAATTTACTATCAACTGATAAGAATTTTTCCATCGGTCTTACAGTCTTACAAATTAAATTAAAATAATTAATATTTATGGCAGTCAGATGTATGCCCTTGTTTATAATCACCCCCGCAGAATCTGAAATAAAAACTTAATTAAAACCTGGAAAAAACTTTTTTAGCAAAGAACGATCTTACTGCCCCCCACCACCACCTTGTCCAACGTTTCCAGCCCGCTCCAGCTCCTCCTCAGGGACTGAAATGAAACCCGCGATGCACCTCCTTACATACCCCCATATCCCCTTCTTTTCTCTTACCCCCACCACCATCCACTTTCTCCTCTCCAACTTTCCGTTCTCACTTAAATTAATAAAGAATGATAAATGTTATCTAATTTAATTGACTCTATCATTAAATTTAGAGTATTCCGATTTCTTAGAATGCTAATACTTTCAAGGCTTTCCCTCTTATATTTATTCTTAATCTCCTGTTCCAAAATATTCACACTCCCAAAATCGAAAGAATGCAAACTATTTGAACAATGTTCTTTCAAACCCAATGTACAACTTGAGCTGCGTAAACTATATTGATGTTCATATATTCTCTTTTTCAAATATCTACCCGTTTGACCAATATAACAACCATTACAATCCCTACAATTAATTTTATAAACTACTCCCGATTTTAAACATTTATCATCCTTGTCTTTACAATTAGTAAATAACCTTTCTAAATTATTATCGTTTCTAAAGAAAACTTGAATATTATGTTTACTAAAAACCCTTCTAATCCTTTCCGAGAAACCTCTAACATATGGTAAACTAAAATATGCGTTCTTTCCATTTCTATTCCTTGTTTGATTATCTACCCGCTGCTTCAATCCACCATTATAAATTTCCCACACTTTCTCATCAATCATTTTATCAATAAATTTTATCGGATAACTATTCTTAATAAATGTTTAACTAAATTAATTAATTATTTGCAAGCCTGCTCCACTAGAGTAATAAATGTGTATAATAAAAATGCAAAGTGTAAAATCTTTTAGGCTCATCAATTTAACCCGTTTAAATTTTGACTTGGGATTTTCATGTTAATTTCTTTGAGGGTTCAATAAAATAATTAAAGCACAAGTGCATTTTTTGTACATCGCCAAATCGTATATTCGTGTAGCAAACCGTGCTTTCGGATATACAGGTAAGCGGTATTCTAATTATTCTTTGATTAAAGATGTTTTTCAAATTCTATTGCAACGTATGATGCTTGGTAATTCTGCTCTTACTGTTGTGATATTTATTGATTACCATTTAATCAATAATATTAATAGCAAATTAATTCACGCACAATGATAATTATTGTTGATCCTTCCTTATCCTTAAAAAAAGTCAATAAAAAGTCAATTGGACATAGATTATTTTGAATATAAAATAAATATAACCATGTATTTAATTAATTAATTCATTTTCAGTGAATTAATTTATTCAAAATATTCTTAACTGACTTAACTAATATTCTTAATATTATAGTACTTATAAAATTAGCGCGTTTAATGAAATAATGTTGAAAAATTTTCAATAAAATTTCAATTCTTTTAGAAAAAAAAAATGAGGTAAAAAAATGTGTGTTATAATAATATAATGGAAGAAATTTAACATGTTATAGAAAAAAAAAAAATTTATTTAATTAATTAATTCATTTTCAGTGAATTAATTTAAAATTAGCGCATTTAATGAAATAATTTTGAAAAACGAAAATTTGTCAAGTAAAATTTCAATTCTTTTAGAAAAAAAAAATTGAGGTAAAAAAATGTGTGTTATAATAATATAATGGAAGAAATTTAACATGTTATAAAAAAAAAAAATAAAAAAAAAAATGCGGTCGGGAATCGAACTTGGATCCAAAAGATTAGGGCAAAAATAGCGGCGCGCCTTAGCCGCCACGACTATCGCTACGATATCAATGCAATACACTAAAATCGTTTATGTTTATCTTCTTCCCTTCGGGCTTGGGTTGTGATTTAGAATTTGGATTTGGTAGTTTTGTGTTAAAAATTTTTTTAATTTACGTGTATAATAAAAATATTCGACCGAGTGGCGATTGTCACGCCGCTCGGTCGCTGTCGGATTGTTGCAGGAGAAGTAAACAGAGACGGCAAGCGCGCGGCGCGCCGAGCCGCTCTAGCATACACACGTTCAGTGCACGTGCACCGAGCCGCCGAGCCGTCTTCTCCCGCTTCCCCCGCTCCGCGCCGTACACACGTTTCAACAGCCAATCAGGTGGCGTGTGTCAGTACCATGTCGCGGCCGCGAGAGGCAGCAGCGCGCCGCTCACAGAAGTCTGCCTCACTTTTTTCCGGGGCGCTAGCAATCTCTCTATTCATCTCTGATTAAACTCAGATGAGCCTTTCTGTTGCTCGGTCGTCCTCTTTCTGGATGCCAACGTCTATTAAGGGGGTAATACAGTTAAATTTTTTGTTTTTGGATTCACTTAAAAAATAAAAATTTTTATCAGTAATGATATTTTAAATCGTATTATACAAATACAGTTTTTTTCTTATGAAATAGGTCCTACCAGTGGTCTGTAAATCCATTTGATCCAGAGATATTGAGATTTTAAAATTTGTATCCTGCCGTAACCTACAGATTGTACCATTTGATATTTTTTAATGGGATAGGGGCCAACATCTTTGATTATTTTATTTCCTTTGACTGAAGCTATTCGCATTCCTTAATTTTTCCAATTAATCTTTTTAAAGTTAAAAATTTGAGTTAAAATTCACCATTTTTTAAAAATTCTTTCCAAATGATGGATTTTAAATTGACTACTAAATGGAAATTTGACTGGATCCATTTAAAAATTTAAATTGATTTTAAAATTTGACTGCTTTTGCTGAAACAAATTGATATTGTGCCGTACTGGTAAATTGCGAATTTATTGGGTTGTTAGTAGCAAGTGGTACACTTTATAGAGTATTACTCGTAAAAGTATAAAATGGTTTAAAAAAATTAGCGGTAAAGCTTCTTTGAATTTCAATTCATAGATTATGTAAAAAATAGTATAAAATGGACAAAAAACTTGATAAATACAATTTTCGAAAAATATGAAATAAAATATTATATTATCAAATATATGTATGGACGTGGTTTTTTCTTAAAATGAAAGAGTTATAAATTACATTTCTGTAATAAAAAGAAAATCGAATTTTTAACCATTTTCAACGGTAGTCTACCCTTAAGCGGTGTCATACGCCTTGGAAATAATTATGTTCTCTGATGAGGTAATAATTGATATTAATAAACAATGTTTATTTTGTTGATATACTTAGAAGATCGTATGAAAAAAGTACAAAGAATCATTTTCCTCAATAATAAACATACATATTTTATTTAAGATATTATTATACTTATCTAAAACAAGCAGATTATGTCAATAGCAGCAGAATGTCATTTTATTTCTATTTATGGAAATTTTGTTTTTATTTCACTTTATCCAACACTCCAATCATCTACAACATTTTCCAGTATTAGCTTCTCATACTTTTCAAAAAAAGTCTCAAAAGTTACTTAAAAAAAAATTTAAGATATTTCGAAAAATTTTGAGTTGAGACGTCTCAGATATTCAAACTTTCAAAGATACGCTGTCAATTCCCAATGGCAAAAATATTGGCAACCCATCTGTAAAGATTTACGCTATTTCTACCCATAATTTGTAAAATTTTTCCCGTTAATGTGCTCTTGAAAAAGTTTTTAGTTCCTGAGTAAAAAAATCATAAAAATTGCCTTATAATGAAAAAACCAGAATTTAAAAATTTTTAAAGTACTTTATAGAGATATATTTTATGTGTTTCGATTTTTAATATTACAGCCAGTAGAAGAAGGTCGAGCAACAAATTTTGGAAAATTTTAACAAGCACGAGAGTTAATTTTACCGGTATCCTTTATATTGCTTTTTAATTAATTTTATAGTACTGTCAACTAGAATGTTCATATAGCATATAACATCAACATGAGGACGACTCGAGGAAAGACGCGCATCGGCATCGGTAGCTCAGTGGCCGAGCACTCATCGCGAAAACGAAAGGTCCGGGGTTGAATTTCCCGCCGTATCACGCCGTGATGTTTTTTTATCGAGTCCTCCTCCATTTATTTATTTATCTGCGAGTTTTCACTCGTAACAGTACACATACTTTGTAAACTTTTGCCTATATAATGTACTTTAGAAATAGTTTTTAGTTTCTGAGTAAAAAAAAAAATCATAAAAATTGCCTTATAATGACAAAAATCAGAATTTCTAAATTTTGAGGGTACTCTACTTTTGGAATATTTGCAAATTTACAGCTAAAATTTTTCTTCTGTGTTTTGATTACAGGCCCACAAAAAAATAGTATATTGCTCTGGGGTTGTAAAAACATTATTCCTATGTATTTTGACCCGCTGAATACGACTCTGCAATAAAAAAGGGAGGTCGCTCAGTGAATTTCGAAGATACCCTTAACAAATCGTATAAAAAAAACTTTTTTTTAGTGGTAAAGGTTTAAAAACAAAGAATATGAGTTGTCACAGGCTTAGAAGACATTGTAAAGGCTTAAGAAAGGAGAATTTAATTTATCTTAGCTCAAGAAGAACCAGAATTTTATTGGTAAACGCACAAAGACACATGTGTTAGACTTTCCTGATGTTTAGACTATAAGAAAAACTGAAGACAACAGCAGGCTTAAGGCGAATCTGAATATGGTATGGCTATATCTCTGAGAGCTTGGAAATTGGATAATACTCGCATAGTTGTCATCTGTAAGTCTAGTTTGGTGCTCAGAAGATTACAGTAACGGAATTTACTGACTGAAAACTTGCATGAATAAGGGAAGAAGATACCGATTTTTGGCCAAAAAATCGATTTTTTTTATCGTTTTAAACTATTTTTTAGCCATTTCTCTACCCCAAAACCTACTGCTAATGTCATAATTTTCATATAATTATTTAATTTGATTTATTTTAACATTTATCGTTAAAACACAATTTAGCGTTTTTTGCATTTTTTATAATACTTTTCTCTTTTTAAATAAAGAAACAGGGAACAGGTATAGTACATGAGTACTATATCTATATACATAAGATACAAGTGCTGTTCCTCATATACATATATAGATATAGTAACCTATGATAATTGCTGTATCTGTTCCGTTCTTTTTTGTACATAGTGGGTCTAACTTCATGTTTATTGTGTTTCTGAGTTGACAAAAAAATCGTATATATTATCCTCAAAAATTTGTTTAGTTTTTCTGCAGTAAAATTGTAATTAAAATCCATTGAAATAGTTTAATAACACTTATCACACAATATTAACATTTAATTCATAATTAAATAATAATAAAAAATCATTATTAAAAAGTGTTTGCTTCTTGCAAATATTCAATTTTGTTTCGAAAATGCACATTTTATCCAGTAAGTGGCATGTGCCAAGAAGCAAATATGTTTCTAAAAAAAAAAGAAAAAACACATGCAAATGATGGTGGATAAACGAAAAAATTGATAGCGGTAGAGGCTCTGAAAAGACAGAGGTGAAAATAAAACTAAGCAGCCCTGTTGATAAAAGTGAAAGTGATGAATTAATTCTGGTTCACACAAGTTTCTTTTGTAATTTTTAAAAAGAAACAGTTTGTAATGCTTGTTCTAGAAAATGTGATGGTGCTTCAATAACTGAGAGAAACGAATTGTGTGTAAAACTAGTGTTACACTGTAAAAATTGTCAAACGGTTATCAGAGAAAATTTTACAAGTGCATGAATGGAATCTAGAAATAATAGACAAGCAGCATTTGTGGTGAACCGAAAAGCTGTAGAATCTACCAATGATATCCAGAATATAACGTTTCACTTGAAGCTCACAAGACTAGTCAAGAGTGTAATGCCAATTATCAGGGTGCTTCTGGTAGATGGAAGTCCAGGCTGCTGTGAAGATTTGGAGTCGCTTGGTTCGAAAGAATGGTATGAGGTATTTAACACTTCTGTCTGATGGAGATGCAAAAACTTGGACTCGGCTTAATGAAGTGGCACCTTATGGAAAATCTATTTTAATATAATAAGAAGAATGCATCAACCATGTACAAAAGCGAGTGGGTAATTAAAGGCCTCAGAGAATTTGCTACTAAAGAAAAGCTTGGTGGAAAGTCAGATGGAGCGCTTACAGTTACTAAAATTAATGAGTTGCAGAAATATTACAGAAGAGCAATTGTCAATAATACATATGATTTTAAGAGTATGCAAGCTGCTAACCAAGCTAGTTTATACCATTGTTCGTCGACAGACTAAAGACCTGCAGCAGATGTCCAAAGGGTTCTTCATCATGGTGCTTTTTTAATAAAGGAGAATGAATCTGATCAAAGAGAATATTGGCATATTTCAAAATATCAGAGAAGCTTTATTGTGCAGAGAAAGCGAAACAAGCCAAGCGTGCAGACTACAGAGCTGGTGAACATTAATTGGTAAATAATTGTTTGATACATAATTTATATAATTTTTCATTAAAATATGTTTGTTTATGTTTAAAGTCATTTTTAAGCATGATTAGTTTTTGTAATTGTTTGTCTTGTTTAGCGCAACGAGTTATGATGTACGGGTTTGGGTTTTTTGGGTTCATTTTCTAGAATATATTTACTTCAAAATTACATTAAGACTTTTAGGTTACACCTTAATTTTCAATTTCTGTTCCACCATAAAATCATTAAAAATACAAGTTTTTTAATAAATAAAAAGTAACTTATGACTTATTAGCAATAGAAAAAATAAAATCAGCTTTTGACTAATATTGCAATGTAAATTTCTTTATTTGGGTGTCAAAAATATGTATCTTCGAACTGGCACACATTGATCGAAAGCCATTGCGCAGAATGCCAACTGAATATATACCTTTTTTACAGGTGCTTTGGCCAGTGGAGGTTATAACATCTCTAAAATTGGACCAATAGAGGTGGTTTTGGACTACTTTTTGTATATATATGTATATGGGAGCGTCCAGCAGAAACGGGCCACCGAGCGCGCGCGGTGCCTTTTTTCGCGTAAAAGGCGCTCTGTTTAACTCGCTCATAATCGTATGCTGCGTCTTTGAAAAAAAAACCAAGGACCTATATCGATAGATTTTTTTCTGCTCTTTCCAATTGCGCCATTGTGCGTTCTTCCGGACGAAAACTCGAGTTGAATATTGAAAGCCATTTTTCTCAAAGTATATCATGTTTTTTTTTCAAAATAAACTACACCATTGGAAAGTACAACTCTTAAGCTTCAAAACCATATCTTGGAGAAGTTGGAGAAATAAAGGGTTTAAAAGTAACAACATGAAAAAGACAGCGCCGAAGGTCCGCGCGAGCCTCTGGCGCCCGTGCGTACGGCACGTTTAAGTGCACGCTCTATTCAATTCGCTAATAATCGTGTACCAAGTCTCTGAAAAAAGAACTAAGGACATATATCGATAGATTTTTTCCTGCTCTTTCCAATGGTGCTTCTAGTTGAAAATTCCATTTGAATGTTTAAACGCTATTTTTTCAATAAAATATCTGTCTTTTCTTCAAAATGAATTATATTCTTCAAAAGTACAAGTCTTAAACTATAAAATATTATATTTTTAAGTTGAAACATGAAAAGTTCAAAAATAGTAAGATCAAAAAGACAGCGGCTGCCCGAACTTTTTACGCTATGCTCAAGGGCGGATTAATACACGCGATGTGCTATTTCCGAATAAAAATAACAGCACCATTGGAAAGAGCAGGAAAAAATCTATCGATATATGTCCTTAGTTCTTTTTTCAGAGACTTGGTACACGATTATTAGCGAATTGAATAGAGCGTGCACTTAAACGTGCCGTACGCACGGGCGCGAGGGGCTCGCGCGGACCCTCGGCGCTGTCTTTTTCACGTTGTTACTTTTAAATCCTTTATTTCTCCAACTTCTCCAAGATAGGGTTTTGAAGCTTAAGAGTTGTACTTTCCAATGGTGTAGTTTATTTTGAAAAAAACATGATATACTTTGAGAAAAATGGCTTTCAATATTCAACTCGAGTTTTCGTCCGGAAGAACGCGTTTCGCAATAAAAACAATGGCACCATTGGAAAGAGCAGGAAAAAATCTATCGATATAGGTCCTTTGTTTTTTTTTCAAAGACGCAGCATACGATTATGAACGAGTTAAACAGAGCGCCTTTTACGCGAAAAAAAGCACCGCGCGCGCTCGGTGGCCCGTTTCTGCTGGACGCTCCCATATATCTCAATAACAAAAATTTCCCTGAATAATGAAAAAAATTAGCGTCTCCTGTATCTTCTTCCCTTAAATGAAGGTGATATTATGAACGAGAACTAAATTGGTTTACACTTACGTATGCGTTTGTCATCGAACAACGTACGTAAAGGATTTCTACGCCATTTTTTGACTCTTGGTTGTGTTTCTCTTTTTAGCATCCAGCAATAATCTGCCATCATATTCATGCCCCACTTTCCTTGCCATCTACGTTCAAATTCCTTCAGATCCTGATGAAATCTTTCACTTAGTTTTTCACTGAAATCCCTAAGGTTTTGTGGAAATTCATTAAGGTGCGAATCAAGAAAGTGGAGCTTCAAATTCATTAAGCAGCCTAAGTTTTTAAAGTCTCCTATTATATTTTTTTCGATGCTCCTATAGTTTTCATCTTTGTCGCTATTCTAGCGCAATTTGGCGATTTCAATGAGTCGCTTGTTAAAAGAGCTTACGGTGTTAAAGATAGTGGAAGTATGATACCTGGCCATGGAAGAGTGCTCGATCGTATGGATAGTTTCATTTTTACTGCCCCTCTATTGCTATTTACATAAGCTAAGTCTGCAGAAGAAATAAAGTGCCATTAGAGTCATCCCTAGTCAGCTACCCAACCGCTTCTACAGTACAGTCATGGACAAACGTCTTTTCACAATAAGGGCAGGCTATCTCCTCTTCTTCTCCCATATCTAAATATATTAATGGATGGCCGGAACCCTCATCATTCTCATCCCCATGACAACAAACTTTTCTATTATTAACCCTCACTTTTGACATGCTACTCCTTTAGCTTATAACATTTTATATATTGAATATGCCCATTCAGAAATAAAAAAACAACATGCACTATTCTCCATTTTTTATCCTATTCAGGTTAATCAATTCGTTTTGAACGCCTTTTGATACAAATTTGCTAATATCTTCTCATAATCTTGCTATTTCCTTTACAAAATTTGATGATATAAATTGTGTACCTTCAGAAGCAGGAAGAAATATGGTTTCGATTTCAGGAAGAAGTTTATAATTTACCCAACTCATTTGTAACTCGTAATCAAAATCCGATACTGCTCTTAATCCTCTAATAATAACAGAAGCATTCTGCTCTTTGGCAAACTTCACTAGCAACCCATTAAAAGATATAACATCTGCATCAATTCCTGGTCCTTTAATTTAATTTTCAGCCATGCTTGTGCGTAGCTTTGTGTCCAAGGCAATATGCTTATTAAAGTTTTCTGCAACTCCTATTATTAATTTATCGATTAGTTTACACACTCTTTTGATTATGTCAATATGCCCAAAAGTTATAGGGTCAAATGTGCCAGGGTAGATTCCTATTCTGTTATTAATGTTCATCCTTTATTTTTATATAAACTACTTTAGAAACTTTTGATAGACATAATAACATTTTTTATCTAAAAGTGAAAGTATACAGTTGGCCTGATAGCTCAGTTGGTAGAGCAAAGGACTGAAAATCCTTGTGTCGGTGGTTCGATTCCTGCTCAGGCCACTTTCCTTTCTTACCAAACTTACCTTTTTGTTGTAAAACGTTCTATAATATGTTATGATATTGATATAAGTGTTGAGAAGGTAAACTGTATGTATAAATGTTATAGTAGAACATTTAACATCTTATTAATTATAGTTCTATTATTAAGCAATATTACTTATGCTGACGTTAGCGAAAAACCGGCATTTCAACATGTAACCAGAAAAGAAGAACCAGCGTCAACTGCCTTGATGGCAGAAAATACAGTAAATAATGACATAGTTGTTGGTTTATTGAAAACGGAAGAAGAGACATACCCATATGAGCTTGGGCTATCTCAAAATATTTACGAAATATTTAATAACTTTGGGGTTAAGACTGTACTGATTGCTTATTATAATAAGATAATTAGCTTTAAAAAAATTCAGACAGAGTCACTTAATCTCGCAAAACAAGATGAAACATTGGCATAGAAGCTGACATTAGACCGAATAAAAATTGAAGTTGCACAATTTATTGAAGGGCACAAAATAAATAGAATATTTATTCCAGACAATTTTCATTCAGAACCGTTTCCCCCACTCCTTGTCGCCAGCTTGTTACTGAAGCAATTGCAAAAATAGTGGATGATAACCCTGCAATTCATTTACTTGGCACATGTGAAGGCATAATGAATGCAAAGGGAATTGAAGTAGTGAGTGTTGTGAGTGATGAAGAAAAGCGAAGATCTCATTTAAAATCAGCACCTAATCCACATAAAGAGGATGCACCTCTCCAACAGATAAAGATCGTTCCAAACAGTCGTTTAGCCGGAACTAGTAGCTAAATTCTTAATACCTAATGAAAATGGCTGGTTTTCAACATATTTTCCAGATGCTCATTCAGGGGCAGTAAGTAATACACCAGAAAATAGAAGAAAATTGGAGTTACTTGGATATAAAGTTGTAGGATTTTCCAGTGATGGGGTAATAGAGGCTATTGAAGATAATCACGGTAATATTTACTTTCAAAGTGATCCAGAAGCTCTTGTTGTAAAATCAGATAAAAACCTTTATTTATCAAATCACAAGGAACGTTAAGTGTCTACACTAGTTGCTATAGCGATTATAAATGATTTTCTTTATCGTGCTTAATTGATATGTATCTATAGCTTTAGGCTTACCGACGATTTGAAAAACAACAAATTCGTCATTTATCCGTTCAGACAATGGCGTCAACTTAAGGAAAAACATGAGAGGTTATGTGTAAAATTTCTCTCTAAATTTTTTGCATTAAATTATCCAAAGACATAAAGAAAAAACGCTGCTGTTTCCATGAAAAATTTTAAAATATGTCCTTTTTAGGTGAGACATGCAGGAAGGAAATGAACTTATTTTACAAATTAAAAATACAATATACTCGAAAACTTTTCAGAAAATCCACTGTATTGGAAAAAATAGTTTTACACAAACAAGAAAACTTCCTTTTACGACAGTATTAGACTTCCTGCATAACCAATAGCGAACTTTTATTGGGAATAGAGACGAAAAAACCTACTTGACAAACTCAGCCCCCCTTATCATGGTATTGAAGGTATTCATTTATCTTCAATCTGTGCAGATTAAACGACAACAGTATTTCGCAATTGGCGTCTTGTTTTTAATTTTTTGTACTATGCGCACTTTATGTCTTCACAACATTTCTAGCTATATAAGCTGAAACACGCTTATAAAACGTTTAAGACAGTATAGTACGCCAATTTGTAGGATTAGAGAGTGACAACTAGCTAACACGGGGGTTCTTTTGCCTTTTTTTCTGCTTAGTAAATTTCTTAAACATTTATGACTAAAGGTTAGTTGCATTTAAAAGCAGCTAAGTCGCGGTTATTAGACGTTTAAAACATAAAAAGACGCTAATGTTTTTAAATAGACATTAACCGGGGTTTCTTTTGCCTTTCTTTTCATTTGGTAAATTTCTTAAATATTTATGGTTAAAAGAGCTCAAGAGAGATGTCATCCAAGTAGCTGACACTGGAATCTAGTCCTTATTATGCAGCCACTTATTTAAAGTTAAGTTTTCTGGATCCAAGTAGTCAGGGCACTGGGATGACATCCTGCTTGGCAAAGATTTCTCTTAAATCACACCTTTTTTTATATCTAAACTTACGCGTCCAATTTTATTTTCTTCCATTTCTCTATAGCTTGGTAATGTAGAATTTTTTACATGTAATCCGATATATGCTCCAACCAAAGCAACTATAATACCGCAAACTACTGCACCAGCTACAGATGGAACCATTACAGCAGCAGCAATGAATAATCCTGCAATAAAAACTCCAACAACATCTTTTGTTAATGAGGTGTAAAAATTTTCCTTATATTTAGTTTCTTTTTCATTTGGCCTAGAAAATTGAGCATTTGTGAGGTTGCTAGACTTATCATTAGCGCTTGACATATCAGGTGTGCCGGCGTTTGTTGATAATACAGGAGATACTGGTTTATTACTAACACTCCTACCGTTACCACTATTTGGTACAGTAGTTGGATTTGTTTTCTTTGTTAATATAGGAGGCGCTGTTACCGTAGATTTATTACTAATATTTTTGTTAGGTTCTGTTCTATTTTCTTCTACACTTGGCGTAGTAACAACCTGATCAGTCCCTGTTGCTACAGGTGTTTCATCTTTGTTTACTGCTGATGCGCGGGTTTCTTGATCGTTCTATATTAGCACTATCGCTGCTACAGAATTATTTTCTGCAATAGCAGTGTAGAACGCGTCATCTTTTAATTGTTAGTATAATATGTATAATTCGTCTTCATGATTTAACTTTGATTGCTCTGCATTAATATTTCGCAGTAGCGTGCTTAGAATCTCAGCATTACTGTTATCAGTATAATGAACAACAGAGCATAATATACATAATATAGATTTGTCTTCTTCAATTTTGCTAATGTAATGCCTTCCTTCTTGACTGATTGCGTTGATGATAGTTACTTCATTTTGTGAGAGAAACTTTATAACGTTTAATTTTTCATTTTTAATTGCGTGCTCTAACAATGCATTTCCTAAGACAGCACCTTGCTCACACTTGCTCTGAAAGCTAATTTTTTTTCTATTCAAATCCTGTTGTAAGCTAACTGAGTTTATTGTTCTAGCTATACTTGAATAAAATCTCGTAACAAAACCACTATTCAGTACGGAAACTTGACCAGTACTTACATTTCCATTACTGCTGCTGGATCCTGCTCCATTCTCTTCCATATTAGGTGTATTTTGCTTCTTGTATATTGCTGACCTAAGGAGTGCAATTATTACACAGTTTGAGAGGTACGCATGGTGATTAGGGGTTTTGTAGTCTAATTTAAACTCAGAATCTATTTTAAGTTTTTCTCCAAGTGATAATTTCCTCTCTTCAATTATTTTTAGAAGATTTCTTATACCATCTTCTGGTATACTTTTCATATGCTTTAAAAGTAACCTAACTTTTGGTAGGTCACCAACTATAGAGGCATGACTCAGAGCCTCAACTTTCTCTTCTCCAGTAAATCTTTTGTTATCCAAGAGCACCTTCATAATGTCAGTGTTCTCATTGCAAGGAGCTGCATTTAAATGCTTTTGTATTCTTGTATGATCTACATAATCTAAAAATAGTTTAAATTCTTGGACATTACCTTGAAAATAGCAGAACGCAAAGCGTTAAATTTTTCTTCTTCATTAAACTTACCACTATTCAAAAGTATCCTTACAACGTCAGCTTGGTTATTTGTTACAGCTATCTCCAACATACTTCTACCACAGCTGCTTTTCTTAACTTGAATATCTAACTGCGCGAACAAGTCAACAATTTTTAGAAATACAGCATAATCGTCTGAAGTACCTTGCTTTTCTAAACTGATGGCATCTGCAAATAAATCAAAAATTTTTGCATCTGTTGCCCCAGCTTGCTTTAACTCCTTAACAAACTCCTCACCAGTTATATCAGGATTGTTAGTTACAATTTCCTTTGCCTTTTCATAAGTCATGTCAAATTTTACCACTATGGCTATCTAACTTATTATAGCAACTTTATTATAACTATATTATAAGAATGCTTTATTTATAGTTCTTAAAGAAAATGATGGAAGATTTAGCCTATGAATTAGGTAAAGTGACCGAAGCTGCAGCACTTGCTGCATATAAATTGGCAGGCTTTGGTGATGAAAAAAGGGCTGATCAAGTTGCAGTTGATGCAATGCGAACAGTGTTAAATTCTATGGAAATAAATGGTACTATCTTAATTGGTGAAGGTGAGAGAGATGAAGCACAGATGCTATATATTGGCGAGAAGGTTGGCACTGGAAATGGTCCTGAAATCGACATTGCTATTGACCCACTTGAAGGCACTACAATCTGCGCTCACCATAAACAAGGGGTAATGTTCGTTCCCCTACAGCACTGAATATTTGAGGAATATTCCCTCAATATTCACTTCCTATTTTCGCAATTTTCGCTAATATTCCCTCAACGTTAATAAACATGGAAGAAACACTTAGGGAATATTCCTGCAAACATTGATGACCGTTTTTCCATTCCTTTTCTAAAATGATCAGGTAGGCTACCTATTATTGTAATATTGCAGCAAAATTCGTACAAGATTACTTAATACTAGACGAATGTATAATTAAGTTTCACCAATATTTCCTCGATTAAGCAGTATTGCAGCAATATTCGTACAAGATTCATCGACACGAGAGGAGCATTCAATACATTCTCTTATAACAATCAATATTGGAGCAATATTGCTTCAATGTTGCTTCGACACATTCGCCATATTCGCTAATGTTCCCTTAACGTTACTATACAGGTAACGTTAGTATTTAAGTAATTTATTTCACATAGATAAGGCGTAAAATTTTGGTCCCCATTCCCCCATTGTAAACGGGATATCAAAAACAAGGCAAGCCTGTAATTCGGACTCTTTGTAAAGAGTCGTTTGAATTGTAATTCGGACTCTTTGGAAAGAGTCATTTGAACGGTTGAATTACACGGCTTATATACTCTTGGTCATTCAGTGTCTCTACAGAAAGCGCTATCAGCGTGCCGCATAGCGGTGATAAAGGGGAACTTGTGATGGACGTCTCTCGATAAGCAAGCTTCGGCTATTTATCCGCCATGTGGCGCGCCGGTATCGCTTTCTGTGGTTACACTGGATGGCTGAGAGTATATAAGCCGTATAATTCAACCGTTAAAGTGACTCTTTTCGAAGAGTCCGAATTACAAGGCTTGCCTTGTTTTTGATATCCCGTTTACAATGGGGAAGTGAGGACTTAAAATTTTACACCTTATCTATGTGAAATAAATTACTTAAATACTAACGTTATCTGTATATTAACGTTAAGGGAACATTAGCGAATATGTCGAAGCAACATTGAAGCAATATTGCTCCAATATTGATTGTTATAGGGGAATATATTGAATGCTCCTCTCGTCTCGACGAATCTTATACGAATATTGCTGCAATACTGCTTAATCGAGGAAATATTGGTAAAACTTAATTATATATTCGTCTAGTATTAATTAATCTTGTACGAATATTGCTGCAATATTACAATAATATGTAGCCTACCTGATCATTTTAGAAAAGGAATGGGAAAACGGTCATCAAGGTTTGCAGGAATATTTCCTATGGGTTTCTTCCATGTTTATTAACGTTGAGGGAATATTAGCAAAATTTGCGAAAATGGGAAATGAATATTAGGGAATATTCCTCAAATATTCAGTGCTATAGGGGTTCTTGCTGCAACGAAAAAAGGTGATTTTTTACACGCACCTGATGTTTATATGGAAAAAATAGCGGTAGGAAAAAATCTCCCAGAGGGTGTAGTCTCACTAAAAAATAGCATTGAAAATAATCTAGACAATTTAGCCAAGGCAAAAGGATATAAAGTAAATGATCTTACAGTAACTATACTTAACCGTGAAAGGCATGATGAATTAATATTGAAAATCAGGAAGTTAGGAGCAAAAGTTAAGCTAATAGATGATGGTGATGTTGCGGCCGTAGTTTCACTAGTAAATGGCAATCATGATATGTATATCGGCATAGGAGGAGCACCAGAAAGGGTGCTTGCGGCTGCAGCACTGAGTTCAATAGGTGGACAGATGGAGGGAAGATTAATATTTGACACGGATCAGTTAAAAAAAAAGAGCTAAATATTCATGTTCTAGACAAAATCTATACCATAAAAGATATGGCAAAAGGTGAATGAGTGTTCATTGCAACTGGAGTAAGAAACGGAGAACTTGTGGATGGAGTTGAATTTAGTCATAACGTCTGATCAACTAGTTCTTTAATAATTCTACCTAACAAGCTGATAAAGGTGCAAGTTATAAGTTAGGTTAATTATTTTTCAATTATGTAAGAGTTAAAAAGAGTGTTAAAATCTTAGATTCATTTTCTCAAGAGAAACAAGTTGTACAAGAAGTTCCTCCAGACGGACATAAAAAGAAGGCTTTTCAAAACCTTCTATCTATTGTTTCTTAGAGCCTGTTCATAATCTTTTAAGGGGTAAAGAAATGAAAGCAAGAACGACCATTTGTAAGCTAGTGTTGAGTTGCGATTTATGGCGTAGAAATATTTCCTTCAACTTGCGTAGCAGGTTTGTTCGTGCTTTCATCTCCGGTGTTTCTCTGACATTATACTTTCTTTGTCTTTTGATATTCTCTTGAAAATCAAATCCTAGGAAGCTAAATGTTTCTCCTTTCTTTAGGTTGATGACTTTTGTCTTTTCTTCATTTACGTTCACTTCTAGTTTTGCTAATTCCTCTTCCAACCTTCTGTATACTGCTGTTTCTAGCCATTCCCGTTTCGGGTATTCTCTGATCAGTATCACTTAATCGTCTGCCCATTTGGCATATTCTATACGTTGGTACTTTCCTTCGTTGGTCACCTCTTTTGCTTTCTCCAATATTTTATCTACCTCATTTAGGTATATATTGCTTATTAGTGGCGAAATTGGTGATCCTTGTGCTATTCCTCGTTTTCCTCCTGTTTTGAGGATTAGCTTAATCATGCGCGTGATTTCTTTGTCATTTATTCTTTTGGCAATCTTTTCCATCAGAATATGATGTCGCACACTGTCGAAGTAGGATTTCAGATCTACGTCAATTACTCTTGCATTGCCTTTGATTGCTAGTTCCGCTACTTGTTGTACTGCTTCATGCGCACTACGATTAGGTCGATACCCGTATGATCCTTTTTGGAAATCTGATTCGAATATTGGTTCGATTATTAGCTTTAGTGCTGTTTGCACTATTCTGTCCCGGATGCAGGGTGTGTTCAGCGTTCTGAATTTTTCTCCAGATTTTGATATTTCCTTTCTCCGGTTCCTATTTGGGCTATAGGTCTTGGTTATTAGTTCGTGTCTTATTTGTTGAAGATACTTTCCTAAGCCCTCTGTCTCTATCGATTCGAATGTCACCCCATCAATTCCTGGTGCCCCATTATTCCTCTTCGTTAGTTTGTAAGCTTCCTCCAGTGTCTCCATTTTACAGACATGAACATGGATTCCCCAGAATCGCCATTCTGGTTCTGCCTCCGTTTTGGTGTATATCTTTCTTCTCAGGTCTTGTAATTTTATCAGCATTTTGTCATTTTTACCTTTACCTTCTTTTTGTTAAAAGATCTCTGCTAGTAGGCTGCCTTTGCTCCATGAGTATTACCTTACTTCTTCACTACTACGCACCCATCCGA
This sequence comes from Torymus aiolomorphi, assembly GCA_036365515.1. NCBI lineage: Eukaryota > Metazoa > Arthropoda > Insecta > Hymenoptera > Torymidae > Torymus > Torymus aiolomorphi. Next base: position 79,092,232 of record CM070876.1, read on the forward strand.
ATTATAATGATAGTTTTTATTTTTATTTATGCAAATGTTGACTTGAAATTTTTGTGTTAAGTAAAATGCTTTTGAATAATATAAGAAAAAATACCGTTTCATTACTCCCGATTAATACAAAAATATAAAGTTAAATTTTACACAGATTTAATGAAAACTGTAGACTAATCGCTCACTGGTATTCATATAACTTATACACATACCGTATACAATCTCAATTACGAAAAAATACTCGAGGTACAAGCACACATACACTAATACCGCGAATAGGAGAAAAACAAAAAAAGAAAACCCAACACTGGTGCATTCGGCAATGGTAACCTGTCTTGATGCTGCGTGCGTGCAGAGTACAGGAGCCGTAACCATAACGGCTATCTCGGCTATAGGCTGCGTATAGTGCATTCGCATCAGCGGAAAAACGCATGCGACCCACGTGACTGTGAGCGCTCCCTGTATATAAGATATGGTGTGTATATATATATATATCATATCTTATATACAGGGAGTATATATATATATATATCTATCTATATTATATAGTCGTAAGCGTTATTTGTGTCACGCAGAACCCCCTCGCCCCCGCATCAGCCCCCCCTCAAAATAACGTAAAATTGTGATTTTTTCTACGTTATTTTGAGTATGGTAGAGCCCCCCCCCCGCACCTCCCTCAGACCCCCTCAGACCCCCATCGTGACCCCCCTCAGTTAAATGTTCACTTAAAAGTTTATTTTTTTCATGTATTTTTCATATGTTTTATTAATAAGGTAGTATATACAGATGTAACGCTTAAGAGTAGTTTTGAATTCTTAATTTCTGAAATAAAAGAGTAAATTATTGAGAAAATTACATTAATTATATATAAAAATATATTTTATGTATATTTCATATATTATATAAAATTAATAATTTATATTTTTCATATGTTTTATTAATAGGTTAGTATTTATAGATGTAACGCTTAAGATTAGTTTTGAATTCTTAATTTCTGAAATAAAAGAGTAAATTATTAAGAAAATTACATTAATTATACATTTATCGCGTCAAAATTGTTTTTCTCTTCGATACACACGTCCAAATTATTTTTCTCTCCAATATATGAGTTCTCACTCACATCCAACTTCTCGATTATTATTATACTATATAGGTCAAACTCAGAAAAGACCGTTGAAAATCGTTTTTTTCCATGAACCACAGGCTAAGCTGATTCAAATTGATCGTAGGCTTAATAGAGGAACCCACACATCCCAAACCCACACACCCAAAACAGACACATCCTAGTAAACAAAACTCAAACTCGCACATCCTAACCCCATACACTTCATGTCCTCACATGCTGAACTGTTACACCCCGGTCCCACAACCACACCCCACACCCCCCAGTCCCACACATCCCTACCTCACGCATGCTGATCCCACATATCCTGAACGCTGAAAAATTTTTCTCAAGGGCAAAATGATTTTTTAACGGAAACTTTAGGATCGTTGAAGCTTCTGTTATAAATGTATTAACCTTACTTTTTGCGCTACCCAGAAACAACGACGTGGACGTAGTAAGGATTGTTTCCTTTGGGATGCTTAATTAAAGTGAGTCCCCTTGCCTCTGACAGGTCGGGGTGCTTGATTATAGTGAGTCCCTTGCCTCTCACTGTTCGGGGTGCTTGATTATAGTGAGTCCCCTCGCCTCTCACTAATGTAAATAAATTTTTATTTAACCTCGAAGCAAGTGTTCGAAATGACGACCATTTACTTCAAGGCACATAGTCAAACGCCTTTGAAAATGGCGAACTGTGTTCTGCAAAGTTTGTCTCGGAATGGCAGTGCATGCTCGACGAATCCTATCCTGCATATCTGCTCTTGTAGTGGGTTGTTGCTCAAAAACGGCATTTTTTAAATACCCCCATAAATAGAAATCTGGTGATGTAAAATCGGGTGAGCAAGCAGGTCAGTTAACCGGACCTCCTCGACCAATCCATCTGTTACCATAGTGCTCATTCAAAAAAGCCCTTACAATTCGAGCGAAATGTGGTGCTGCGCCGTCCTGATGGAGCCACATTCTTCGTCGCGTTTTTAAATCAACATCTTCCATCAATCCAGGTAGTTCATCTCTTATTAGCGTCAAATACGTATGTTGATTTACATTTGCTTAAAAAAAAAATTAGGGCCAATCAAATATCTATTGATAATCCCGCACCATACCATAATACTCCAACGTCTTTGGTGGTTTACAGTTCTGACCCAATGAGGATTCACATCGGACCAATAATGGCAATTATGCCTATTCAGTTCCCCATCACTTTGAAATTGTGCCTCATCAGAAAAAAGAACAAAGTTAAAAAAGTCTGGATCATTTTCTATCATTTGTAAAGCCCATTAGCAAAACACAATACGCTGTTGGAAATGCTGAAACTGTAGTTCTTGAACCAAAGTAATATGATACGCCTGATGTTGAAGCACCTTCATAATTCTTAAAAAAGTATTTCTTGGAATACCAATTTCCCTTTCGACTCGACAAGCGCTAATGTGTGGGTCAAGATGAATTATTGCAAGGATAGTTACAATTCGATTATCATTTTCATGATACTCATGGCGCCTACGTTGGCGAACCATGTGTCCACCACGAGCTCTTTGAGTTAAATGTCTGATAGCTCTATCGTCAGGATGTCGTCTGTCAGGATAGCGTTCAGCATAAAGTCTTGCCGCACCACAATAATTATTATGGCTTGCTCCTAAAACCAAAATCATATCAACGATCTCGTTGGGCAGATAGTCAGCCATTTCAGAGCCATCTATTAATTACTATTAAATTTAAATAGTAAAATGGTATCAAAAATATTAATAATTATAAGGCTCGCCCGTATACGGTCGCGCCTAAAAAGAAAAAACGTTGGAAAATTACGGTAACTTTAATTAGCTAACTGTAATTGCCATAAAATAATCGTTAAAACATTAAAGGTATTCAATTCAATAAAGCATTATTTCTTATTTTAATTGCAAATAAAACTAAAACTTCCTTTTATTTTTTTTGTTTAATGTAAATAATGTGAATTAGTAGCGTTCGAATTTCCGAAATACTAATTTTGATAATGTAATCATTAAAAACACATCTACGAAGAAAATAGTTTCCGTCAATGGTTCTTTTAAATTTATTTTTCAGTTTCTAGCAAGATAGTGGAGCACGACATTTCACGCTCATAATAACAGCATTTTTTAATAAACACTTTAGTATTATTAGATGGATTGGTTGAGGAGGTCCGGTGAAATGGCATGCTTCTTCATCCCATACTTCACCATCAGACTTTTGTTTATGGGAGTATTTGAAAAATGCTATTTTTGAGCAACAACCCACTACAAGAGCAGATATGCAGGATAGGATTCGTCGAACATGCGCTGCCATTCCGAGACAAATTTTGCAGAACACAGTTCGCCATTTTCAAAGGCGTTTGACTATGTGCCTTGAAGCAAATGGTCGTAATTTCGAACACTTGCTTCGAGGTTAAATAAAAATTTATTTACATTAGTGAGAGGCGAGGGGACTCACTATAATCAAGCACCCCGAACAGTGAGAGGCAAGGAGACTCACTATAATCAAGACCCCGAACAGTGAGAGGCAAGGGGACTCACTTTAATCAAGCACCCCGAACAGTGAGAGGCAAGGGGACTCACTTTAATTAAGCACCCCAAAGGAAATAATCCTTACTACGTCCACGTCGTTGTTTCTGGGTAGCGCAAAAAGTAAGATTAATACATTTATAACGGAAGCTTCCACGATCTTAAATTTTCCGTTAAAAAATCATTTTGCCCTTGAGAAAAATTTTTCAGGTCTCAGGATGTGTGGGATTAGCATGCGTGGAGTAGGGATGTGTGGGACTGGGGGTGTGTGGTATGGTTGTGGGACCGGGGTGTAACAGTTTAGCATGTGAGCGCATGAAGTGTATGGGGTTAGGATGTGCGAGTTTGAGTTTTGTTTACTAGGATATGTAAGTTTTGGGTGTGTGGATTTGGGGTGTGTGGGTTTTGGGTGTGTGGGTTCCTCTATTAAGCCTACGATCAATTTGAACCAGCTTAGCCTGTGGTTCATCGATAAAAACGATTTTAAACGGACTTTTCTGAGTTTCACCTAAATTTGACCTTGAAATGACCTTGGAAAAAATTTCTCAATATGATTTTGAACGTAAAATTTCTCGCTCTTTCCGAATCCGGGGTCAAAACTAGGTATTTCCATATGAAAAAACCACTTTGACCTTGAAATAACCTCAAAGGCCAAGCTCAAGGTCAAAGACGTTAGCGCCATTATGTGGCCCCCTTTGTCCCCTATAACTTTTGTCTGAACCATTTTTCTTTATCTGGCTTAGGTTCTGAGAAATCCGGGTGCGGCCATTAAAATGGGTCACCGTGTATATTAAGATATATTTTATTCTATTTTTTCCACATCACCTTGGAGGTAAATAGTTATCGACACTTTCATAACTGCTTTGGATAAACTTTTAGAAGGATATAAATCTAGACTTATTTAAACAAATTATCACATCATGTTGGTCCAATGGTTTTTCCATTATTTTTTCCATCTGGAGATTTAGGTTGGAGTATTGGATATTTAAAAAAACCAAATACAAATTCAAATGAAAACCTTACTGCATTACAATACTATTTGTACCGATTAGCATATAGACCAAACTGTAAAATTTTTAATCCATTATTATACGGTGGTAGATTAACTCAACAATTTTTTTTAAATGCTTATATTATTGTAGAAAATAATAGAATGAATTATTTTAGAAGTGATCAAAAAAATTTACGTGTAGAATGTTATCAAGGCTTATTAGACCACGTAATAAATAGTGCTGCTAACATTTCATCAAATTTTGAGAGTAAAGAAAAACTTGGAAATCTTTTTATACTACCAGCTACGTATATAGGTAGTCCAAGGTATATGCAACAACATTATCAGGATGCTATGGCAATAATGAGAAACACAGGAAGACCTGATTTATGAGAAAAAATAATATTTCAGAGAATTTAACATACAAAATTAAAAATAACCAAAAACCAGTTCCCGTAGATAATTCTATGGTTGTATCATATAATAATTTTTTATTAAAAAATATAAATGTCACATAAATGTTGAGTATTGTGCTTCTATTCAAAGTATAAAGTATATTTTTAATTATATTCATAAAGGTTGTGGCAAAGCACTTTGTAAATTAAAAAAAAATAAATACAGATAATGAAACAGATACACATGATGAAATTACTCAATTTATAGATGGTAGATATTTGAGTCCCATGGAAGCAGCATGGAGATTACAAGAATTTCCTTTATGTGGTAGAAGTCACACCGTAATACGTTTAGCAATTCACACCGAAAATAAACAAAATATAATTTTCGAAGAAAATAAAGAGGAAAAAGCTTTAGATAACTGGAAAACTACATTAACTTCGTGGTTTGAATTAAATAAAAAAGATAAAAATGCAAAAAATATTAAATACGTTAATATACCAAAATATTATATTTTTAAGAATAACACTTGGATAAAACGTCAACGAGAACTAAAACATGTTGCTATAGGACGTTTAAATGTAGTATCTCCAAGAAATATTGAAAGATTTCATTTAAAATTATTTTAAATCGTGTTAAAGGCGCAACATCTTTTGAATAATTACGTACATTTGAAAATAAAACATATAATCCTTACAAAGAAACAGCAATACAAATGGGTCTAATCGAAGATGATTTACAGATTGACAAAATTTTTGAAGAAGCTTGTAATATAATGTTACCTGTTCAATTGCGTAAATTTTTTACTTGGTTTTTAATAACAGATAACATTAATGGTAATACTATTTGGACAAAATTTAATAAATATTTTACAGAAGATTTTGACAATAATAAAAATAACCGAGCTCTTCATCATATAAACGAAATTTTAAAAGTTGAAGAAATGTCTTGTAAAGATTTTGGATTACCTGAACCTGATGAAATTTTCGATACAAATAATGAAAATAATAAAGAAAATATTTTATTCTGTAAACAAATGTTTAATAATTACTATAGTCAATTAAACACAGATCAAAAAACAATTTTTACACAAATATTAAATAATGAACATAAAATTAACTTTATTGATGGTCCTGGAGGTTCAGGTAAAACGTTTTTATATAAAACTTTAATTTATTATTTTTTGTCAATAGAACAAAAAATTATATCAATGGCTTGGACTGGTATAGCATCTATACTATTACCAAAAGGTATGACCAGTCATAAAACTTTTAGATTACCTTTAAATTTAAACAATATTGAAAGTGCATTTTTAAAATTTGAATCAGATAAAAAAAATTTCGCGAAGTTTTTGCGATTATTTGGGATGAAGCGTCAATGATTCCACGTAAAGCTTTAGAAATTGTTGATAAAACTTTACAAGATGTTTGTAATAATAATCTACCATTCGGAGGAAAATTATTAATTTTAGGAGGTGATTTTAGACAAATTCTCCCTGTTGTTAAAAATGGTTGTAGAAGCACAATAATTCAAAAAACAATAAAATATTCAAATCTTTGGTCATTATTTAATATAATGTATTTGAAAACAAATATCCGTTCAAAAGATATCATGTTTGCTTCATTTTTATTAGATATTGGAGAAGGTAAATTTAATTCATTTGTTCTACCTGATAGTTTTAACACAAACGATGTTTGTTTTAAAATATATGAAAATATAAATTGTAGTATATCAATAAATAGAGTTATATTAATATCACATAATGAAGATGCAAATATTTTAAATAATAAAATTTTAAAACTATTCAATACTGAAGAAAATACGTATTATAGTTTAGATTACGTATAAACGTAATCTTACGTATAGCTACTCATAAAGATGTAGATTTATCTGATGATAACATCCATATTAATTACCCGATTGAAACTTTAAACAATATACGTGAAGGACTACCACCACATAAATTAAAACTTAAAATAAATACTATTGTAATGTTAATAAGAAATTTAAGTATTAACGATGGATTATGTAATGGAACACGATTAAAAATTACTAAATTATTTAAATACAAGATAGAAGCAGAAATAATAACAGGTGAAAACTCTGGAAACATAGTTTTTATTCCTCGAATTACATTAAACACTGGCAATTCTTCATCATTACCATTTATTTTATATAGAAAACAATTTCCTTTAATACTAGCGTTTACTATGACTATTAATAAATCACAAGGTCAAAGTTTTGATAGTGGTGGAATATATATTAGAAGACCATTATTTTCTCATGGTCAATTATATGTAGCATTATCAAGATGTAAAAACCCAGATAAAATTTTTATTGAAAATAATTCAGAAAATAAAGAAGAAATTATAAATATCATTTGGAAAGAAATTTTAGATAATTAATTTTCAAATATTTTTCTTTTTAGAATATGTCGACTACACAGAACGAAAGTAAATTATAAAAAACAATATATTTATTCGTTATTCAATAATAATAATAAATACATAATAAATTATTAGTTTTAGACTATTTAGAATATGAACAAAATTATATGGAATACATGATTAATTTAGAATCAGATAAAATTATTGAAAAAGATAAATTAAAAAAACTAAATCATCAGTCAAAAAAAAACAAGAAAACAACAGAACAATAAAAATACAAAACTCAAAATTGGAAAACTTAAAGTTGACAAAATTTTAGAACAATTTAAAAATCTTTCTTTACAATAGTTGAATTTTGTTTTTTAGGTAAATTTTTATATAATTATTAATTAATTAATTTTTTGAATTAATTTTTAGTTAATTAAAACAACAATATTTTTTCTTTCATTTAGGACAATGGAATATACAAATGACGTTGGAAAATTTTAAATAGCACATCAGAAAATATTAAATATAAAAAAAAAAAAAAATAAAAAACAATTCAAAAATTGAATAAAACATTTCGAAGAATTTTACTTATTATCAGGTAATTCAAATCATTTAATTATTAAATTTAATTTTACAAAATATATATTATATTATAGAAAAATATACTTTTATTGTAACAATTTTAATGTTTTCTGAAATTTTATAGTGACAAAGACAGTGGATTAGGCCTACTGGGGATACCACTTAAAAATAAAACGCATCTTTCTATTTACCTCCAAGGTGATGTGGAAAAAATAGAATAAAATATATAATTCTCAATATATTTTCTTAATATAAGTAAGTTAGGAAGCTGATGGTTCTACTGCCTAGGTAGTAATTAAATAAAAACAAAATATATATATTTTCTTAATATATAATTAATGTAGTTTTCTCAATAATCCATTCTTTCGTTTCAGAAATTAAGAATTAAGAACGACTCTTAAGTGTTACATTTGTATTAACTGTCATCCATAAAAAATATGAAAAATCTCAATAATCTATTCTTTCGTTTCAGAAATTAAGAATTAAGAACTACTCTTAAGTGTTACATTTGTATAAACATCCATACAAAATATGAAAAATACCATATACGAGGGTCATTTGATAATTACCTAGCCTACAAATGAAAGCACCAAAATTTTACAAAAAATAAAATTTATTTTTCAATGTAGTCTCCTTTTAGTTGAATACACTTGGTCCAGCGGTGTTCCAATTTTTTTAACCTCGTTGAAAAAAATGTTTTCTCTTGGTTTGCAAAATAGGCCTCCGTGGCGGCGATTATTTCGTTATTGGAGTGCAATCTCTTCCCGGCGAGCGAATTTTTTAGGTTCGGAAACAAAAAAAAGTCGCACGCAGCCAAATCTGGAGAATACGGTGGATGGGGCAGCAGTTCGTAGCGTAATTCGACCAATTTAGCCGTGGCGAGTGCAGAAGTGTGAGCCGGTGCATTATCGTGGTGGAAAAGCACTTTCTTTTTAGACAAATGGGGCCGTTTTTCTTCTAACACGGCGTCAAATCGGCTCAATAGTTCGGCGTAGTACTGTCCTGTGACCGTTTTGCCCTTCTCCAGATAGTCAATAAAAATCACACCTTGAGAATCCCAGAAAACAGTGGCCATCACCTTTCCGGCCGACGGGACCGTCTTCGCCTTCTTCGGAGCAGGTTCACCGGGTAAGGTCCATTGTTTTGACTGCTCCTTGGTCTCTGGAGTGTAGTAGTGAATCCATGTTTCGTCGACGGTCACGTAACGACGCAAAAACTCTTTTGGATTGCGATTAAACAGCTCCAAACACTGCTCTGAACTGGTCACACGGATGCGCTTGTTGTCTGCAGTCAGCAAACGCGGCACCCACCTTGCTGACAGCTTCCTCATGCCTAAAATCTCATGTAGGATATGCCACACGCGTTCTTCTGAGATGCCTACTATCGCAGCTATCTCGTGCACCTTTAATCGGCGGTCTGACAAAACGATATCGTGTATTTTTGTCACGTTCTCCTCCGTAGTGGCTGTTTTCGGAGCACCTGGGCATGGATCATCAAAAACCGACGTACGACCACGTTGAAACTCGTTATACCAAAATTTAACGGTCGCCATCGAAGGAGAAGCATCCCCATACACTGCATCCAATCGTTCTTTAATTTCACTGCGCGATTTCCCTTCCAAAAACAAGAATCGAATCACCGACCGATATTGTTCTTTCTCCATTTTTCCAAAATCAACGGACACATTTGCTTTCACACGCCTTCAAAAATAAACTACAACTCCGATCCGGCTGAAATTTCGTCTGTAACCGTTTACAGGAAGATACTGCACTGTAGTGTATTTCTGGTGCGACAGTGGCACCATCTGGCGGTGAGGCTAGGTACTTGTCAAATGACCCTCGTAAATACAACATATGAAAAATATCTACGTTGAAAATAAATAAATTATTTACTTGTCAAAATTGGGGGGTTGACGAGCGGAGCGAGTAGGGGGTACCCCCCTAGTAGATATATATATATATATATATATATACCCTGCTCGCTCCGCTCGCCAACCCCCGATACATACATAAATAAAGGTAAGCAATGATCCATTATTGTTGTGATATTGATGTTAATATAATAAACAGTAAGTTAAAATTAGTTTTTGAGTTGAACTATTGATGTTGTATGTTTTTATTTAAAAATTCAAAAAATGTCAACCGTTCGTTGGTTGGAGTTGAGTATTTAAGGTAAACAATTGACTCGACCGATCACTTCAAATCATTTAATTAATGATTTGAAGATTCAAATCCGACGTTTTGATAGTTTTATTTACTGTCTTCATCAGGGCTTTAAAAAATTATGAAAATTACATAGTAACTTAACAGTCATGACCTGTACAGTCATTTCGTAACCATTTTTCCTTTTAAATTATAATTGATCAAAAATATTTGATTATAAATAACGCGGGGTCGTTTCAGAAGCAATATATGTATAAAAGTATTGCTGTGATGATAATAGATACAAATAGTGTTAATATAATAGACATCAAATTAAAATTAGTTTTGTTAATATTATGTAACAATAAACATATGTTGTATATATTTAACAGTTTTCCACGCTATCCTAGAGGTACTGTTAGTGGAGCGTTGGATTTTTTTTAAGTGGTATCCTTCGCCAATAGCCCTACGTAACCACTTTTGATTTTAAATTATTATATTTATGTATGACTTATCATGTATGACTTATTTTACTTAAAATGTTATTATACAAACTTATATTTATAATTTGTATGTTTTTTAAAAATTTATAAAAATATTTGTGTATAAAGAACATGGGAGCTTTTCAGAGGTGATATGTATAAATGTATTTTCTTCAATATATCCTATAATGTTTTATTCATAAGCTTTTTATATCTTGGAAACTTATTTTTATTTATTTGTTTCTGATATATATATATATATATATATATATATATATATATATATATATATATATATATATATATATATTGTAGCTTTTTGTTATGTAGGATATATGAAAGAAATATGTAGATGTAGATGCTAATGGCAGTAGTGATAATAATACTTTTTTCGAAGCTGATGGCCAAAATTACTACCAAATTCGTAGTTAGTAATTTTGGCCATCAGCTTCGAAAAAAGTATTATGAAAGAAATATATATTTTATGAAATTATTTTCGTAAAATTTTGACACATAAATAATAACATTTTAATTTATTTTCGTAAAAGTTTAAATATTACAAGTTTAAATTAAAATTTTTATTTATATAATTTGAACTTTACGTAAAATTTAGTGTTACATGATTTATATATAAATTATTTCAATTATTTATTGTATTCAAATTTACGAAAATTGGTATTTATAATATATTTTTTTAAATATATTTTCTTTAATATATTCTTCAATGTTTTGTTCTTAAGCTTTTCATATTTTAGAACTTGTTTATGTTTATTGTTCCTGATATATATATTTTGGCTTTTATAGAATTGTGTTAACAATATGTAGAATATATAAAAGAAATATGTATACGTAATATATATAATTTATTAAAAATCTTAATACCATTTTGATAAAATTGAAATATTTTATATTAAAAATGTTATCAATCTGATAAATATTTATAAAAAGTTACAACTTAGTAACTATTTTCGTAAAGTTCTAATTATTTTTAATCAGAAAGTTTTTCGTTACTTATATTTTCAATTAAATTTTTTAAATAATTCATATCATACTCTAAGTATTTTTTTCACAATATTTATTATACGTACTTTCTTCTTTTTCATGATTTTCTACTATGTCGTTTAATGTATCTAATTTTAAACAGTTATAGGAACTCATTGTCTCATATCGAGTTTATAGATTTAAATTTAAATGCTAAATATTTTAGCCCATTAGAGCTCGGACACTTAAAAAAGAACAGATAAAAAGTAAAAGAATAGGAATATATAAAAGAATAATATGGATATCACGTGAGATCTCACGCCAAAATCTTATCTGAAATTCTGGTCCGCAAGCTGCTAAAATCCATCTAATGATAAAGAATCAGTTTCTGGGAATTAGGAGTCACCTATTAGGTTACGCCACACCCCAGATAAGCTCAAAAATCTATTGTACTCATTATTTCATCGATTTCTCTTAAGAAATACAATGAACATGGGTGATAAAGTCAACTACTCAAAAATCTATGTTTTGAAGCGTTTTGGACATTTTTAACATTTTTAGAAATTTTGCAGATGAGATCTCACGTGAGATCTCATGTTTCAAATTTCTCACGTGAAATCTCAAAAAATTATAATGAATAGATTCGTGTATGAATTTGTATATTGATTTTCTTTTTTCAGATACATTTTATAATGATTGATGAAAGTAAATACTATGTAATATGTCCCACTTGTAAAATGGTATTCAAAAATAATGATTATATGTTAGAACATAAAAACTTAATACATAGCCCTCATTTCATTAATTGTGATCTTTGTGGCTTAATAATGAAAAATAAAAAACATTTTCAAAGACATTTAAAACATCATAAAAATGATAAAACTTACACATGTAACGAATGTAATTTCAAATCTAATAGACATGATCATTTACTAAGACATTTAAGATGTCATGATGAGTTATGTATACAAATTTGTAAAATTTGTGGGAAAAAGTTTAATAGAATAGATAATTTAAAAAGGCATTTGAGAACTCATAACATATAAGAAATATAAGTTTGGTAAATAAATAAATATGTAAATATATTACTTTCATTTAAATTATTATAATTAATTACAAAAGAAAGATATATAATAATATAATTGTGTATCTAAATAATATATTATTATATAAATAAAAATTATTTTTTTCAGAAAATGTCTAAGAGAAAAATTGAAAATAAAAGCACTGATGAACCAGTGCCAAAAAAGATAAATATTATGTTTTCTTCTTCTGATATTTTAAAATTTAAAATGATGATTGGTGATAGATCTGCGTAAGTTTTAATATTAAGTAAAAATTAAGGAAATATTAAAATTAATTCTTGATATATATATAATATTAATTAATTAATATATTCTACTTTTTATTATATAGTTGTGTCGTAGCTTATATTGAAGAAATTTATAATGAAGGAACATTTTAAACAAAACAACTCAAAATGAATTTAAAATATTAAAATTTATTTTAAATAATAATGGTGGAATACGCATACAATGCAATATATTCAATGAAAATATAAAACATTTTAATAATAAACTTACATTATTTGACGTATGTATAGTAACTCATACATATTCTTTTTTTAATTTTATTGATTTTATATATTATTTATAAATATATGTTGTAGAAAATCCTTTTAGAATGTGTTGTAGTTAATAAAATAGTTAATCACCGATTTAATAAAGGCAATGTTCCATACGAACTTAATATACAACCTTATTCATCAATAATATCCTTTGGCAAGGTCGACATTTTAAAAAAAATGGATGCCTAAAAATTAATTTTCAAGAAATACCAATCAAACGAGGATTAATAAGTATTCATATTTAAATATTATCTTAAAATAATTAAACATGTCAAATGTAAATAATAAATTTTTAGAAATTGATGGATATTTATACATTAATTTTATTTAAAAAATAAAAATAATGAGAGAGAATACTACTCAGCTATAACTAATGGAAGTTATAAGTTAGAAATTGTAGTAAATAAAAATGAAAATGAGTTAAACACTGAAAAAGGAACTAAAGTAAATATAATAGGAGATCTTCAAGAATATGGTAAATAATAGAAAATATTTTAAATCTAGACATATATTAATATTAATGTATTTTATTAGACATATCATTTATTTTAAAAATTAAATCTGTGGAACATATAACAATTTTAACTGATCCTAAAATGGATTTAAATGAATTAATTAATGGTTCACAAATATTTTTAAATGAGGTAAGAATTTAAATAAGAAAGAAATACATTTATATTATATTATTATATATATAATAATTATAATTATATGATTATTTTTTAGACAAAAGAAGTAGAAGACAATTAAAATAATAATTAACATAAAAAATAAGATAAGTATATTTTGGTATATGTTTATAAAAATCTTTGAAAAATTATATAAAGTTTTAAAAAAATTTTAATATTTCAAAAATGATAATGATATTATTATTTATTTCATAATAAAAAAAGATAAAAACGAAATATAATTTTTAGAAAATTTATAAAAGATACAAATTTTTATGAAATAATCTTTATGATATTCTTTAAAATCATAATGTTTAAAAGTGGAACGGAAAAATAAATAAAAAAGGATATATAAATAAAGAATCCTTTAAATTTTTCAAATGAACACATTATCAAACAGAAAAATGATTACAAGATTTCTATAAAGATTTATATAAAGATTTATAAAAATTAAGACAATATATTTCATTTCCTTTCATATCATTTGAATAAACATTTAAATAAATATTATATAAACATATATATATTTATGTTTTATGTTAGTTTCCAGGACATTCCAGATGTTTAACGTTGGTTTCGGGGACATTTGTTAGTTTTGGGGACAGTTCCTGAATCTACATATGTTTAACGTCAGTTTTGAGGACATCGGCCCCCATAAGAGACATTATTTCTTTAGTCACGTATAGGTATACAGTAACATGGGGTCCTGGGAACTAACGTTATACAAGTTTTATATCTATATATATATATATATATATATATATATATATATATATATATATATATATAAAAACTATATCTCTCTTACTTATATATATATATATATATATATATATATATATATATATATATTAATTATTATTTTTTTTCAGGCAATCATGGTAACTCAATTATAAATAATCAATTATAAGTAAGAGAGATATAGTGGTTAGGTAGGGCTATTGGCGAAGGACACCATTTTAAAAAAATCAAACGCGCCTATTAACAGTACCTCTAGGGTACCGTGGAAAACTGTTAAATATACACAACATTATAGTATAGAAACATATATATATATATATATATATATATATATATATATATATATATATATATATATATATATATATATATATATATATTGTAACGGGGTGAACTTAAAAGAGGGTATTAATCCCTCTCTGGGATGCGCGAGGTAATATACGGGCATCCACTACGCCCGGAGCAGCGCGCCATTGTAGACGGACCCGTAGGCCGGCCAGAGCGCGTTGGTGCAGGCTCCGAACAAGCGCGCCCGGCTTTCACTGTAGAAAGCTTAGGCCGCTTTCTACTAGAACCGGTGCTCCGCTCTGCCGCTGCTACCAACTTCGGCGCACGAATCACCGGTGGCTAGCTATGTACTAGCCTTGCCTACACTCGCCGGTGTTCCCGTACAACGCCGCTCAGGTTAACCTGCTAACCATAAAAAATTTTGAATTAGTTCGAGAATATACTTTACTTTTTATATTTGCTTTATTCAGGATGCTAATGGCCTAGTTTCTACCAATCTGAGGTGTTGAAGGTTGTTAAATAAAACACCAGTTTTTATTGCTCGACGTTTTGGACATTTATTTCATTTCCCTCTTCAGGAGTATATCTATCTAGAGTCAAAACTTATTTGCGGGAGAACAATCCGCTCGTCACTGAAAGTAAAGATTGTTAACCCGCAAATAAGTTTTGACTCTAGATAGATATACTCCTGAAGAGGAACATGAAATAAATGTCCGAAACGTCGAGCAATAAAAACTGGTGTTTTATTTAACAACCTTCAACACCTCAGATTGGTAGAAACTAGGCCATTAGCATCCTGAATAAAGCAAATAGTATACTGAGTCTACCAGTAGCGGCAAAAAAGTGTTTTACTTTTTATGTAACAGATTAAAGAGATTTGTATTCTCCACTGTGATTGTGTGTATCTTCTTTTTTGTTTATCGTATTTGGTGTACTGTTAATAAATAACATTTCAGAAATAAGTCTTTTATTATAGTTATTTTCAATATCTCTAATTGTTACTGCTTCAAAATGAAATTCATGATTATATTGATTTTTATGTATATTGACAACCAACTCATAATTATTATTCTTGCGATGTTCGGCAATTCGTTTATTTAGGGCACGTTTTGTCTCGTCTATGTACCGTGCATTGCAATCTTTACAAGGGAACTCATAAACCACATTCGTTTGCTTGAGTTTGTTGGTTTTATCTTTACCAAGAACAACTAGTTTTGAGAGTTTATTAACTATATTTGGGATCGTTAAAATATTGTGTTTCCGTAGAAATTTTGAACAATTGTTGTAAAATTTTGAATAAAATGGAAGTGATACTTTAATGTTGTGGCGGTTAGTATTTACAGGACTGTTTGTTTTATTTTGAAAATGAATTTTAAATAGTCTAGATCTTATATGTTTGTCAATAAACTCTGGTGGATATGAGTTCTCTTTAAGTATATCTTTAACCCGCAATATATTTCTATTATGAAAACGTTTATCTGATAAAAGGATAGCTCTATCAATCAAGTTAAAAACTATATTCCTTTTTAATGATATCGGGTGGTTGCTGTGGTAGTTTAAAGTTCTGTTAGATGACATCGATTTTGAATACCAGTCAGTGATAATATTACCATCCTGTTTAATGAGGGACACGTCCAAAAAGTTAATATTGTTATTAATTTCAATTTCATAGTTAAACTTAAGGTTGGAATCAAAATTATTAAAACATTGATTCAATATATGGATATCGTCTTTTTTTATACAACAAATCGAATCATCAACATATCGAAAGTAGAACATAGGTATTATATTGAATTCAGTTTTTAGTTTCTTCCAACAAGCAATTTCTGAATCTTCCATGACTAGATCAGCAAAAAACGGAGAGATTGGAGAACCCATCGGGGTCCCAAAAATTTGTTGGTAATATTTGTTATTAAAAGTAAAAAATACATTTTCAAATAAAAATTTGGTACAGGAAATAATATCACCGAACGGTATTTTACAATTGTTGAGAATATAACAAGGTCTACAGAGATATTTGTAAAAAGTGAAACCACATCTAAAGATATCAGTGTGTAGTCATCTGGAATTTTTATATTCGTAATTTTATTAATTAGATCAAAACTGTTATCTATATGTGATTTAGATTGCAATGCACGGTACATAGGCGAGACAAAACGTGCCCTAAATAAACGAAGTGCCGAACATCGCAAGAATAATAATTATGAGTTGGTTGTCAATATATATAAAAATGAATATAATCATGAATTTGATTTTGAAGCAGTAACAATTAGAGATATTGAAAATAACTATAATAAAAGACTTATTTCTGAAATGTTATTTATTAATAGTACACCAAATACGATATACAAAAAAGAAGATACACAGAATCTCAGTAGAGAATACAAATCTATCTTTAATCTGTTACATAAAAAGTAAAGTATATTCTCGATCTAATTCAAAATTTGTTATTGTTTACGTTTTGGTAGGAAGCCAATATATATATATATATATATATATATATATATATATATATATATATATATATATATATATATATATATATATATATATATATATATATGTCATGTTGCTATGTACTTTCTCACATTACTCGACGAATCACTGCTCGATAACTTAGGTAATTCGTTTCACATTTTTTTAAATTTTTTCAACCATTGTAAGTTAAGACTAGTGTGAGCTCGTTCTGTTTAATATTTTTTAATAAAGCCTGAAAAGGTCGACAAAACGTTGCAACTACTTAACATCGTAGTCTATTTTCTTTCCTGCTCCCAACGGATCTGGTCAGAATTGATCGAAACAATTTTTACAAAATTGTCTAATATTATAAAAGTACATGTTAAAGTAATATTATATTACGCAAAAAAAAACTAGTGTAATGTGTGTCTTATAGATTTTGTAATATAGTAAAGTTCAATGTATAAAGAATGCAATGTTGACTTTGTCAGTCTTACAGTGTGCTGGAAAACTATTAAATAGACAAGTCTCACTTAGTAAAGTCTGCGAAATACATAAGGATGTATTTTAAAACAACAGATATCCTGAAATGAGTTCGTATACTCTGACTAAACTCAGAAATTAACTAGATCAACTAATATGACCAGCGACAACTGCCTACCCGTATCGCATTTAACCACACACACAGCACTTTTATGATATCCCGAAATTCCTAATTATGTATCCCCTCACATTCTAAAGCACTAACACTTGAAGATCACTGATAGAGCTGGAGAAGCTACAAAATGAGGCTGGATGGCCCAGGCTGGGCACTACTCCTAGGATGACAGTCTGCTCAAAATTATTTAATAGCCATCTGGGAGGAAAATACTGATAGAGACTGTCATGTGTGTCTCAATCTCAAGGACTGCCTCACAGTGGGGATGAACAAAACACATGAACAGATCAGCCACTGATCTGGGAGACAAGCGAGGAGAGTTGAGCACCTAGAAACTATATATGACTAATGAATAGATGACACAAAAAAACATTACCATATAAAAGAAAAGTTTGGTTGTTGTTCACTATACTCGCTGCACCAGCTACATGTAACAATTAGAGGGGAAAGACTGGTGGAGCCTCAATGATTGTTTCATTGCTGAATACACCTCCAGCCTGAGAGTCGCTGAAGGCACCGGCAGTAGATTAACTATACACAGAGCCACTAGTATAAGAATCAAACACACACGTGGAAAATTGAGTATCTGAAAACCACATGTGACTAATAAATAAATGAGCTAAGCAACATCACCACACTCAAGAAAGATTCTGCAGCAGTGCCAATCGTTTACACTACTCTCATCGCTAGATACCTGCAACAAGAGAAAGTACCATCAGCTTACCTATCAGAGAGGTTAGCAATGAGAAAGGGCTTACGAAATTTGCTCTCGCCGTCGACACGCTGCGTTCCTGTCTCTGACGAATATCATCATTAACCAGTAACACGATGAGCATGCCGTCGTAGGACCGCAGTCAACACAGACTCACTAGGGCTAGTAGCAGAAAGCGCGCACGAACCATATATATATATATATATATATATATATATATATATATATATATATATATATATATATATATATATATATATATATATATATTATATAGACGTTTCAAAAAAGTATCAGTCGCAGCACCACCTCACTCCCCCCTCACGCCATCTCGCCCCCACCTCGCCCCCCAGCGCCCCCTTAGAATAACGGAAATATGTGATTATTCACACGTGTTTTGAGAATGGGAGCCACCCTTCACAGCCCCCCCCTCGCGCCACTTCACTCCCCCCTCGTGCCACCTCGCCCCCACCTCGTGCCCCCTCACTCCCCCTCACGCCACCTCGCTCCCCCCTGAGGCCCCCCCCAATAATGTCATTATTTAAATAGTTTTCGTCTAATATTTCAAGTCGTATCCTTTGTCGGGTTCAACCTATTTTCTAAAAAATTACAACCATATCCTAAAATTTCTAAATTTGGAAAAGAATATCCTTTTAAATATTGTAAATACAAATAAGTTTCCGCCGTTTTTTATAAAAATTATCAATTTTTTGTAAAAAAAATATAAGTTATATTTTATTCAAAATATTATCCGTCATTGGCTACTACTTTTTGCCATCTTTCTGGCAGCATTCGGATGCCACGTCGAAAAAACTCTTCATCGTTTGAGGCTACCCATGAATCGACCCAATTTTTGGCTTCTTCGTAAGAAGTGAAGTGCTGTTTGACCAGGATGTGAGCCATCGACCGGAATAAGTGGTAGTCCGAAGGAGCAATGTCTGGTGAATATGGTGGGTGGGGTAAGACATCCCATTGTAAAGCTTCCAAAGTATCCTTGACGACTTTTGCAACATGTGGCCGAGCGTTGTCGTGCTGAAAAAAATCACTTTGTCATGTCTTTTGGCATATTGGGGGCGTTTAAGCTTCAATTCTCTGCTCAGTTGCAACAGTTGCTGTTGATAACGTTCTCCAGTGATAGTTTCGTTAGGCTGGAGTAGCTCGTAATAGATTACTCCGAGCTGATCTCACCAAATGCACAACATTAACTTTTTGCCATAAATATTCGGTTTGGCCGTTGAAGTTGGTACATGGCCGGGCTTACCCCATGATTTCCTACGCTTTGAGTTGTCGTAGTAGATCCACTTTTCATCCCCCGTCACTATTCGATGCAAAAACCCTTTCGACTTTGTCTTTGGAGAAATTGTTCGCACGTGAAAAGACAGCGCTCGACGTCTCTGGGTTTCAGTTCATGCGGAACCCAATTTCCTTGCTTTTGTACCATACCAATGGTCTTGAGACGGTGTGAAATCGCTTGTTGAGTCACTCCCAAGCTTTCTGCGAGTTGCTCTTCAGTTTGGCATGAGTCTTCGTCCAATAATGTCTCTAACTCAGCGTCTTCAAACTTGACTGGCCTTCCTTCGCGTTCTTTATCTTCCACGTCAAACTCGCCGTTTTTAAACTTTTGAAACCACTCACGACAACTTCTCCTACTTAAAGCAGCATCACCGTAAATTTCTACAAGTGACCGATGCGCCTCAGCAGCAGATTTGTTTAAATGAAATAAATAAATCAAAACTTCCCGCAAATGACGCTTATTCGGTACAAAACTCGACATTTTCGAACAAAAAAAAAATGTATACTGCCAATACAAAGTCAATAGTATTTTAAGGTTATGTTGTTGCCAGGTGTCCAAACTTTCTATGTGACATTTTACATCTGACGATTTCAAAGTAATCTTGTCGGTGGAGCCATCTCTTGAAAACGGCGGAAACTTATTTGTATACCCAATATACAAATAAATTATATCCTTAAACGATATAAATAAAATGTGATTAAAAGAATTCCTTATGATAATAGTCAAGGACCTTCAAACTTTAACAAAAAGGAAACACAAAAAGGTGGAAGAACACTAAGCAAAGCTAGATTACTGTACAGTAAGGCTTATGTTAATCGTCAAGGTTCCTTGACACAGCTTATTATATATATTTAGTGTTATTGGTGTTATATATATATATATATATATATATATATATATATATATATATATATATATATATATATATTGTAACGGGCGCAAGAATAAAGGTAAAGGTGTTCGCGTATACCGCGCAATGAGATTTGAATCTCGCGCGCTGGCACGTATAGCGACTCACCGCGCGCTAAGCGGGACGCGTGCGAATCGGAGCAAGAAGACGGAGGACGACGCCGCGACGCTCCGATGGGACGCCGTGGCCATTTTCCTCAGTTCCCTCTCGCCGCGCAACAGGTGCGCACGTGCTCCGGAGTGTTCCGCCAGTGCCGCGCCATCGAGTGTTCCCCGTGCCCCCGAGCCTTCTCTCCGCCACCAATCAGCCACCGGTGCAACGCCCGGCTGCAGGACCGTGCCCGGCCAGGGCTGCTGGACGAAGAGAAGTAGAGAGAGAGAGAGCGAGCGAGGCCGACAGCGAAGCGGCTCGAGCAGCCACGAGGCCCGCCGCCCCGCAGCGAGGAGGCGTGCGTAAAAGAGAGAGAGCGAGAGGGAGAGCCCTCTGCGAGAGTCACCGCGCCGCGAGACGCCACAAAATGGCCGCCGCACGCGGCGTCGAATAGCCGCGAACACTCGCACTCGCGAAGCCGCTCGCACGCAAAACCTACGCGGCAAGTATAAAAGGAAGCGCAACACTTACTTTTGCGCTGGCCAGCGCGTCGCACGAGGGCTCTCCCTCTCGCTCTCTCTCTTTCACGCACGCCTCCTCGCTGCGGGGCGGCGGGCCTCGTGGCTGCTCGAGCCGCTTCGCTGTCGGCCTCGCTCGCTCTCTCTCTCTCTACTTCTCTTCGTCCAGCAGCCCTGGCCGGGCACGGTCCTGCAGCCGGGCGTTGCACCGGTGGCTGGTTGGTGGCGGAGAGAAGGCTCGGGGGCACGGGGAACACTCGATGGCGCGGCACTGGCGGAACACTCCGGAGCACGTGCGCACCTGTTGCGCGGCGAGAGGGAACTGAGGAAAATGGCCACGGCGTCCCATCGGAGCGTCGCGGCGTCGTCCTCCGTCTTCTTGCTCCGATTCGCACGCGTCCCGCTTAGCGCGCGGTGAGTCGCTATACGTGCCAGCGCGCGAGATTCAAATCTCATTGCGCGGTATACGCGAACACCTTTACCTTTATTCTTGCGCCCGTTACAATATATATATATATATATATATATATATATATATATATATATATATATATATATATATATATATATATATATATATATATATATATATATATATATAACACCAATAACACTAAATATATATAATAAGCTGTGTCAAGGAACCTTGACGATTAACATAAGCCTTACTGTACAGTAATCTAGCTTTGCTTAGTGTTCTTCCACCTTTTTGTGTTTCCTTTTTGTTAAAGTTTGAAGGTCCTTGACTATTATCATAAGGAATTCTTTTAATCACATTTTATTTATATCGTTTAAGGATATAATTTATTTATATATTGGGTATACAAATAAGTTTCCGCCGTTTTCAAGAGATGGCTCCACCGACAAGATTACTTTGAAATCGTCAGATGTAAAATGTCACATAGAAAGTTTGGACACCTGGCAACAACATAACCTTAAAATACTATTGACTTTGTATTGGCAGTATACATTTTTTTTTTGTTCGAAAATGTCGAGTTTTGTACCGAATAAGCGTCATTTGCGGGAAGTTTTGATTTATTTATTTCATTTAAACAAATCTGCTGCTGAGGCGCATCGGTCACTTGTAGAAATTTACGGTGATGCTGCTTTAAGTAGGAGAAGTTGTCGTGAGTGGTTTCAAAAGTTTAAAAACGGCGAGTTTGACGTGGAAGATAAAGAACGCGAAGGAAGGCCAGTCAAGTTTGAAGACGCTGAGTTAGAGACATTATTGGACGAAGACTCATGCCAAACTGAAGAGCAACTCGCAGAAAGCTTGGGAGTGACTCAACAAGCGATTTCACACCGTCTCAAGACCATTGGTATGGTACAAAAGCAAGGAAATTGGGTTCCGCATGAACTGAAACCCAGAGACGTCGAGCGCTGTCTTTTCACGTGCGAACAATTTCTCCAAAGACAAAGTCGAAAGGGTTTTTTGCATCGAATAGTGACGGGGGATGAAAAGTGGATCTACTACGACAACTCAAAGCGTAGGAAATCATGGGGTAAGCCCGGCCATGTACCAACTTCAACGGCCAAACCGAATATTTATGGCAAAAAGTTAATGTTGTGCATTTGGTGAGATCAGCTCGGAGTAATCTATTACGAGCTACTCCAGCCTAACGAAACTATCACTGGAGAACGTTATCAACAGCAACTGTTGCAACTGAGCAGAGAATTGAAGCTTAAACGCCCCCAATATGCCAAAAGACATGACAAAGTGATTTTTCAGCACGACAACGCTCGGCCACATGTTGCAAAAGTCGTCAAGGATACTTTGGAAGCTTTACAATGGGATGTCTTACCCCACCCACCATATTCACCAGACATTGCTCCTTCGGACTACCACTTATTCCGGTCGATGGCTCACATCCTGGTCAAACAGCACTTCACTTCTTACGAAGAAGCCAAAAATTGGGTCGATTCATGGGTAGCCTCAAACGATGAAGAGTTTTTTCGACGTGGCATCCGAATGCTGCCAGAAAGATGGCAAAAAGTAGTAGCCAATGACGGATAATATTTTGAATAAAATATAACTTATATTTTTTTTACAATAAATTGATAATTTTTATAAAAAAACGGCGGAAACTTATTTGTATTTACAATATTTAAAAGGATATTCTTTTCCAAATTTAGAAATTTTAGGAAATGGTTGTAATTTTTTAGAAAATAGGTTGAAACCGACAAAGGATACGACTTGAAATATTAGACGAAAACTATTTAAATAATGACATTATTGGGGGGGCCTCAGGGGGAGCGAGGTGGCGTGAGGGGGGTGAGGGGGCACGAGGTGGGGGCGAGGTGGCACGAGGGGGAGTGAAGTGGCGCGAGGGGGGGGCTGTGAAGGGTGGCTCCCATTCTCAAAACACGTGTGAATAATCACATATTTCCGTTATTCTAAGGGGGCGCTGGGGGCGAGGTGGAGGCGAGATGGCGTGAGGGGGAGTGAGGTGGTGCTGCGACTGATACTTTTTTGAAACGTCTATATAATATATATATATATATATATATATATATATATATATATATATATATATATATATATATATATATATATATATATATATATATATATATATATATATATATATATATATATATATGGTTCGTGCGCGCTTTCTGCTACTAGCCCTAGTGAGTCTGTGTTGACTGCGGTCCTACGACGGCATGCTCATCGTGTTACTGGTTAATGATGATATTCGTCAGAGACAGGAACGCAGCGTGTCGACGGCGAGAGCAAATTTCGTAAGCCCTTTCTCATTGCTAACCTCTCTGATAGGTAAGCTGATGGTACTTTCTCTTGTTGCAGGTATCTAGCGATGAGAGTAGTGTAAACGATTGGCACTGCTGCAGAATCTTTCTTGAGTGTGGTGATGTTGCTTAGCTCATTTATTTATTAGTCACATGTGGTTTTCAGATACTCAATTTTCCACGTGTGTGTTTGATTCTTATACTAGTGGCTCTGTGTATAGTTAATCTACTGCCGGTGCCTTCAGCGACTCTCAGGCTGGAGGTGTATTCAGCAATGAAACAATCATTGAGGCTCCACCAGTCTTTCCCCTCTAATTGTTACATGTAGCTGGTGCAGCGAGTATAGTGAACAACAACCAAACTTTTCTTTTATATGGTAATGTTTTTTTGTGTCATCTATTCATTAGTCATATATAGTTTCTAGGTGCTCAACTCTCCTCGCTTGTCTCCCAGATCAGTGGCTGATCTGTTCATGTGTTTTGTTCATCCCCACTGTGAGGCAGTCCTTGAGATTGAGACACACATGACAGTCTCTATCAGTATTTTCCTCCCAGATGGCTATTAAATAATTTTGAGCAGACTGTCATCCTAGGAGTAGTGCCCAGCCTGGGCCATCCAGCCTCATTTTGTAGCTTCTCCAGCTCTATCAGTGATCTTCAAGTGTTAGTGCTTTAGAATGTGAGGGGATACATAATTAGGAATTTCGGGATATCATAAAAGTGCTGTGTGTGTGGTTAAATGCGATACGGGTAGGCAGTTGTCGCTGGTCATATTAGTTGATCTAGTTAATTTCTGAGTTTAGTCAGAGTATACGAACTCATTTCAGGATATCTGTTGTTTTAAAATACATCCTTATGTATTTCGCAGACTTTTACTAAGTGAGACTTGTCTATTTAATAGTTTTCCAGCACACTGTAAGACTGACAAAGTCAACATTGCATTCTTTATACATTGAACTTTACTATATTACAAAATCTATAAGACACACATTACACTAGTTTTTTTTTGCGTAATATAATATTACTTTAACATGTACTTTTATAATATTAGACAATTTTGTAAAAATTGTTTCGATCAATTCTGACCAGATCCGTTGGGAGCAGGAAAGAAAATAGACTACGATGTTAAGTAGTTGCAACGTTTTGTCGACCTTTTCAGGCTTTATTAAAAAATATTAAACAGAACGAGCTCACACTAGTCTTAACTTACAATGGTTGAAAAAATTTAAAAAAATGTGAAACGAATTACCTAAGTTATCGAGCAGTGATTCGTCGAGTAATGTGAGAAAGTACATAGCAACATGACATATATATATATATATATATATATATATATATATATATATATATATATATATATATATATATTGGCTTCCTACCAAAACGTAAACAATAACAAATTTTGAATTAGATCGAGAATATACTTTACTTTTTATGTAACAGATTAAAGATAGATTTGTATTCTCTACTGAGATTCTGTGTATCTTCTTTTTTGTATATCGTATTTGGTGTACTATTAATAAATAACATTTCAGAAATAAGTCTTTTATTATAGTTATTTTCAATATCTCTAATTGTTACTGCTTCAAAATCAAATTCATGATTATATTCATTTTTATATATATTGACAACCAACTCATAATTATTATTCTTGCGATGTTCGGCACTTCGTTTATTTAGGGCACGTTTTGTCTCGCCTATGTACCGTGCATTGCAATCTAAATCACATATAGATAACAGTTTTGATCTAATTAATAAAATTACGAATATAAAAATTCCAGATGACTACACACTGATATCTTTAGATGTGGTTTCACTTTTTACAAATATCTCTGTAGACCTTGTTATATTCTCAACAATTGTAAAATACCGTTCGGTGATATTATTTCCTGTACCAAATTTTTATTTGAAAATGTATTTTTTACTTTTAATAACAAATATTACCAACAAATTTTTGGGACCCCGATGGGTTCTCCAATCTCTCCGTTTTTTGCTGATCTAGTCATGGAAGATTCAGAAATTGCTTGTTGGAAGAAACTAAAAACTGAATTCAATATAATACCTATGTTCTACTTTCGATATGTTGATGATTCGATTTGTTGTATAAAAAAAGACGATATCCATATATTGAATCAATGTTTTAATAATTTTGATTCCAACCTTAAGTTTAACTATGAAATTGAACTTAATAACAATATTAACTTTTTGGACGTGTCCCTCATTAAACAGGATGGTAATATTATCACTGACTGGTATTCAAAATCGATGTCATCTAACAGAACTTTAAACTACCATATATATATATATATATATATAATTATCCCCCCATCCGTTTATGGAGCCCATCCCTGTATATTAGTACCTACAGCCCAGAGATCCCTATGGCAAGTGACTAAAGAAATAATGGACCCTGGGGTTATAGACTCTAGATCGGGCTCCATAAACGCCCGAGAAAAATATTTTATGGGACCCGGGCTCCATAAAAGAAAACGGGCTCCATAAATATGCACATATGTATAAAAGGGCTCCATAAATCTGTTAAAACAAATGTGTGTATATATATATATATATATATATATATATATATATATATATATATATATATATATATATATATATATATATATATATATATATATATATATATATATATATATATATATATATATATATATATATATATATATATATATATATATATATATATATATATATATATATATATATATATATATATATATATATATATATATATATATATATATATATATATATGTATATATATATATATATATATATATATATATATATATATATATATATATATATATATATATATATATATATATATATATATATATATATATACAGTTTCAATTGTCTGTTACTTATTTCTGTGTTTGCATTCCACTTTCATCAAGGTCTCGTTTTAAAAGTAACATTTTGTATCAAATTTTTAGCCTCTGTCGAGGGATATTAATCATGTCACAGCCGCTTTAAGCATATTTTGTATGGTATCTTCTTACGTATAAATTAACAATATAATTGGCATCAATCTGGAAAAATTTTGAGCAATTCTACTTACAATTTGTAAACTTTTTCCCATTTAATGTGCTATACAAAAAGTTTCAAGATTTTTAGTAAAAAAATCATGAAAATGCTGTTTTTGAAAAAAATCAAAATTTTCAAATTTTCAATTGATTCTAACTTTTTAACCATTGAATATTTTGCTCTTAAACACTAGGGTTATATTTTGGAGCTAATTTAGAACTAGAAAACCCCATTTTTAGCCATTTTAAAATTTCGACCTGTCACAATTGACGTGAAGTTACCCATATATATATATATATATATATATATATATATATATATATATAAAGACCTATACACGTTATTTCTGGTAATCTACAGGGTCCTATAGTTTATCTCTTCAGAGTTCCCTATATAAGCGCGTGACTAAAGAAATAATATCCCTGGGGTTATTGACTCTAGACGCGTCCCAGAAATAACGCTTAGGTACAGAAAAATTTCCGGGACGTCCCGGAAAAAACAGCGCGTCCCGGAAATAACAGCGATGTACAGTGTAAACGTCCCGGAACGAACCGTTGCAGATAAATATATATATATATATATATATATATATATTTGTTTTAACAGATTTATGGAGCCCTTTTATACACATGTGCATATTTATGGAGCCCGTTTTCTTTTATGGAGCCCGGGTCCCATAAAATATTTTTCTCGGGTGTTTATGGATATATATATATATATATATATATATATATCATGTTACTATGTACTTTCACATTACTCGACAAATCGCTGTGCGATAACTTAGGTAATTCGTTTCGCATTTTTTAAAATTTTGTCAACCATTGTAAGTTAAGACTAGTGTGAGCTCGTTCTGTTAATTATATTATTATTTTTTAATAAGCCTGAAGAGGTCGACAAACCCGTCGATGAAACGTTGCAACTACTTAACATCGCAGTCTTTTTTCTTTCCTGCTCCCAACGGATCTGGTCAGAATTGATCAAAACAATTATTACATTTGACAATGGGGAGTAAAATTGTGAATACGATTACAAACTCAAGTTAGGCAATTTTGATTCTCTTAGTTCAATCGCTTAGGTTCTGTGAACATAATTAACAGGTTAAGCTGTGTAATTTTATATGAAACTTCTATTTGTTATCAAAACAGTAAGATAACATAATTATAGACTTTTAACAACCGAATTTTTAAACATTGTTCCAATTTTGATTTTACTACATACTAAGTTCTCTAGATTATTGATAAGAAATTGTAAGTTTTGACAGCTTTTATGTAACAGTTTTTGTTAGTTATTGTTTTAGTTTTTTTATAGGTATTTAAACTATATCTATATCCTTTGTATTTAAGAGTTCTATTCGAAATCAATTCATTGTACGATAAGCAAAAATCGTCTATTTTATGTATATTTTGGCGTTTAAAATCATTTTTATAAGCTTAACTTGTCAGGAATTGATTTTACAGAAAAATGTTAAAGAGGAAAAAGTTTTATTTCAATATTATCTACAATTTCTGTATTCAAAATTTTTGTGTAAAATCAAGTCCTGTCACGTTAAAGCCGAAAACCGTTCATTTTTTAACTTTTTTTTAACGTTTTTCGCAGTTATCTTGGGCAAATATTGGTCGTAGAGAAAAGTGTACAACAGAAACAATGTGTATTTTAATTAGTTTTAGCAGATAAACCGGTAGATATTAGCTTAAAATTAATTTTTCTATATATAAGGCTTGAAAATCGATTTTTGCAATTTTTCTTTGTGCCCGCATTTTGAAAATTTTTGATCGATCTTTTTCGTTAGAGAACCAACACTTAGATATAATTAGAGGAGTATTTTCCCGCAATCCTGATGAAATCGGTCGAAAATTCGCTGAGATAATCCATAAACTTGATTATATACGACCGTAGATACATATATACATCATGGAGAACGCTCAAAATGAGCTATTTCTGGGAGAAAAATAGCTTTTATACAGTAAATTGCTAGTTATCGGGAAGTTACAATTTTCACTCTGGTGAAAATATAAGGCTTTCCCGAGTAGTGATCGTGCCTAAAAATACGCTTTTTGAGATATAAGACGTTTTGTACATTTTGAAGGTGAAAATGGAAAATTTCGGAAAAACTGCCTACACCATTGGAAAGCTGAAGAAAAAATACGTCGGAAACGATTATGAAACAATTTTTTTAGTTACATTTTAGTATCGTAAACATGAGTTAGAAGTTGACGTGAAACGCCTCATATTATATAATTGATGAAAACGGTAACTAAGTTGAATTGTCTCGACGCTTGAAAAGTGTGTAACAACATATATATATATATAAAAAAAAAAAATAGATTTCCCGCCAACCTGGAGGTACTGTTAATAAGTGCATTGGATTTTTTTGCTTCCTCCTAGAGGAAGCTTTGTGATAGTAAAAAAAAAGTTTATGAGATAATGTGTTAGAAATGTTATTTAGCAAATTTGGAATCGAAATACACTATTTGTAGAAAATGTCCGTATGGATGTGTGTGTGTGTGTGTGTGTGTGTGTGTGTGTGTGTGTGTGTGTGTGTGTACGTATGTCCGTATACGCTGATATCTTATGATCTACTTGACCGATTTTAACGGGAGAGTGATCATTTTTTTAGATTTTGCTTCCACAATTGGGGTCAATATTCTATTTTTATATAATTTTTTTTTTTTTTGTAGCCATTTTTTAATTTTCAAAATTTTTATTTTCGATTTTTTTAATATTTAGAACAAATATTGTTTATATATCATGAATTCTCAGTATGTAGGATAAAATTATCTACAATTTAAAAAAAAAAAAAGTCGGTAGCTATATTTCGTCATCAGTTATTGATGAAAACGTAATTTTTTGTAAATAGGCTATATTTCGAAATTAAAAAAAGATATTAACATGAATATTTTTTTGGTTATAAAGGATATTAAGTAATATCTCTTACTAAATTTTTAGGTTTTTTTATTCATTATTTTTTGAGAAAAAAATAATTTATCAAAAAAAGTGATTTTTTTGCCGTTCAATAACTATAGTAAAATTGGCTTAATCACTTTGAAATTCTTTGTAAGGGTAGATTTTGTATACCAATCGAGTGAGTTCTTTGGGCAAAAGGATTGATCCATAAATTTCGGAGATATTTGAGATTAAATTTTTTTCAATTTTTTTTTTAATCGTAATTTCTCGAGAACGGCTCTATGCATCTAAATGGGGTGGGTGGTATTCGAAAGAGAATTAAATTACCTATATTTCCTAAAAAAAGTAATTCTCTAGCTATCACGGTTCTTTTGTTATTAACAAAAACGTAAAAATTGAAAAATGAAAAAAAATGAGTTTTATATGTTCAACTATTACAAGAGTAAAATTGTCTTATTCGCTTCAAAATTTACTGTAGAGGTATATTATTGATAGTTCTCGGATGAGTTCTTTTGGCAAAATGATTGGTTCATAAATTTCAGGTTAAATAAAAAGATATTTGAGGTTAAAATTTTTCTAGACATTTTTGAAATGTATTTCTTGAGGATGGCTCTGTGTATCTGAATGGGATGGGTAGCATTTGAAAGAGAATTAAAATATTTATATTTTCTAAAAAGAAAAATTTTTTAGTTATCACGGTTTTTTATTATTAACAAAAATATAAAACTTGAAAAATTGAAAAATGAAAAAAAATCTGTCTTTATCAAATTTTTTAAAATACATCCCCTCACATTATAACAGCAAAAATGACAAGTTAATATTTTCCATAAAATTTTTACAATTTTTTTCGTGAAAAATTTATTTTTCGAATTTTAATTTAATAAAAGGAATCAAAAAATTATTTTGAGGAAGCTACGTGCCAATGAATTGGTAGCGGTTTTTTAAATGGCACCCTATACCAAGAGTCCTACATAACCACTTTTCCTGACAACTCTTTTTTTAGGTTTTTAAATGATTGTAAACGTGGTTGGTGCGGCGGATTTTTTGACTCATTCAGATTATAACATAAACATCGACTTCGAGTTGTAGCGTTGGCAACAAATACAGGCGGCAAAACTAAATCGTACCGTGGTCAGAGCTGTACAAATACATTTTACGTATCTAACTAATAGTGCCGTGTTTGAGAATGCCATAATAAATATATGAGTTACATGCTATGTGAAGCTCAAATAAATGTGAGGCAAACACTTCAGTATATTTAACCACAGTATATTGTAAAAAGTCTATGAAAATTAAAATAACTATTACATATTTACAATTAATACCAGTCTAAAGTCAGTAAAGTCCAATGTCGCATAATTATTCAATTCATAATCATGACGTTACAATTGTTTGAATATATATAATGAATATTTGCAACGTTGTATAATTCACATGAGTTTAATTATTAACCCTTTGATAGAAAGTTCTTTGAATGTGATAGTAACCTGTGAGATTAGTGTGAAAATGTACACTTTGAGTTTTTCCGTAGTGTAATGTGTGTGATGAATGAGCGTGCACCTTCGAGCATATACTATCTGGAGTAAGCATCCAATGCGTGAGCGTGTCTCCTAGGAGTGAGAGAGAAAGATAAATTTGGAGTACCATCTGTCTGTCTCGCACACGGCGCTGATTGATTCATGGCACGCCAATCATAATTAGCGCGCTCTCAACTCCTATAACAACCCGTGAACCGATCTTTGAGTAATGCGCGATACAGTCAATTCATAGCTTTTTGCCATTCTTTAAATTCACTGGAGTTTAACGCCTCCTCAAATCTATTCGGTACATTTGCATTTACATAATGTATATAAATATAATCTGCTACAGGATTTCCGTATCTTTGTACCGGACTTTTCTTTCTGTTTGATGTTCTTTTAACATTTAAATTTTCATTTGAACGATTGAAAGCATTATCGATGTTCTCATTCTCATTTTCAATATTTTCAATTTCATCGTTATTATGAATTAAATTTTCATTGTCATAATTATTTTCAATAATACTACTTGTTTCACTACTTGAATCGTTTGATTCGTCTAAATTTAATTCAATAATATTTTCATCGTTAACCTTTTCCAAACAGATTATTTCAGTGCCATCTTCGACAATTTGTACATGTCTGGCACTTATTACCTTATTATTTAACAAGACTCTATAACCATTGTGCGTATATCCTACTAATATACCTAATTGGGCTTTATCATCCCATTTTCCTTTTCTCAAAGCTTCTGGTTTTCTAACGAAGACTTTACTTCCGTATATTTTTAAGTTTTTTACATTTGGTTTATTTCCAAAGAATATTTCAAAAGGAGTTTTATTTTCGTTTGAGTTGGCTATTGTACGGTTTTTCAAGTAAGATACTGTTTTAACAATTTCTGGCCAATATCTTAATGGTATTTTGGCCTCTCTTAACAGACATCTGCCTATATCCATAGCTGATCTGTTAAATCTTTCTGCTACTCCATTTAATTGATGGACGTAGGGTGGGCAAGGTAATAATTCAATTCCTTTCTCATTGATAAACTGATAAATTTCCTTATTCAAGTACTCTTTGCCATTATCGCAATTTAATTTTTTAACTCTTTTATTAAATTTGTTTTCAACTAAATTTACATATTCTTTAAAACAACTTGCAGTCTCTGATTTGCTTTTAATACAGTAGACTCTACTACATTTACTGTAATCATCAATAAAACTTAGAAAAAATTTTTCTCCATCGGAACCTGTTGTTCTGTGTGGACCATTTAAATCAGTATGAATTAACTCTAAAATTTCTGAAGTTTTACTTCTCTCATTTTTAAACGGTACATTAGCCATTTTACTTTGAATACAATTTGCGCATTTCATTTCATTATTTTCTAATTTATCTGGTAAACCATCTACCAATTTATCTTTTACTAACTTGTTTAGATATTGAAAGTTGACATGGCATAATGTTCTATGCCACTTTTCTTTTTCAGTTAATTTTACAGAGTTTACATAGACATCATTTTCAAGATCCTTATATATGTAACTTTTCATAACATACAAATCATTTATTTTGTTTGCTTTCGCAACTAATTCTCTATTTTTGTTATAAATCTTGGCATTATCGTTTTTATAAACAATAGTACTGTTTCTTGTAATTTTTGAAACGCTTAATAGATTTATATTAATTCCTTTTACAAAATAAACGTTTTTCAAATCAATTAATTTTTCATTATGATAATTTTTAAAATATGTTTTTATATTGCCTACTTTTGTGGCCTTTAAATTTTTGCCATCTGGCAATTTTACTTCAATAGGATTTTTTAATACAATAAATTTTTCATACATTCTCTCATCATTCACAACATGATCAGTGCATCCGCTATCTAACAACCAACTGATTTCGTTGAATTTACCATTCTTTTCGCAATTATAATTGTCAACATTCGTTATCCTATTTTTATTATTACAATCTTCGCCGAAGCTTAGATTGTGATAAGGTGAAAACTTAGATTCTACTTCACTATAGAACACATCACTCACAATTTCACTTTTCACTCCGTCGTGATTGACCTTGATCATCCAGGTCTCAGCTGATGAGTCTTCGCTGGGTTAGCTGGAGTCTTCTTGCCTCTGCTGAGCTGCTCCTCTGCCATGACCGCGTCCTCTGTAGTTGCCTCGTTGATATCCTCGTTGGGATTCTCGTTGGCCTCGACCTCTGCTCTGCGATGCTCCTCTGCTTTGTGATGCTCCTCTGCTCTGGCTGGCCTGTGGTGGTCTCCAACAGTCCTTTTTGAAATGACCTCCCCGGCCACAGTTATAACACTGTCCCTTTGTCTTGACGTTGAATGTACTTACATTTTTCCTTTTCTCGTCATCAGGCACTGTCAAATTTTTTTCTTGAATTTCAGACTTAACATAGTCTACCGTTTGTTGAGCTTCCGGGACGAGATCAATGAAACTCCCAATAAAGCTGTAGCTTGCTGGTAGTGCTCTTATTAAATACCTTATTTTTTCCTTTTCTGGTAATGTGCCTCCAGCTGCTTTAAATTTGTTGCAAGCTTGTTCGAAGTCTACAAAAAATTCTTCAACTTTCTCATAATTTTTTAGTTTAATATCTTCCAATTGACCTCTGCATATTATTTGCAGCGCTGTAGATTTAGTAGAGTACGAGGGTCATTTGATAAGTACCTAGCCTACAAATGAAAACACCAAAATTTTACAAAAAATAAAATTTATTTTTCAATGTAGTCTCCTTTTAGTTGAATACACTTGGTCCAGCGGTGTTCCAATTTTTTTAACCCCGTTGAAAAAAATGTTTTCTCTTGGTTTGCAAAATAGGCCTCCGTGGCGGCGATTATTTCGTTATTGGAGTGGAATCTCTTCCCGGCGAGCGAATTTTTTAGGTTCGGAAACAAAAAAAAGTCGCACGGAGCCAAATCTGGAGAATACGGTGGATGGGGCAGCAGTTCGTAGCGTAATTCGACCAATTTAGCCGTGGCGAGTGCAGAAGTGTGAGCCGGTGCATTATCGTGGTGGAAAAGCACTTTCTTTTTAGACAAATGGGGCCGTTTTTCTTCTAACACGGCGTCAAATCGGCTCAATAGTTCGGCGTAGTACTGTCCTGTGACCGTTTTGCCCTTCTCCAGATAGTCAATAAAAATCACACCTTGAGAATCCCAGAAAACAGTGGTCATTACCTTTCCGGCCGACGGGACCGTCTTCGCCTTCTTCGGAGCAGGTTCACCGGGTAAGGTCCACTGTTTTGACTGCTCCTTGGTCTCTGGAGTGTAGTAGTGAATCCATGTTTCGTCGACGGCCACGTAACGACGCAAAAACTCTTTTGGATTGCGATTAAACAGCTCCAAACACTGCTCTGAACTGGTCACACGGATGCGCTTGTTGTTTGCAGTCAGCAAACGTGGCACCCACCTTGCTGACAGCTTCCTCATGCCTAAAATCTCATGTAGGATATGCCACACGCGTTCTTCTGAGATGCCTACTATCGCAGCTATCTCGTGCACCTTTAATCGGCGGTCTGACAAAACGATATCGTGTATTTTTGTCACGTTCTCCTCCGTAGTGGCTGTTTTCGGAGCACCTGGGCGTGGATCATCAAAAACTAACCTACGACCACGTTGAAACTCGTTATACCAAAATTTAACGGTCGCCATCGAAGGAGAAGCATCCCCATACACTGCATCCAAGCGTTCTTTAATTTCACTGCGCGATTTCCCTTTCAAAAACAAGAATCGAATCACCGACCAATATTGTTCTTTCTCCATTTTTCAAAAATCAACGGACACATTTGCTTTC
The DNA here is from genome assembly GCA_036365515.1 of Torymus aiolomorphi. Taxonomy (NCBI): domain Eukaryota; kingdom Metazoa; phylum Arthropoda; class Insecta; order Hymenoptera; family Torymidae; genus Torymus; species Torymus aiolomorphi. The sequence goes on from CM070876.1 coordinate 79,127,780, forward strand.
ACACGCTCTCAAAAATAAACTACAACTCCGATCCGGCTGAAATTTCGTCTGTAACCGTTTACAGGAAGATACTGCACTGTAGTGTATTTCTGGTGCGATAGTGGCACCATCTGGCGGTGAGGCTAGGTACTTGTCAAATGACCCTCGTACATGCTCTTGAATTTTTCCATCATTTTGTATGCTGTATCGCAGTCCATAATATATTCTAATTTTTTATCACTCACTGTGCTAATTAATATATTTCTTGCTTTCATATCTAATTTCTTCCATGTGGTCTCATCAACTTCATTTGCCTTTGTTGCATCTCGCACTCTTATTGCTTGTTCTTTGCACTCTTTATATTCTAGTATATTCAATAATCTAAATTCCCAGCTTGTGTAGTTACCTCCATCAAAAATTGGGATATGTACATCATCAATTTTTACGGGTTTAGCCATCTCGATTTGTTTTAACTTAATATCTTCATAAACTTTTATTACTTTATTTAGCGTAATTATTTTCTGCACTATTTTCACAAAACGTTTTTTGTTCAATGTCTTCTAGTGTTACTTCTTCTTTGGTTTTCACTTGTCCTTTAGTGTCCATTTACCACGTGTATAACCTCAAATTCTGCCACGGGCTCTATTCTTGCACCGTGCCGCGTGCTTCACACAAGAAATCTAATCTGCTCGCATCGGCTTGAATTTTCACAATTTTCCAAATATTCTTTCTTCTATCACTTGATGATATATTTTATTCTTTATTCACATTTGTATTTTTCTTAGTCTTGCATTTGTCCTTCACTACTTTTCACTTGAACTTTTCGTGAGCACGTGTCTTTCTCTACCTTTCCCGAGGGTCGGGTAGAGAAAAGAATTGTTTAATACTAACCACGCTCTGCTACCATGTTGGAATTGGTGGAAAGGTGTAGTGAAATGAACACTTTATTTGACTTAAAAGAATGACTAGTTTATTAGATAAGTGATTTTTTTTTTTTTTTTTTTTTTTTTTGGTAATACGTATACTCTTCATGTTGAAATAATAAAGGAAAATTTTTCAAAGTTGACAGAGTTAACCCAAAAATTACTAAGAATTAAAACATCTTCATATAAATTAGATAACGTTTCGCTGGTATGGTTTTCAGCCTCTTCAGATCTTTATTAAATTTGAAAAATACAAATATACATATAAACAATTAGATAAAAGTTAACAATGATTGCAAAGAGTGTTATATTACTATAAACATACCATAAACATAAACTAATAAAAATTAGTCGATCACATAGTGGTCAAATAAATTCAGAGAATAAGATTCTCTCGTCAAAACCTAGCGATCCATACTTAATATATATACATAGTGAGACAATATTATCAAGTCATACTGTATACACAAGTCATACTGTATCGAGAGTTACAAGTATAATAGAAAACGGGTAACCAAGAAAACTGTAATTACCACGCGTATGAATATCTAGGCAAATGAAAATTTTTCTACATATTTAAATAACATTAAAACGGTACATCAACAAATGATAATTAAACAAAATTATATAGAATAAGTAGATACTGATTTTTATAAGTACATTTGACAGGAATTTTAAATAAGTATGATTAAGATTATTAACCTGAGAAAATTAATTAAAAAATTTTAAGTAATTGAGAATTTGAATATTATGAATAAAAAAGTTTGTAAATAATTATCTGTCCGTAAGGAATCTATAAATTCTATGATATTGTTTACTTAAAAATTGCGTATCTTCTTGCCTATTAATGGTGTGACTATGTGTATTGATATGAATCATTTCAGAAACTAATCTTTTGTGTTTATTGATCTCCCTATCTAAAATCTGTACATTATCAAAGTCAAAATTATGCGAAGGATTTTCATTTAAATGTTCTGGAATAGGAAGCAATTTTTCTAAAGATGTCTTTTTATGCTCGTCTATTCTTTTCTTTACATTTCTTTTAGTTTGGCCAATATACGTCGCTGGACAACTATCACATTGAAATTTATACACAATATTTGTTTCCATCCATTTTTCTGGTTTGTCCTTCCCTAGTTTTACAATGTTGTTGAGTTTTCGACTCATCAATGGAACACAACGAATATTGAACTTGCGAAGAGCAAATTGACAAGAATAGAAAAATTGTTCGTGAAACGGAAGTGAATTTGTCTGAGTTAAACTGTCATTGTTATGTCATTGATGTTTATGGTATGTTAGTAATATAACACTTTTTGCAATCATTGTTAACTTTTATCTAATTGTTTATATATATATTTGTATTTTTCAAATTTAATAAAGATATGAAGAGGCTGAAAACCATACCAGCGAAACGTTATCTAATTTATATGAAGATGTTTTAATTCTTAGTAATTTTTGGGTTAACTCTGTCAACTTTGAAAAATTTTCCTTTATTAGATAAGTGACTATGATAATTATAATCGGCGCTTGCCTGCGCCATGCGCGAGATGTTACATGCTGGGCGTCCGAGACTAGAGAGAGAGTATAGCGCGTCGCTCACTGCCGCTCGACATACCTACATAGTCGCAGACACACTAGGGAGGGGAGACTTACATGTGTGTATACGTGTGTCGCGCTGTTTGTGTCTCATGCGTACGCTCATATACAGAAGGCGAAATATTCACAATATCCAACAATGCAATATTAATTTTTAACCTCAAGTATTAATTAACTATACAATGCATTAGAATACTTAGACTATTTTCTATTAATCCTTAGGACATATTTCACAAGTAATAGCCTATACTTATTTATATATGTCTTAAAGCAATACAAAGTTATGTTAATAGATTTAAACATTTATTAGCTGCCATTAATTAGAATAGCTCAATTATTAGTTCTATACATTATTTTTAATATGTGCTTCGTAAAGTAATATGTAAGATATGTTTAATTTATTAACTTTAGTCTTTATTTATTCATTATATGTACGTTGAATTATAATACTTTATACTTTTACTAATTTCTTGATTCTTAATAGTTCTTAATTACATATAAATAATACATACAGCTATATCCAAATGATGCGTTCGTAACTAAATATAAGTTCAAATACTCCACTTATTTCTATATACATTTGTTCCTGATGCGCATTTCATTGGTATTATATGACAATATGACTGAAATATTCAATATATGCATTAACTATACAATTCCAATAGTAGCACTTTACTAATCTCTAAAACTTTAACTTACATAAATAATACATATAAAAGCCTTCCTTAAAGCTGTATACTTAAAATATTCGTTAACTATAGTTGAATGTAGGTGCTTGTCACAATCCTCGAAATCATGCGATCGGGAGAGATCCGCAAGTAGTAATTTTCTAATACGTACTCTAGGAGTTTTTAAATTTCTTGTTGGGGGAATTGCTGGGTGTTTTGGAAGTTCTTTTAATCGATTCATCATCTTCGAATAGCTGTATAAGAGTAAACAGCTATTGTTGCATATCACTGATATACTTCTGTGTTGTAGACTGTTTGATTGCTAGAGCTGTCAGTTGGTTATTTACTTTAGGCTTAATAAATAAATCCATAACACTGAGCCCAACATAAATAGGTTTTCTGATAGATATTTCAGTATACAGTAATTGTATAGCTACAAGGTTCTTGTTAAACACGTCACAGCTATGAAAATTAGGTTTTGCGATGTGTGCTTCAGCTCCATAGCGACCTTCCCATTTGTTTACTAACTTCAAATTAACTCGTTTTCTCTCGTTTTCCATAGCTTTTCCGTAAACGGCATTGTTAAAAAGTTTGAATAACATTTTTTCAAACTCATTCTTTGCTTCCTTTTTTTTATCACTGTTTAAATCTATATACTTTTTAAGCCACGAGCGCTGATTAAACTTTATGGCCCGATGAACTTTAGTCAAGATTAAACCGTGTTTCGACGCTTGTTTTAATGCTCTATAGTGAAGTACATAACATTCTTTGTTGTGAAGCGTAGTCATAAGTTTCCTCTGCTTGGTGCCTGGGGTGCCATATGTTCAGCACAAAACGGTAAATCTTTATGAGCATCGTGGAGTACTTCCGGATACTTTAAGTCAACTTCAAGAAAGTATGCAACCGGATGATTATCAGGAACATTGAAGAAGTTTGGTTGATCTATGTTCTTCACCCATACAAAGCCCCCATAGGGTAAGGATTCAGTCATTTCCTATCCATATAAATTGTTGACATCATAATACGTGATATATTTTTCTTCCCCGTCAACTTTATAACCTTCACTCATATACGGATTACTTGCTTTGGCGTAGCGATTGCAGCACTGGCTTATACCTCCGCGTATACCACGTTCAATGAACATCAGCATGTCAATATCCGTGAGAAGTTCTAGCTGTATCTGTTAAGAAGTACAAATATATAAATAAGAAGGAAAAACATATGAGTATACATAAATATGTAATCCATACCTCAGTGTATTTGAGCATTGCAACCCACGTTAATCCAGGTGTCGTATAGTAATGAGCAAGATCCAAACCATAAGCCTGAAGACAGTTCTTTCTGAAATTTTCGAAATCTTCAGCCAACAGTATTACATCAGTCTTCATATATAAGTCCGAATAGTGTCCAAGATCTTGAATGTAGAAGATCTGCCATACTTTTTCGGCATGTTCATAATCATCATCGCTGACATGACTTTGATACAAGCTACTGAAAAAATCATCTTTTGAAGAAAGATTGGTTTCTTTGCGTTTTTCGAATGATGAAACGTAATCATATGGGAAAACTCCTTTCCTCTTCAGTAGCATAATCTGTTCAATAGAGAATCCGTCATCTTGTTGAAAAGATTTCTCGAGAATAGGAAGGTTCTCTAAGTATGACGCTAACTTATCCAAGGATGAAGTCATAAACCTGAATGAATCGATGAACCGCAGGTTTATGTCTGTACCTTCCACAAACTTAGTAAAAGATATATACCTTTCTTTAGTTTGCGGCAGCAACGTAACGCGACCAGCAAAAGAGGTTGCGACCTCTTTAATAAAGAGATGTGAGCATAACCACTTAAATTGCGGAAAACTACAGGAATAGTTCTTAAATCTTGATAGCTAATATTACATGAGTTATGTGCAGGACCTCGGTATCTGTAAATCATATAATTTATCAATATTTTATTTATGGCATTTTATTAAAAATAATTAAATACTCATTTTTTCGTGAAGTGGCAAGTTCACAAACTTTCTGGTCCGTTTCAGAAAATGGTTTCTGACAAATATGACATAGTTAAGCACTCCTAAACTAAATTTTCTCCTAAAGTGTCATATCTTCAATAGGCTTTGGATTCTTGTACATTTCTTCTAATTTTAGTGCCAGGGAGTGAAGACTCATTATAAACCACTTAGCAGGAGATTCGTCTTCTTCTTTTTCTCGCCTATAGCATTTATATTCCGACAAGCTTTTGTCATAGCTACATTTTACAAAGCAGCCTACACTAAATGGCTCATGGTGCTGATAAGCACGTTCGTGATCATGGGCTTTCTTCAGTAAACACTCAAAATCCTGACTTCGTACGAGTCTTGATAAATTTTTTATCCATACATAGTGATTTTTAAATACTATGTTAGTTTCAATAAGAGACTCGTCATCTTCCTCCTCCTCCTCGTATACATAATGGCTTTCTACAAGAAGTAAATTAACGTGCTTTTCTTTCTTACAAAATGTCAAGTGTCGCGGTAAGACTTCAAAAATTTTTCCCTTTTCCTTCAAGTACTAGACATTTACCGAAACATCATTCTGTTTTTCAAATTTGTTAATTTGTTTAGTATCTACTGGAAATTCAATCCCATCAAAGTTGAGCTCATCTTTGTATGAACTGTAACATGACATACGATCTGCATTTTTACTAATGTGGTGTAATGCTGGTAGAACAGCCCATTTAAAACACTCATCATCATCATTTTTAACGTTGATGCAAGCCTCTTTTTTCTTGATAAATGGAGGTAAATCTATATACGTGCTTCCCCTCATTGAATTAAACTTACAAATATTTATAACTAAATTTAAAATAGATTTAAGTGAACAGCCTGATTTTCGCTCTTGGAATTCTTCCATTTGCACGTCGATAGGGTGCTGCACATTCACAACAAACCACTCATTTAAGTCAGTTGATAAATATATCGGCGTTGTCTTTGTACTAAAGTATATGATGTCCGTAGTTTCTTCGTCATTTTTCATCAATCCATATTCAGCTACCAAAACTGTGTTAACTTTCAGAGCAGAATGCTTCTCAAGAGCTTCATTTACTTTAAGAATAAACTGTTTTTCAGCATCTCTCATGAAAGTTAATAGGTCGAGATGTTTTAAGTTGGTTATCGCACCTATTCTTATTCTATTTTCAAAAACGGAATGAATATCATCCCATACAATATTATCTTCTTGTAACTCGCGGTCTACTCGACGTTCACATAACAAGTGTCGAACAGTGTTAATGAGAGCAATAGCAGCTTGAAGTTTTTGCTTGTCAGATATTTTTAAACTATTTGTAGTACGTAATGAATATTGAGTTGATTGTATAGCATTATAACAGTACTCCAACCAAGTATCAATGTCATTTTCATCGACGTCACTAGTCAAAGATGCTTGATATAATTTCCATAGCTTATTAGCAGTCTCTCTTAAGTACTCAGACATTTTTAACTGCTTCGGATCATTTCAAGAAACGAAATTTGCCTTGCAAGTCTCAGTACCTCCTTTTAAAGAGAAAATATCGATTATGATTAGTTAGCGAGAGGTTGCGTAGTAGTTAGTCAAAGACCACTCGATATATTTTTGAACTAGAATATTAGACTGCTATGAGCAGTAGACTAATTCTTTTTTTTCTTCCAAGTACAACTTCTTTATTTGTAAGTAGTAACGTGACGGCTGCTAATATGGTGAGAAAAACCACTCATGTAAACTTTACGATGTTGCTTTGACAGCTCGGAGCAGCGAACTGCCTTTCCCTCTCAAATGCAGTTCCTATTATATTAAGGGAGAAATCAATCGTGATTGGTTGTGAGCAGCATGGCGGGGATGACTTAGCTGTGTATAAAAAAAAAGGTGAATGAAGCTCCAAGCCTCATTCGCTTCTCCGCTCTCGTTCGAGAACAGTCAATGCAGTTTCAGCGATCGCAGCGGTGGCAGCAGTCGCAGCGGTCTCAGCGGTCTCAGCGGTCGCAGCAGTCGCAGCAGTCGCAGCAGCAATCGTTGAACCTCAAAGGCTTAACAAATCATCGTTGAAAGACGCAGCGCAGAATGGTTTTACGCAAAAATATGTTTGATTAAGCACAAATAAGGAGTCACATAATGCGTGAAAACCTTAACATAGATAGTATAGAAAGCGCTCATAATCAACCAACGGGAAAAATTTGCTGAGAAAGCAAACATATACAAACAGTTAAATGTATGTAACATTGCTCAGAAATTCTTTTATTCATGCTTACATATAGACATATGAGAATAAAATATTTTATGAGGCAATTCAAAATCAGTAAATATTACAAAGAGAGTATAAACAATGAATTAAAAAGAGCATACAAAGAAAACATATATTACATGCAAATAGCTTCTCTCATAAAATAATTTATCTGCCTATGAATTTAACACAAGTTATACAACACAGGTTATTAGTATATTGAGAAAATAATAATAGTAATGGTTACTGAGCTGACTGAATATTATTAATTATTTAAACTTCAATGATTAACAAATCAAGTTAGAAAACTTCATATGTTAGTAAGCGAGATATTGTTAAATATGGTTCGACGTGTGTGGAAGCATAATACATATGCACTCCAAAGCATAATACATTTGTATGTATAAGTATATTCAAGCATATTACAAATATATGCATATTTTAACTGCTCCGAAAGAAAGATAGAGAGAGAGATTTTCTTTACTGACAGCGATGACGTGGTGTGTTAAAGAGGATAGCGGGGAGGCACTCTCGTGAAATGACGAACGCTAGCGCACGCTTGTTGTATCTATAACTTCAGTCGCTCTACCCCCTCCGCGAATTTTCGTCCAATCAGAGTGCGAGCTGCGACGCCGGCAAACGAACAGATCGTATAAAAGTGCAGAGCGTCCGCAAGTTCAACACAGTCTGCAAAGACAATTACTCCACTATGGAAAAATCTTTAATAAACAACGAGGAGCTAATCCAATGTCATTTGACGGCGTTGGAGGATTGGGGTGTTGCGGAGGAGATTGACCTGAGCGGTTGGTCTCCTTCCTATTCCTCAGGACCAACACCACCAACGCCGGAGCTTGTACCGCATCCACCATCGGAATGGTTGGGCGGCGGAACGTTGTCACCGGAGCCCGCATCGCAAGCACCATCGAGCTCACCACTCAAGTTCGATGCGTGGCTCAAGTTCGATGCGTCGCTCTACAACCATGTAGAGCGGATGTATTATGAAGTGCCGGCAGAAGATATTCAGCTGGTTAACGAAGTACGACCGCTGGTGGGAAACGTCGACGAAATCGAAGTAATGGACGCTAAGGTTATTGTGTCAAGTCATCGCCCGAAATGGAGACGTCTATTTTAAAAATAATCGGCCCTTTTCAGGGCCACAAATATTTCAAACGTTTGAATAATTATTTATATTTTAATTATATTTTTCTTTCCGCGCTTATACTTATAATTTATACTGAATAAAAACTTATATTTAATTATTTATATTTATATACATTGAAAGTTTGAGCACTGAGCACTAACTATAAATTCGAGTCTATATTTTCTGTGATCAACCAGTTGTCCGAAAAACCCCGCTGAAGTTTATAGAGTAAATACTGAACAATAGATTTCTTGGATTATAAACTCATTATTCACCATATTAGTTTAAACTAACATCCCTTTGTTTAAAATCATTCTAAAATTCAAGAAATATCGCTTATAAGAGACAGTCTTTGTATATGCATAAAATACTAGTTAATAAAAAAATGCTAGTTCGTTTTGTCAAATAGACGCCAGAACTCGACTTCGTATCTGAAGCGCTGCAAACCGCGAGAGATGTATGTAAGCAAGCAAGGACAGGGGCATGCGCGTCATCGGCCAGAGTCGTATACGCGAGTGACGTGGGGAATACGCAGACCAGCGGTGAGAGGCCTATGTATGCGCGATGAAGGACATGCACCCCAGCGGCGAGAGGTGTATGTACGCGAGCGAGGAGAGGACATGCGCGTCATCAGCGAGAGCGCAGAAAGGGATGCGCGCCAGCGGTGGGTGAGAAGTGTGCACAAGCCACGTGAGGGGAGGGCGCTTGCACGAACGCGACCGCATTAAAAGCAAAAAATAACGCCGCAAGTATTGGGGTGGTGGGGGGGGATCTCCACAGCTGTCTAGAGCGAGAGAAAGAAAAGGTATATACCGCTGTTTATAAACATTGGCTTGATGGGTTCGTGTTTTGTTTTGAATGACTACGTAACCAAACAAATGTAACCTACCATAGTCACGAAGCATGTACCTATAAATAGTGAAAGTTTGTTGTTGAAATATATAGGCCCTGAAAAGGACCGATTAACACGGTTACAAATACGCGCGAACAAAAAACGCGAATGAACGTTTGTTTCTCTTAGCGTTTTATAATAAATCTCATTAGCTGAAAATAATAATAGTTTGTTGTTGAAATATATAGGCCCTGAAAAGGACCGATTAATAAGATTACAAATACTCACGAGCAAAAATGAGAAAGAGAGTTTGATTCTCTCAGCTTTGTATAATAAATCTCATTAGCTGGAAATAATAATAGTTTGTGTTGAAATTTATGGGTCCTGACAAGGACTGATTGCTCTGAGAAAAGTGAGCAAAAAAAAAATATTAAGATAGAGACTGAAATACAAGATTCTCTCGACGTTTTGACACGTGCGATTGAGAAATATACAGCCGGTTAGAACACCTAACTGCAATCGAAAACGCGTGCGAAAAACGTGCACACTGAGAGTAAAAGACGCGCGTGAAAAGAGTTTCCCGTTCTCAAACTTGCAGCCGGTTAAAACATCTGACTGCTATCTGAGAACATTGAAATAAAATGCACGGTGAAAGAAAGATATAAAAACGAGCGTGAAAAGAGTTTCCCGTTCTCAAATTTTCAGCTGGTTAAAACACCTGACTGTCATTTGAGAACATTGAAATAACATGCTCGGAGAGGTTAAGCGAGTAAAAGACGCGGGCGAAAAGAGTCTCTCGTTCACAAATATGCAGTCGGTTAAAAAATTTGTAAACATCGAAATAACATGCGCGCGAAGGTTACGAAAACGCGCGCGAAAAGGGTCTCGCATTCTCAAATACGCAGCCGGTTAAAACACCTAACTGCGATTTAAGAACGTTGAGATAACATCGTAATAGCATGCACGCGGAGAGAACCTTATGAGAATAAAAGCCGCATTTTCCGTCGCATTCCGAAATACGCAGCCCGTTAAGACACCTAACTGCGATTTGAAAACTAGCGAGAGCCCGCGCAGCGACCTGCACTCGGGCACTCGCGCGAGAGAAGTGTTGCATTTATAAGGATCGTCGAAGCTGTCCCGCCGCGAATTACGAGTCCGCATCAATCGGAGCGCGGCCGCATCTGCTCTTCGCCAATCACGTGTTTGCACGAGCGGCGGCGGCGATGGCGGCGAAGGGTTGGTCCGCTCCAATCAGCGTGATTGCCCGATCGTCGGCGACACTCGCGCAGCGACGAGTAGGTCCGCGCCTTGCCTATAAAACTGGGCACGTTCGGGAGTTCGACACACTCGTCAAGATGAGTACTCTAGAACTTCTACGCGAAGTTGCATCCGCGGCGTTGAGCGCAGTAGTGGCGAGGGAGGTGGCCCCTCCCCAACCCTCGAGAGTATCAGTTGCTTCACCAACATCATCGGTGCGAGCCTCGACACCTATACCAATTACACATAGTCCGGATTCTCCGAACCATATGTTGGTATACGACGTAGAGCCGAGGCGGTATTTTGAAGAGCCTCGGGGTGCCCAGTCCCAGCGGCAAACGCAGCAACAGAACAGCAACAACAGCAGCAGCATAAAGAACCGCAGAAGCAGCAACAAGGATAGCAGCAGCGGAAATCTGAGGTGATTATCATTGAGTCACCTGATTCATCACCGGAGGTCGTTTGTGTTGGGTACTACCGCCTACAGTCCGCTAAAGTTGTGCGGCAACATTTTTAATTTCTTTTTTCATCAATCCGCCCTTTTCAGGGCCACTAAATATTTAAATGTTGGAACTTATTAATCCTTATATTGTTTTCTCAAAGAGAAAGCTTGGTAACGGAGAAATTTTTCGACCTCGAGATTTCGAGATATGCATTTTCTAGAAAGTGTTTGTGTGTGCGTGCGTGCGTGCATATGTGTGTGTGTGTGTGTGTATGTGTGTGTGTGTGTGTGTGTGTGTGTGTGTGTGTGTGTGTGTGTGTGTGTGTGTGTGTGTGTGTGATGTTGAATGTATAACGCCATCCATTTTTATATTAAATAGTTGAGGACGATCTTTGGAGGCAAAATGAAATAATCTTATTTCTTTATGGCATAAAGAAATAAGATCATTTCATTTTGCCCTCAAAGATCGTCCTCAACTATTTAATGTGTGTGTGTGTGTGTGTGTGGGTGGGTGTGGGTGTAGGTGTGGGTGTGGGTGTGGGTGTGGGTGTGGGTGTGTGTTATAGATTTGTCCGCAGCATAACTCGAAATTGGCCAGAGATATCAAGTTTATCTTTGCCAGGTACTTAAAGCTTATTTTGAAGTTGTGCAAGTTCAATTATATAGTTGATCGGATAATATTAAGTCGGTTAAAAAAATAAAGCAAAATATCGAAAAATCGGAATTTTTTTTCGTCGCAAAATTTGGATATCGGTGGGAAGTAGGCCCACTTTCTGAAAGGTCTTGAAATTACCTATCAATCCATATTTTTGTCGGCCTTATCGGATAATATTAAGAAGTTTAAAAAAAAATAAAGAAAAATATCGAAAAATCGAAAATAATTTTTTTCGGTTCTGGTTTTAGATAACCGTCGGAAGTAGGCCCTTTTTCTGAAAGGTCTTGAAATTTCCTATCTACCCATATTGCTTTCTCAAAGTGAAAGCTTTGTAGCGGTGAAAATTTTCGAATCAAAGATTTTTATGAATTTCGATGTTTTTGAGGTTCCTGAGTCAGAATTATAGGTCAACTGATAAGAATTTTTCCATCAGTCTTACAGTCTTACAAATTAAATTAAAATAATTAATATTTATGGTAGTCAGATTGCCCTTGTTTATAATCACCCCAGCAGAATCTGAAATAAAAACTTAATTAAAACCTGGAAAAAACTTTTGTAGCAAAGGACGATCTGACTGTCCACCACCACCACCTTGTCTAACGTTTCGAACCCACTCCGGCTCCTCCTCAGGGACTGAAATGAAACCCGCGATACACCTCCTTACATACCGCCATATCCCCTTCTTTTCTCTTACCCCCACCACCATCCACTTTCCCCTCTCCAACTTTCCGTTCTTACTTAAATTAATAAAGAATGATAAATGTTATCTAATTTACTTGACTCTATCATAAAATTTACATTATTCCGATTTCTTAAAATATGAATACTTTTACGGCTTTCTCTCTTATATTTATTCTTAACGTCTGTTCCAAAATATCCAGACTCCCAAAATTCAAAGAATGCAAACTATTTAAACAATGTTCTTTCAAACCCGATGTACAACTTGAGCTGCGTAAACTATATTGATGTTCATATATTCTCTTTTTCAAATATCTACCCGTTTGACCAATATAACAACCATTACAATCCCTACAATTAATTTTATAAACTACTCCCGATTTTAAACATTTATCATTCTTGTCTTTACAATTACTAAATAACGTTTTTAAATTATTATCGTTTCTAAAGAAAACTTGAATGTTATGTTTACTAAAAACCTTTCTAACCCTTTCCGACAGACCTCTAACATATTGTAAACTAAAATAGTTTACCATGTTGAATGATATTATACAAGATAAATGGTCTGAAATTAAAGTACATACTAGGGTAGTGGTCCCTATTAGTGTGCCTCTCCGTATTTGTGTGCCCTTTTTACAATTTTCGATGTAAGAAAAAAGTTCTAACCCTAAAAATAATGAAGGATTATTGAAAGAAACAGTAAAATGACGATTTATCCCATAAATTATACGGTTTGATGTATTATTTGTTAATAATCGTAAGTTAAAAAGTGTCACTAATACGGACTGTCGTCTGCTTTAAGGGCACACTAATACGGCCTCTTACCCTAGTTTAACAAAAGATGAATTTATAAAGGCACTTAATTTGGTTTTTAAAAACACAATTTTTTCTTTGATAATAGTTTATATGAGCAAAGATATGGTTGTCCAATGGGATCACCTTTGTCACCTGTTATAGCGAATTTAGTAATGGAAAAATTGGAAAGAGTTGCTTTGTCTAAGTTGGTTTTTCAGCCAATTATTTTTAAAAGATATTTTGATGACATTTTTGCAGTTGTACCTGAATGTTTCGTGAATGAAATGGTGGATGTGTTTAATTCTATCCATGATAGAATTAAATTCACAAAAGATGTTGAGGAAGATAATCAATTGAGTTTTTTAGATACTAGAGTCATTAGAATTAATAATAATAGAGTGAAATTAGATTCGTATAGAAAACCTACATAGTCAGGTAGATATTTAAATTTTGATTCTCACCACCAATTCGGAAACAAGACAGGTGCGATCAAGGGTGTCATTGACAGAGCCATTAAATTGTCACATAAAGATTTTAGGAAAAAGAATTTAAATTTAGTTAGAGAAACATTTATTAAGAATAGTTATCCGGTAAAATTTATTGATAATATGATTGATGAGAGAGTGTGGGAAATTTATAATGGTGGATTGAAGCAGCGGGTAGATAATCAAACAAGGAATAGAAAAGGAAAGAACGCATATTTTAGTTTACCATATGTTAGAGGTTTGTCGGAGAGGATTAGAAGGGTTTTTAGTAAACATAATATTCAAGTTTTCTTTAGAAACGATAACAATTTAGAAACGTTATTTAGTAATTGTAAAAACAAGGATGATAAATGTTTAAAATCGGGAGTTTTATAAAATTAATTGTAGGGATCGTATTGTTTGTTATATTGGTCAAACGGGTAGATATTTGAAAAAGAGAATATATGAACATCAATATAGTTTACGCAGCTCAAGTTGTACATCGGGTTTGACATTGTTTAAATAGTTTGCATTCTTTCGATTTTGGGAGTGTGGATATTTTGGAACAGGAGATTAAGAATAAATATAAGAGGGAAAACCTTGAAAGTATTCACATTCTAAGAAATCGGAATAATGAGAATTTAATGATAGAGTCAATTAAATTAGATAACATTTATCATTCTTTATTAATTTAAGTGAGAACGGAAAGTTGGAGAGGAGAAAGTGGATGGTGGTGGGGGTAAAAGAAAAGAAGGGGATATGGGGGTATGTAAGGAGGTGCATCGCGGGTTTCATTTCAGTCCCTGAGGAGGAGCTGGAGCGGGCTGGAAACGTTGGACAAGGTGGTGGTGGGGGGCAGTAAGATCGTTCTTTGCTAAAAAAGTTTTTTCCAGGTTTTAATTAAGTTTTTATTTCAGATTCTGCGGGGGTGATTATAAACAAGGGCATACATCTGACTGCCATAAATATTAATTATTTTAATATAATTTGTAAGACTGTAAGACCGATGGAAAAATTCTTATCAGTTGATAGTAAATTGTAGTCGACATAAGTAATATTTTTAATGAAAGAATTATAGGTTTTTAGAAAATATATGTATGTATGTGTTTTTTATGGTGTGCGTGGGGAAGGGGGGCACCGCGTGAGCATTCCTTCAGTGGGGCCCGTTCTGATCCGCTGGATCCGTCGCCGTTGCTGTCGTTATCCCTACTTCTCCGTCCCCTTAGCCTTGCGGCCAAGGGATTAGGGGTTCGGGCTCGCCAGTTTATCCGCATTTCGATGTCGCTCTTTCAGGGTGCCTCCATCTTCTTTTTCCGCACGCACGCGCACGCGCCCGCACACACACACACACCACACACGCGCGCGCACACGAACATGCATGCACTCACGCACGTACACGTACATCCATGCACACACACACACACACGCACACATGCACTCACGCAGCATGCACGCACACACACACACACACACACGCACACATGCACTCACGCAGCATGCACGCACACACACACACACACACACACACACACACAGACCCATCTCTTCGCGGGTCGGCCTTTCCTTCCCTTTAGTCCAAGGGTCCGTGATTCTCATTCGCTGTGTCTCCTCTTCTGTTTTTCGCTTCTTTGTGATTACGTGCCTGAAATAGCACGCAATCTTCTTCCAAGATCCCGGTCCACGTAGTATGACTTCGACTAGTGTCTCTGGCTCTAAGAGTGCGCCAATACTCTGTTGTAGTTGAACCTGCTCCTCCATGTAGTATCTGCAGTGGAAGAACGCGTGTTCCGCGTTGTCCCATTCGGCGCCACAGTCCTGGCAGCTTGGATCGTTTCGCCTTTTATACTTAAACAAGTAGCACCGAAACACCCATGTCCACTGAGTGCCTGCGTCACCCAGTAATCGAGTCTTCCGTATTCTTGGGCCGTCCACTCTTTGACGCCCCTAATAAGCGTATGTGTCCACCTACCTTTAGGGTATGCGCTCCATTCACCTTGCCACTCTTGCAGTGGGACTGCGTGGGCTTCCTTTTTGATATCCAGTAGTGTGGCTGTCTCATCCTCTCGTTGCTGCCTCTCCCACACGTTGGCTCTTTCTTTTTTTCATACCGGGGCTATTCCTGTGAGGAGCAAGGTTACGCCCAGTGATATGGTACGATATCCGCCAATAACTCGAAGTGCTATTCGTCGCTGTACAGGAGCCATATTCTTCATGACTGCGCTATTGTGCGCATGGGCACCCCACAGAGGCGAGCCGTAGAGTAGCACCGAGTGCAGCACAGTTGCCAGAAGTGCTCGGCTGCCTTGTTTAGGTCCTCCCACATTGGGCATCAGCTGTTGTAGCGCTGTACCTACATTACCTGCTTTGGTCGATGTTCGCCTGATGTGGTCTTTGAAGTTCCAGTGCCTGTCGATCCATAAGCCCAGGTACCGGATGCTATCCTGGAACTGTATCGTATGGCCATCTAGTTCGAGTTTGGGGTACTCGAACGTTCTTCTCTTTGTTACGAGAACAGCCTCGCTCTTCTTCCGGGCTAGTTCGAGGCCGTGTGCTGTCATCAAGCGGCTGACAATTTCTAGAGACTCGTTGCATTTCCACTCTATTTCTTGTATAGTTGCGGCTACTGCGACCATGGCTACATCATCCGCATATCCTACTGAAACCACGTCCTTAGGTAGTTTGAGCCGCAGCAGCCCGTCGTAATGTATGTTCCATATCGTTGGGCCACCTACAGATCCTTGAGCGACTCCTGCCGTGATCGCGACTTCTGTGGTGTCATCGTCCGTTTTCACCATCAGCGCTCTGTCCTCTAGGTAGCTGCTAGCCACCCTCATTAGATATTCAGGGAGTCTTCTGTTAAGGGGGCTAGACACCTTTTTTCTCTGAAATAAGAAGTCACATTTTAATACATAAATGTAAACTAATTATTTCCTACTTTTTACATATAAAAGTGGGTATATTTACCTTACCTTAAAACTTTCTCCGATGGGCCTTTTATATGGTCCAGAACCATAGTCATCGATGAAACAAGTTTTTTCACTAACCGTAAGCTTTGAAATTTTCCTGTGGATGGATTGACTCCAGATTTGAACTAAATTACTCCTGAATAGTATAATTCTCATATGAGTGTAGGGATTTTTGATCTAATGAGAAAAAAAAATTGTGCTGTTTTTCAAGAGTTTTTTTTTTAATTTTTTTAAATTTTTTATATTTTTTCATAATTTTTCTGATGTAAAAATTTTTTCCGACATTTAATCCTAAATTCCTACACTCATATGAGAATTATACTATTCAGGAGTAATTTAGTTCAAATCTGGAGCCAATCCATCCACAGGAAAATTTCAAAGCTTACGGTTAGTGAAAAAACTTGTTTCATCGATGACTATGGTTCTGGACCATATAAAAGGCCCATCGGAGAAAGTTTTAAGGTAAGGTAAATATACCCACTTTTATATGTAAAAAGTATGAAATAATTAGTTTACATTTATGTATTACAATGTCACTTCTTATTTCAGAGAAAAAAGGTGTCTAGCCCCCTTAAGAGCTTGATATATATGTTCCCAGTTGGCCGTGTTAAAGGCATTTTTAACATCGAGTGTTACCACGGCACAGAAGCCCGGCTGCGGTTTCATGGAGAATGCTTTGTCTACTCTTTTCTGCACTTCCTGCACCGCGTGCAAAGTGCTCCGACCTGCACGGAATCCGTATTGCATCTCCGACAGCCCTTCATTCTCCTGGTCGTCTAATTCGCTCTGCATGCGGTTGAGAATCATTCTCTCATATATTGTAAATACAAATAAGTTTCCGCCGTTTTTTTATAAAAATTATCAATTTATTGTAAAAAAAATATACGTTACATTTTATTCAAAATATTGTCCGTCATTGGCTACTACTTTTTGCCATCTTTCTGGCAGCATTCGGATGCCACGTTGAAAAAACTCTTCATCTTTTGAGGCTACCCTTGAATCGACCCAATTTTTGGCTTCTTCGTAAGAAGTGAAGTGCTGCTTGACCAGGGCGTGAGCCATCGAGCGGAACAAGTGGTAGTCCGAAGGAGCAATGTCTGGTTAATACGGCGGGTGAGGTAAGACATCCTTACGGCGGGTGGGGTAAGACTTTCGTAACCGAGCGTTACCATGCTGAAAAATCACTTTGTCATGTCTTTTGGCATATTGGAGGCGTTTAAGCTTCAATTCTCTGCTCAATTCCAACAGTTGCTGTTGACAACGTTCTCCAGTGATAGTTTCGTTAGGCTGGAGTAGCTGGTAATAGATTAATCTGAGCTGATCCCACCAAATGCACAACATTAACTTTTTGCCATAAATATTGGGTTTGACCGTTGAAGTTGGTACATGGCTGGGCTTACCCCATGATTTTCTACGCTTCGGATTATCGTAGTAGATCCACTTTTCATCCCCCGTCACTATTCGATGCAAAAAACCCTTTCGACTTTGTCTTTGGAGAAGTTGTTCGCACGTGATAAGACGGCGCTCGTCGTCTCTGGGTTTCAGTTCATGCGGAACCCAATTTCCTTGCTTTTGTACCATACCAATGGTCTTGAGACGGTGTGAAATCGCTTGTTGAGTCACTCTCAAGCTTTCTGCGAGCTGCTCTTCAGTTTGGCATGAGTCTTGGTCCAATAATGCCTCTAACTCAGAGTCTTCAAACTTGACTGGCATTCCTTCGCGTTCTTTATCTTCCACGTCAAACTCGCCGTTTTTAAACTTTTGAAACCACTCACGACAACTTCTCACTTAAAGCAGCATCACCGTAAACTTCTACAAGCGACCGATGCGCCTCAGCAGCAGATTTCTTTAAATGAAATAAATAAATCAAAACTTCCCGCAAATGACGCTTATTCGGTACAAAACTCGACATTTTCGAACAAAAAAAAAATGTATACTGCCAATACAAAGACAATAGTATTTTAAGGTTATGTGTTGCCAGGTGTTCAAACTTTCTGTGACATTTTACATCGGACGATTTCAAAGTAATCTTGTCGGTGGAGCCATCTCTTGAAAACGGCGGAAACTTATTTGTATACTCAATAGCTTGCCGTTAGAGTCAAGCATGCATAACGGTCTCCAAGAGGATGGTGCCTTGGGATCCTTGTTTTTACCCTTCGGTATGAGGACCAGTTTTTGGTGTTTCCATTGTTTCGGGAAATGGCCTCTTTCCAAACACGTGCTGAATAAGTCCAGGATTAGTTGAGGTTTTTCCCGAATAGCCGCCCGCAGAACTTCGTTGGGGATCCCATCGGGTCCCGGGGCTTTACCGGAGTCCAGCCTCTTTGCAGCCAGTTTAAGTTCGCTTATCTGGAACAGAGGTACCTCTAGTGTTTCATCGCTCGGGTTGCTCTCTCTGGGAGCTCCTTTTGAAAAGAGCGCTTCTGCGATTCGAAGTACAGTCGGTACATCTGTTGGTGCTACCGATTCCGGACTCGTCTGGAGTTTCCGTATCACTAGGCGATAGGGTGTGCCCCATGGGTCTCGATCGACATTGGCGCACAGAGCTCCAGCTTCCAGCATTGCCTCTTACTTTGCTTTATGGCGTTTTGGAGCGACTCCTGCAACG
The DNA here is from genome assembly GCA_036365515.1 of Torymus aiolomorphi. NCBI lineage: Eukaryota > Metazoa > Arthropoda > Insecta > Hymenoptera > Torymidae > Torymus > Torymus aiolomorphi. Next base: position 79,147,015 of record CM070876.1, read on the forward strand.
ATGACGGGTCCGGGCCATTATCTTATGCTTCTCTCCAAGTCGTCCAAGTCTGCCTGGAACGTTTCAAGCGGTGCGTTCGGCGAGTAGTAGCAGCTATAAACTGCGGTGTCATTTAGCATGCATTGTATATACCCGTTTCCTTTCTCTGTTGAGTTTATCTGCGTGTTAGCTCTAGGCAGTACGTGTATAGCCGCATCGCCACGGTTGTTCGAGTGCCAGCCATTTTTTCCGAGTTCCTGTATTGTTCGGAAATGAGCAGAATACCCGCATCGTGTTCTTTAGCCGTTTGGTAAAGCAAGTCTTGCGCAGCTTGGATCCCGTGTAAATTTATTTTTATAAACTTAGCCATTTCCTTTCCTTAGCAGACTTTCCTTCGCCTTCGCCAGGGCTGTGCATTTTGCGCTCCCAGATCGATGTCGATGGTCGGCACCTAACGCCTCGCACTGAGTGCACATTGGTTCATTCTTGCAGGTTACGGCAAGGTGGTCCATGGCCCCGCATAGAAAACACGGCTTTGTCGCATTGTTCCCTTTGTCGCAGTTGTGCGAGAGGTGCCCAAAGGCTAAGCATCTGAAACACCTGGGAATTGAGATCTTTTCGCGTACTCTGGCAATATCCCCGCCGATCCTTACCTTCCCACTCTTGATGATGTGCAGTGCATTCATACGTGGCATCGTTACGATTGTCATCTGCATGCCGCCATACGTGGGGCACATTGCCTTGACCTTTAGCGTTTCTACTGGAGCCCCAGTAGCTTCAGCAAGCGCCTTCTGTACTTCGCTCTCGGTTGTGTCCATGTCCATGTCTCTCACGTCGAGAACTACTTGTTGTGAGAGCTGGAAAACTACAGCTTCTGAACCAATCGCTGTTGCAACTGCTTCTTTTAGGTGAATGGCGTTGCTACCCCTCTGCAGCTGCACTAATACGTCCCCAGTCTTAGTTTGCCTGATTTTATTGATATTTTTGACGACTTGCCCCTTGTCCACCTTCTCCTTCATTAACTTGAGAACACTGGCGAAAGTCGCATTTGGGTCCTTTTTTCTAATCAGAATTGCGTCTGGTTTCGCTTTTGTTCTCCCAGCATTCTTCTTCTCGTCTTTGCGCTGTTTCCTCCTGCTTCTCTTTGTGGCAACCTCCCAGTCCATTTCAGCGTCAGGGCTAACTCCTGGCGTCAGCGGTGTGGGCAGTAGGGTATTTAGGTTCACCCCTCCAGTCCTCTGGGGCTGAGACTGCATGGTTGTTCCTCTGTCTTCTCTCCGCCTTTTGATAGTTGTTACGGATGAGGGCGACCTTTCCTTTCTCTTTCTTTCTGGTACTGCAGTCTGTACCGAGACATCTGAGCACTGTGGGCGTTGGTAACTGTTCAGCAGTATTAGGCCGAAGCTCGACTTGATCTTGCCAGTTGCTTCTCTGGCACTGGTTAGTCGTCGCATCAAGGACATTACTTTCTGCAGATCCTCTTTGACGCACTTACGCACTTGTGGATGTTACGTACCGCACCGACCACTGCATCCATCTTGTCTAGATTCTCTTGAATCTTATACAGTAGCTCGTCTTCCTTCGACTCTGCTCCCTAGATGTGTTTCCAGGAGTCGAGTACTCTGTCTTTTGCAGCTAGAGCTGCGCTTGTTGCTGCTCCTGTCGACGCGGCCAAGTGTGCCACCGCGCCGATAGGGTTTTGCTAGCCGTTTGGAGGCAGCTGGGGGCCAAAACCATTACCCCCAGAACCTTTAGCGAGTGATTGGTCTCCTCCATATCCGAGTTGGAGACCTGCGGCAGCCATCAGGTCTACTATACCCCGATCGGAACCACCGGGGGGACATCCGTTTACCGGGTTACCCCCATGGATAGACGTTTCCGTGGACTTACCACTCATTTTCGGTTTTATTTCGGGGTTCCTTCCCCTAGCTAGTTTTGGTCCACCCCTGGTATTTTATTTCCCCGGTACCCTTCATATCTGACGAGCTTTCCCCTATCCGCCGCCTGGGGAGGCGCCTGATGCGAGACTAGCAACTCGACACAGGATGTATGTATGTATATATGTATGTATGTATGTATGTTTTTTTTCCGAAGAGTTCGAGAAATGCTTAATCGACTGATAGGAGCCGTACGGGACTCCCCTCGTGTGAGACTCCCCTGGCACGGGCCAGCGCCAGGTATACCCACTAAAACTCCACCTCTTATCTTCTTAGCTCAGTATCCCCGCGGTACAGCCGCAAAGCAATCCTTCGCGGGGGAGCGTATGGCTTCTGCCTACTCTTGTTGCATGAGATCGTCATTTCTTGCATCTTGCAGCCCTTCCTGTACTTTTACTTCTTCCGTCTACTTCTTACCGCATTGTCCGGTCGTCAGCTTTGTGCCGCATCTCTCGTCTTCTTCTTCCTTCCTCGTCTTTCCTGACCTTTTTGAGTATGCTCGCAGCATGATTACTGGCAGCGCTCCATCCATCCTCTGAAGTCAGCATCGTCGTCATAATAGACTCGGGAGTCACTCTGATCTGGACATAACTCTCGAGTTCTTCTCGCTCCTGTCGGTATCGCGAGCAGTCACAGAAGACGTGCTCTGCATCTTCGTTTGCATCCAAACATACTGGGCAGCTTGGAGAGTCTTCTAACTAAAATCGGTACAGGTAAGCTCAAAAGCATCCATGTCCGGTGAGAAGTTGTGCGACGTAGTAATTAACTCCTCCGTGTCTCCTGTCAATCCAGTCCTCTAACTTTGGTATGAGACGGTGTGTCCATCGCCCCTTTTCGCTGGCATCCCATCATGCTTGCCATACAGTCATCGTCTTCTTTCTTGCGACCTCCCAGATTTCCCTCCGGATGTTGTCGTTTGCACATCTTCTTGCTTCGTACACGTCCTTTCTCTCCATGACTAAGAGGTCAATGGGCGGTGTACCTGCTATGATGCACACCGCCTCGTCCGATACCGTACGATAAGCCGACGCCACCCTTAACGCCATTCGCCTATACACGGTAGCCATCGCTCGTGCATAGGTTTTTACCAGCATGGCATCAGCCCATACTGGGGCCCCGTACAGCATAATCGATGTGGTTACACTGGCTAAGAGTAACCTTCGATTTTGACTTGTCCCTCCTACATTTGGCATCAATCATGATAGAGCGGCGCCCACTTTCGCTGCCTTATCGCTCACAATTTCAAGGTGCTGTTTGAATGTCAATCTTGTATCAATGGTGGTGCCTAAGTACTTAATGGTCGGTTGAGATACAAGCTCATGTCCATCCACCATCAGTGTTACCGTCTCTAGCTTCTTCCCACTCGAAATCAGGATAACATCTGTCTTGTGGCTGACTAATTCCAGCCCTGTTTCTGTTAGCCAATCGTGTATTATACAAATTGCCTCGTCTGCTATTGTTTTAACATCTTCTATGTTTCGCTACCACCACTATAGCTATGTCATCTGCAAATCCTATTACGGTTGCCCCGTCAGGTAGTCGTAGTCTAAGTACTCCATGGTACATGATATTCCATGTCGGTGGACCAAGCACTGAGCCTTGGAAAACGTCTCCTGTGACTTCATAACTCTCGGTGCCATTCTCAGTATCACATAGTAAGATTCTGTCCTTCAAATAGTCGGACATCATCCTCCTTATGTAGAGAGGCACATTTCGCTTTCGGAGCGCCTCATGTATTTTACTCCATTTGGCTGAGTTAAATGCATTTTTTACATCCAGTGTAACAATAGCGCAGTACTTCTTTGTTCCTCCTTTCCATCTGTCTCCATTTATCGCTGTTCGCGCAGTGTCAATTACCAGACCAGCTGCGTCCAGGGTAGAACGCTCCTTGCGAAAACCATACTGGTGTTCCGCTAGTCCTCCTGCGTCTTCAATAGCCTGGTCCATTCTAACGCAGAGTATGCGTTCTAGGATCTTCCCCAGTGTCTCCAGCATGCAGAGTGGTCTGTACGAGGCTGAGTCATCAGGCGGCTTCTTTCTTTTTGAGCACCAAGCGCTGTGTCTTCCAAATAGTGGGGAATTTTCCTTCTTCGAAACATGAGTTGTACAAGTCTACAAAAACCTCTGGGTGTACGCAGATAGCATGTTTCAATGCCATATTGGGCTAGGAGCCTTATTGTTTCCTACCCTTTTTCATGCAGCTAACAGTACCTCCTTTGTGATTTGGGGAAAGGCATCCTCACTTATCCCCGCTTTGATAACACATGGTTCCTCCAGCTGTCTGGGGAACAGAGTAGTGACAATCCGGTGTAATAGTTCCGGGCACTTGGGAGGGGGTACATAGCTTCCCTTTATTTTCTTCATCACCACCTTGTACGGTCGATCCCAGAGATCCAACTCTACCTCGTCCTGTAATTCTTTAACACACCGTCGTTTGCTGTCCCGGATTTTCTTCTTGAGTTTCCGTTTAGCGTCTTTCATTTCCTGATTGCGGGCTTCCACTATTTCCTGACCTCGACCAGTCTTGTAGTATTTCTTCCTTGTCCGTTGCCCCTGCCTCCTAGTTCGGTGACACTCGCTGCGGGCACTCTCGACGTCCATGTCCCACCAGTATACTGGTGGTCGCCTATGGCAGGTCACTCTTCTTGGCATAGCAGCGTCACAGGCTCTAGTGATTATTTCCATCGCCAGTTTCGCCTTATTGTTCGCCGTCCCAGACAGCTTCATTTCTTCCAGTGCCAACAGAAACATCTCCTTGTCATAGTCCTTCGTTTTCCAACCAACTCTCTTGGTCTGTACACTAACGCTGAATCCTTTTCTTGGTTTTCCTACTTCCATTATTATGGCCTGGTGATCACTATTTGAGTAGTGTTTACTCACTGTCCATGCGTCAACTGCGCCAATAAGGCAGCTGCTAACATAAATCAGATCTACCACAGACCCGGTGTCTCCTCTTCTAAAGGTGTAAGTAGATCCCTGGTTAACTAAGACCAAATTTAAGAGCCCGAATGCTTCCAATAGTATTCGACCTCTCTGATTTGTCCTTTGACTGCCCCACTCCACAGCCCAGGCATTGAAGTCACCTGCAATCAGTATTGGTTTCCTTCCTGCAGTATCTTGCACAAGCCGATCTAACAGATGTTCGAACTGCTCGATTGACGCATTGGGGAAGCGTAGCAGCTGTAAATATGTATACCTGCTACCCTAACGCGTACAAATCCTTCTTCACGGTCCATCATTTTTCCCTGAAAAGCAGTATCACCGCATGCCCAGATCGCTGCTTTACCGGTGCTGTCCATATCCCACGATGGTTCATCTAGATCTTTGTACTGTTCGCACACGATTGCTATATCCACCTCTATTTCGCTGTTCGTACTGATTCAGTAGGTCCTGTGCAGTCGCACAATGATTTAGATTTAACTGCGCTATTTTCATTTTTTTCATCTATCTAGTACTGCTACTGCCGCTCGGTAGACTGGGCATGCATAACTACCGGCAACATGGTCCATTTTTCCTACTGCACCTTTGTCCTGGCAGAGTACGCAGCTCGGTTTATTTTTACAGTCTCTTACTTTATGTCCTTCGGTTCCACACTGGTAACAGAGGTTACTTCGATCCTGTGTTATTGTGCAATTTTTGCCGATATGTCCAAATCCTAGACATTTATAACAGCGAAGTGGACGTGCGTTCCGCTTCATCTCTCGTATTCTGCATACTACCCAGCCTATCCTGATTTTCTGCTTTACTATTATCTGTTGAGCCATTTTTGATGGCATTTGAATGACAGCCGTCTGCGTATCACCGTATGCCTTCCGCAATGACTTTATTATCATCTCCTCAGCGGGGGATAGATCGCTATCTTGGAACTCATTGCGTACCGCCTCTACAATGTCCTCCTTGCTAGTTAGTACATCAAGGTCCTTTATTTCAAAGACACCTACGTCTTGTACGGTCCTTACTTTGGTACCCTCTTCTAGCACTCCTTGTACCACTTGTTGAAGTTCCGTTGCCTTCCCTTCTGCTGTGCGTTGAAGTTCCAGAAGCAGGTCTCCAGCCGCCGTCTTGCGTACCCTGTTTACGCTTTCGCCAACTACCTTCAGTTTTGTATCCGCCTTCATCTTCCTCAAGATATCAGCATATGACTCACCGTCGACGTGCCCTTATAATAAGGGCATCCGGTCGGGTTGGTCTTGTCCGTGGCGGTCTTTGGTTTCTGGTGCCTTTTTGACTTAAGGTACCATTGTTCCCTTTGCCTTCCTCTTTATTCTTCTTCTTCCTCTTCGTCTTCCGTGTTTCAGCCACCTCCCAAGGTATCTCTCTGGCTAGGGTGGGTGGTGGGGACTGCGTCGTTGCCGCCCTTTTCGTCTTCTTCCTGATCGTCGTGTCCTGCAGCGGTGATGTTCTCCAACGCTTGTTAGGAGTCTGCTCCATCTGTCTCTGGACGAAGGAGGGAGAGGTTTGGCTCTCTCGATCCTTACTACTTCTGATCTTCAACTGAGTACCTGCTTTGGTCTTCGTAAAGTCCTTTAGTGCTCTGCTAGTAGCCTTTGCCATAGTCTTCAACTCTGTGTGTATGTTTTTCTTATCCAAGATAAACGCCACCAGAGCTTCAACTTTCTCTTTAAGGAGCTTTAACGACCAAGTCTCTTTATCCTGCACCTATCCTTGGTCTTCCATTTCGTACACTACTTCTATCTTTGCATCTTCGCTCGTCTTTTGAGCCGTAGTAAGGGCCAAAAGTTTATCATCTCTATAGTGTATGTGGCTCCCCCCAAAATCCGTGGAGCCTGCACCGACCACCGGAGCTTTCACCCGATCGGAATCGGTGGTGGGATTAACCCCTCTACTGAGGGTACCCACTTGGAGTAATTCGCATGTCTCATTCACTACGTCTATGATTGGTTTGTGTTCGGGGTGCCTTCCCCTAGCTAATTTTGGTCCGCCCCGGGTATTTTATTTCCCCGGTGCTCTTCATATCTGACGAGCTTTCCCCTATCCGCCACCTGGGGAGGCGCCTGATGCGAGACTAGCAACTCGACACAGGATGTATGTATGTATGTATATATGTATGTATGTATATATGTATGTATGTATGTATGTATGTATGTATGAAAACAAATTTTGGCTCCGTCATAACTTTTGAACGGATGGAGGGAATCAGCTGATCTTTCGCATGCACCTTGGGTATGTCTCAACTTAGAACTGATTAAGTTTTGGAGTCAAATGGATGACTCCAAGGTCTTATTTTTTTAAAATAACAATTTTGCAAAAATTTTTTTTCAAAAATAATTTTTTTTTTTTCAATTTGTTCGAAAGATATGCAAAATGGAGACCGATATTCTTAAAGTACATTTTATTTTCTTCTAAATTATGTATTTTAAAACTACTCACGAGTTATTTTTTATTTAAAATCGCGGATTTGAAAAAATAGCTACTTTTTAGAAAAATTAACTAATTTTATAAATTATCAATTACTTTTTTAGCATTACATCTCGAAGATGAATATAATATAAACACAGTTTCTTAAAAAACGTAGAACTGATTAAATTTTGGAGTCAAATGGATGTCTTAAAGGTCTTATTTTTAAAAAAAATAACAACTTTGCAAAAATTTTTTTTTTTTAAATAATTTTTTTTTTAATTTTTTTTAATATATACCAAATGGAGACTGATATTCACAAAGTACATTTGATTTTCTTCTAAATTAATTATTTTAAAACAACTCACACGTTTTTTCTGACTTAAAAATGCGGATTTGAAAAAGTAGCGATTTTTCAAAAAAAAATTTAAATACTTTTAAGAATTATAAATTACTTTTTTAGCATCACATTTTTAATGAAGACCGATATTCTTAAATTATATTCGATTTCCTTATAAATTATGTGTTTTAAAATTAGTCACGTGTTATTTTTGACTTAAAAATGCGGATTTGAAAAAGTAGCAAATTTTTACAAAAAGTAAATAATTTTATGGATTATAAATAATTTTTAATTATTACATAACTATTTTAAATACAATTTCCTAAATTATTTTGAATAATGTATTTATGGAAAATAAGATGTGCAGAAAAAATGAAATTTTATATTAAAATATTCATTTAAAAAAATTATTTGAGATAATTTATTAATTCTCTTTGAGAAAGCATTCTGCTAAGCAGCTAGCAGCGGTTTTTTTTTTGGCTCGATGGGATATTATTAAGGTGGCTCATGCGATTTCTTATAAAAAAAGCAGATACATCTTAAACTTAACAAATATGTTCTTTAGACATTAAACTTTCGATCTGTACTAAGAAAATTGTAGGTCAACGACCAAATTATCGAAAAATCTGAGTTTATAAATAGGTACGTTTAACACATAACCTTATGGGAATGAACAGTTTATTGCTTCGTAGTAACTTGTAAAAAAGCAGTTTTTAATGTACAATATATGAAATTAAAGATTTTTTTGTGAAGAATCTAATGATATCATCAGAATTATAGGTTAACGACCAAACAAAAAAGATATTAACAATAAACGTTACAAATGTGCTACTGCGCATGCGCACTGCGACCAGTCATATAAATGTAGCGACAAATTAGCAAAGTTTTTATTTACTTATAAAATCTTTTTTTTGTTTGAACATTTAGAAGTTATTTACAATAAATTTACGTAAAATACGTTAACTTAATTTCGCAATAATAAAGAAGCCCCTTGCGGGGCCCCGACTTGATACGGCACCAAACGCATGAGCCACCTTAAGAGGTTGTTGTACTCATGTACTCTGTTTTATCGACGGAACACGGTGAATTATATACTATCAAAATAAATATATCGAATTTCGCCTTATAAGGAGATAGTTGCCCTGCGCAACGTAATAATGTACCATCCTACGCAGTTTTGAGCTGGAATATCCACGGCCCCCTAAAAAATTTTTCGAACAAAAATAACCGAAATTTCGTTCGAAAAATTGTTTAGCGTGCCGTTGATATTTCGGCTCAAAACTGCGTAGGATGGCAGATTATTACGTTGCGCAGGGCAACTATCTCCTTATAAGACGTAATACAATATATTTATTTTAATAATATAGAATTTACCGTGTTCTATCGGTAAAACAGAGTACATGAGTATAACACCCCCTTAAGTCGATTAAAAAAAAATAAAGAAAAATATGGAATAATCGAAATAATTTTCGCCGGGTTTGGATATCGGTCGAAAGTAGACCCATTTTCTGAAAGGTCTTGAAATTTCCTATCTACCCATATTTTTTTCGGCCTAATCGGATATTATTAAGTCGGTTAAACAAAATAAAGAAAAATATGAAAAAATCGAAAATAATTTTTTTTTTGCTCTGGGTTTGGATATCGGTCGGAAGTGGGCACATTTTTTGAAAGGTCTTGAAATTTTCCATCTACCCATATTTTTGTGGGCCCGATCGGATATTATTAAGTCGGTTAAAAAAAATAAAGAAAAATATGGAAAAATCGAAAATAATTTTTTCATCGCTTATACAGAAATTGTACTTTAACATCCTAGAGCTACCACTATAAAATTATAGAAAAAAAAACCGCACTTGAGTTCGAGGATATTTGAAACATTCGCCGAGTTATATGGTTTTTGAAACCACTTTATGAGTTGGTAGATTTTCGAAGTCTTCGCTGAGTTACCGAACTTAGCGAAACGCCGTGAAACGCCGAAGAAATTTCGAGGAAATGCAATTAATTTATAAATTCAATAAATAGCATGTGATAATATCTTAAACTTTTTAATTTGCAATTTAATAATTACTATTTTAAATATAATTTTCTGGATTATTTTGAATAATTGTACTTATGGAAAATCAGATATTTATTTATTTATTTATTTATTTATTAGAAGGGCTAAAACCCTTTGTACAAAAGATAAAAGATAAATACAGGAGGTTGGATTACAAACTTGCTTATCATAAAGTAATAAATATATAATGTTTTATTATTTAATAGAGAGAGATCGGACGGCACTCTTAAAGAGCGAAATATTGAGAATCGCTGTAATGTGAGAAGGGAGGGTGTTCCATGAGCGTTCTAAACGATTAATAGTTCCTTCTTAAAAAAGTGATGAGCGGTCATATTGAAGCATCTAAAGGCTTGGTTTTGATTGGTCGATAAGAAGAAGGCGCGAGAAATTTACTGTTGGAATTTAATGTTTGAATTTTTTAATGGAATTTTTACATTTATAGTAGTATAAAAATGATTAAGTTCTGACTTTGAAAAAATACTTAAATAATTTAAAAGTAAAACGTAATAAAGATATCATACATAACCTCAAAAACAGAAAAGTTCGCACGAAGCGCGTTTGAATATCGCTTGTAGAGTAAAAACCGGTATTCGAGCTACAGGTTTGTTCACATAATGGTCTGAAATGACGTAAATTGTACGCAAGTTCATGTTCGGTAAACAAATCACCAATTGAAACACAATTTATTAAGTCATTTAAACTTTAAATGTAAAAACACAATGATGATAATAATGCAATAAACTGATAGTTTGAATGTTGACGGATAAGCCTATTTCAGTGTAATCATGATTGAATCTATGCATAGGCTTATTAATTTTGTAAGAGATGTAACGGAGCAAGTTATGCTGAATTGATTCTAATTTATCTGCTAAAACTGAAACATGTGGTGACCAGATGGGTGAACAGTATATTAAATTAGGTAAAACTAACATATTGTAAATATGAATAATCACTTGTGTATCTTTAAAATTAAATATTGTACGCTTAATAAAACCAGCGAGGCTTAGCGACTTCGAGATCATCGTATCGATATAGTAAGAGAACGATAGTGTCGTATCTAAATAAACTCCAAGATCCTTAATAACATTCACTCTATCCAGTTTTACATTATTTATGAAATAATCAGGTAGTAATGAGTTTTGACATTTGTAAAAAGAGATAGTGTGACATTGTTTTATATTAAGGTCAAGCTCGTTTTCGATAGACCAGACATACAGCGCGTCAATATCGCATTGGAGATTTATAATAGCATTTGGTGAATTAATCGTACAAAAAAGTTTGACATCGTTAGCATACAACAAAATATTAACATTCTTAATTCTACTGACTAGATCATTTATAAATACACAAAACAATAATGGACCTAAGTGTGATTCCTGCGGGACACCGGATGTGATAGGGATGGAACTCGATACACTATTTCCAATTTTTACAGGTTGTGACCTACCCGATAAATATGACACAATAACATTAAAAATATTTCCTCGCACACCAACATTCCAAAGTTTGGATAACAGATAATGACTCACCTTATCAAAAGCCTTTGAGAAATCTGTATAAATTGCGTCAACGCGGGATGAGTTACATAAAGCTTCAGATACAAAATCATTAAAAATCACTAAGTTAGTTATATGCAGAAGAATAAAATTTTATATTAAAATATACATTTAAAAAAATTATTTGATGTAATTTATCAATTCTCTTTGAGAAAGCTTTCTGCTAAAGCAGTTAGCAGCGGTTTTTATACTATTCTGAATTCATGATTTTATCTCTTAAATATTTATGCGTATCAAAGGGAAGTAGTTTAGTCATTATGTCTGCTTCATTTTCTTTAGTAAAAATGCATATGACTGTTACTTTTCCTTCTAAGACACATAATTTTATATAGTCACCGTGAGTGACTGCCATATGACTTTTACTTCCTGTCTTTTCTCTATTTTCTAAATTCCTTCTGATTGATTCTAGATTGTCATCGAAGTTTTTGAGTTTGTGGCTGCCATCCATCCGAGTGCAATCACCAGCTGACTTATTATCGCACCAAATAGTTACTAGATACATAGTTTTGCCTGTTATGTCTCTGATGGCTTTATCTAGCGATACAAGTTCTTGACATACTTCGCTCATGACAAGATACTCTGTTTGGCAAGTTGACAGTGTCACATACGTCTGTTTATGACTTCTCCACATTATTGGATCACCAAATAATTTTGTTATAAAGCCATCTGTGGAAGATGAATCTGAACAATCTCTAAAGCTTGCATCTGTCATAGCTGTTAGATTTTCGTCTTTGGCTCTGTTCAACCCAAGGTCAGATGTTCCTCTGAGATATCTGAATATTCTTTTTACATCTTTCCAATACATCTTCAGTTGGATTTAATTGTCGTCTGGATAAATAGTTGACTGCAAATGCAATATCTGGTCTCGTGGCTCCTGCCAGACATAACAAACTTCCAATGGCTTCTCTGTATGGTGCTTTGGTTTTTATCTTTGATTCTTCTGATTCGTTCAAGCTTTCTTCAATTCTGAGTTCTCTGTTTTTAACTTGTCTTGTCACCATGGGTGTTCTCTGAGTTTTACTTTCTGTCATGTTAAATCTTTCCAAGATTTTCTCTATATATTCCGTCTGTTTTAATGCCAAGATTTTATTTTGTTTGTTTCTGATAATTCTCATTCCTAAGAAGTTTTCTGGTTCTCCTAAGTCTTTCATTTTCAATACAAGACTTAATTTTTCTCTGATTTCTTCTAATTTCAGTTTGTCATTACCTGCTAGCAATATGTCATCTACGTATAGAATTAACATAACTACTTTGTCATCTTTTCTCCAAGTAAACAGGCATGGTTCGTTTATATCTTTTTCCAGTCCTAATTTTAGTGCTTCTTCTGAAAACCTTACATTCCATCTTTTTGGACTGATTCTCAAGCCGTATAAAGATTTCTGTAGTTTGCATACTTTTGTTCTTCTGATTTCTGCATCACAGTTTATACCATCTGGAATTTCCATGTATATTTCCTCTTCTAGTGTCCCATTTAGAAAAGCGGTTTTGACGTCCATCTGACATTTACCTCTAAGTCATATTTACTTATTATGGCTAACGCCGCTCTGATTATCGCTAATCTGGACACTGGTGCGTATGTCTCTTTCAGTTCATATTCGTTTCTGGCGAGTACCCTACCATTATGGCTTTAATTGCTCTTTCTGAGAACTTCCTTTCGGTTATGGGAATTTTGACATATGCTACACATCCAAATCTTCTGATCTTCTCTAAGTGGTTTTTGATTTTTAGAGTTAGCATATTTATTGGAGTTTCTGGCATTAACGACTTATGTGGGGTTTTATTGTATATGTGAACTGCGGCTTACTTCCAATATCTACATGGTTTCTGGTAAGCCAGAATCAATCATTAAAACTCTGATTTTATTTTGCAGCGTCTTATTAAATCTTTCTGCAGTTCCATTTAGTTCTGGTGTGTGTGTGGAGGTGCTACATTATACTCTATCTTTCCTTGTTTCATTAATTCTGAAAACTTTTCTCCGATGAATTCTGTTCCGTTATCAGCTCTGATATAACAGACTTTTTCATCTTTGCCTAATAGATTTCTCATTGTTATTAGGAATTTTTCAAGACAATCACCAGCTTCATTTTTGTGTTTGACCGAGTAAGCTTTAGCAAATCTGGTGAAGTAATCCATAAATACAATTATAAATCTGTTGCCACCTTCATTCATTTCTAACGGTCTGGATCCTCTGGTTTTATTCTCTGAAAAAGGTAATTTTTCCATCTTCGCCATGATACACACTTCGCAATCCATAAGTCTTTGATCGTTCATCTTATTTTTGCATTTGTTTGAGATAACCTAAAGAAGCATGTCCTAATCTAATATGCCATAGCATACCTTCATTTAATTTGTTCTTTTTGCTATCCACTGATTTTTCATTACAGTTTTAAATTTTCAAATGTTCTTTTATATTTATGTCATCTAAGTTATTTATTTTTCTGTTTAAAATATTTTGGTTTAAGTCAAAGTCGCTAGTTATTTGGGGGCTTCTGATATTTTGATCTGTTTTTCTCGATTCTCCCTCCCAATTTCAGACGTGTTCGTTTCAATTTTCTCTGTATTCTCTTCTGATAATTTGTTTAATTCTAAATTCATGACATCCGTCTGAGATTGTTGCAAAAACTCGTCCAACGTAACTAACCTAGCCATGCATGAATATTTTTCATAATCTGAATTTTGATTATTAATATTTCTTTGTTTTTCTACATCTAAACTTATAATCCAATTTGGTTTCTCATATTTTCCTGTAATATATTCAGCACCTGTATTTTTATCGAAGATTTCCAAAATTTCATCATCTAAGTAAATTCCTAAACCTACGTCTGCAAAGCGTCTGAGTGAGATTAAAATCTCTGGTATGTTTTCTGCTGATATTACATTTTTCAAAATAATTATTTCATCTGTATTTATATTTGATCTTACAATTAACTTTCTTTTTCCATCTATTTCTATATTTGCCGAATAATTTTTATTCGCGCTTCTGATTACCTCTCCCGTGCATTCTGAAATTGCTCAATATTATACCCTTATTTACGATATGATCGGTAGCACCTGAGTCTGCGATAAATGTTATTTGTGTCGGTGATTCGAGTTTGTTATTATTGTTAGTTGTACCTGCAGTAAACGCTGTTGCTCCTTGCTTTAGGGTGTTTTGCGACGCGCCTCTCGTGCCTCGATTTCCTCCTCTTTTAAATACCTTACCTCTGAAATTTCCACTTCCACCACCTCTTATAACAATACCTCTGCCTCTGTTATTACCTCTCCCTCTGATATGTTTATTTCCTCTAAACTGTGTGTAATTATTTGTGTTGTTTTGTGTAGTATATTCTTTAATATAATTATTATCAAATCTTCTGGGTGCCTGTACTGTCACCTTGTTAGGACAGTCAATACCTTTGTGTTCAACTTCTGAATTGCAGAAATAGTAGAACCACAGATTTTGCTTTATCAGTGAGCAGTTCGGTGCCATGTGCATCTGAAACACTTAGCGTGTGGCCCCAGCTGCCACTCTGGTTTCCTCTGAATCAAATTCGCTCTGAGTCTTCTGATTTCCTCTGAGCTCTTTTTCTCTGCTTCTAACTGTAAAAGAAATGATTTTATTTCTTCTAAAGTCATTTCTTTATTGTCAGTTTGTCGTCTGATTAAGTAGGCTGATCGGAGTTCTATGTTATTATGTGAGACAGCCTGATAAAAAGCTGATCTCTTTTCTTCCTCTGATAATGGCACATTTGTATCGCAGCTTTCATACTCTCTGATTATATTATAAAATTTATCACAAAACTCATTTACTTTCTCTTTCTTATTTATCGTTAAGCAATACAATTTTGTTCTAAATGAGGAAGCTGTTACGTTTGCTTCTACTCTTCTGAATTGTCTGATTTTAATTAAAATTTCTTTGGGGTCTTTCAAATTTAAAATTTTCTTATGATAATATTCATCTAAGTGATTTATTATGATATCTCTGACTAATGAATTTCTCTTTTCTACTTCTTTTTCGGTTAAGTTTAATGGGGCTTGTACTTTATCATCGATTATGTCAAATAAATCATTAGATCTTAACTATGAGTGAAGGTAATCTAACCACACATTTAAAACTACTTTTTGTAACAATTTATACTCTCTTTTAATATTTAATTTTGAAATATTTTTATTTGATTCTAACTTCTGAGTAAAATTTTTAAAAGACTCATTAAAATCGCCCATTATTCTGTTTTGGCGTGATTGTGTATTGTTTATCACTAATTCTGAATTTATATTATCATCTGGGTTTACAGTGGTGGATTCGAGGAAGGGTTGTGCTACTTTTAACATACCGATTTTACCATTCTCTGTTTCTAACATCTACGTTCACTTTCTCTGATGGTTTTATCAAGCAAAAATGTGATAAACCGGGCATTGTGTACGGAGATTCTGATGTTGAGTTCTTGTCTGATTATATGTAAATCATTATTCTTATAAATATTTGGTCTTTTACATTCTGAATAATCCGATTTCAAAAAATTTTACAGATCTGTATTCTGATTCTCTTAAATTAATTATTTACATTCTGCTCTGAATAATAGTAATATAAATTTTGTTATATTATCTTTATAATAATCGTAATATAATTTTATATTAATATAATTTTTACTACACTATGTAAATGACTTTATTTAAATTGAGATAGAGAGCAAATTATTTATATATTAATATATAAAGTTTAAAACAAATTATTTTATTCGTCGCCGATCTGAACTTGTTTCTCTGGCGTCTGTTGTCTCTGTTAGACATTCTGAATCTCTCTTCTCTTCTTCTTATTTCTTCTGACTTCTGAATTCTATAACGCCAAATATTTATTCTGAATTATATTATTTTCAATATTTGTTTATTGATATTGTTGCTTCTCCCTTTGCTAGACCGCACAGGAGGTCTAGTAAGTTCCCACGCTCGTGCTCCCTCCGATCATGACGTCACGCACAGCAATGACGCCAATAGTGTCAATGGGTTGGCCGTGCACTTACGCAGACCCAATGATTTACACGGTTGTAACGACTTTACATGAAGGCAAGAATTCTCTACACGGCAGTATTATCTACACCTCATGTCGTCATTACAGTGTGTATATCGCGTCTGAATTTACTTCTGCGAATTGTGTATATGTGTGCGTGTGCGCGTCCGTCTGAGAGAGAATTCTTATATAGAGGAAATGGTGTCTGGCGTTTTCTCCGTGTTTCGCGCGTTTCGTCTGTGTGTGTGTGTGTGTGTGTGCGTGTGCGTGCGCGTGTGTGTGTGTGCGTGTGTGTGTGCGCGTGTGTGTGCGTGCGTGCGTGTGTGTGTGTGTGTGTGTGGGTGTGTGTGGGTGTGTGTGTGTGTGTGTGTGTGTGTGTGTGTGTGGGTGTGTGTGTGTGTGTGTGTGTGTGTGTGTGTGTGTGTGTGTGTGTGTGTGTGTGTGTGTGCTTCTGTGTGTGTGCGCTCAACGGAGAGAAAATACTTTCGTGAAACAAAATGGCGTCTGTATCTCTCTTCACGCGTCGTCCGCATGTGCACGTCTGTGCGTGCACGCCGTGCGCGTACCAGGAATTTGTCTCACTCCCTCCGAATCTTTGAATTTCACTCACGAAGAATTCTGTTCTGAATCTATTCTGAGAGAAAACACTTATATGAAAGAAATTGTGTCTGACGCTTTCTCCAAGTTTCGTCTGTGTGTGTGCATATTTCTGTGTGTGCGCCTAATAGATACAACACGTTAATCTGAAAAAATAGCGTCTGATTTTCTCTTCACGCCTCGTCCGTGTGTGCACGTCCGTGCATGCACGCTGCGCGTGCTTTTCAACTACTTTCTTACTCCGTCTGATTCTGTGTTTTACTTATGAAAAAGAAACACTGCTTAGTCGCGTCTTGTGCCCGCACCACAATTCTTTGATATTTCTCCTCGCACGTCCCGTCAAATTCTCGTCTTAATAGATTTTCTTCTGAATGCTTCTGATTATTTTCTGAAGTTAATCTTAAGTAATTCTTATAATTTGCAGTATTATTCAATCCGATAGAAGAGAGCTATTTGTCGCGTATTTCTAATTAGCTCTTTGCTATTCTAAAAAACTTACATCTGAAAACTCTTGCCATGCGGTCAAAACCTCAACATGGCCCCGTTTCTCGGTTAGCCTCGCAAAAACTCAGGTACTCACCGATCTTCTTCTGAGTGCCTGACTCCAAAGCTCACAGCATGACTGGGCTCACAACCTGTTGGAGTGGATATGGAATTAGGAAGTCTAGGCACTTTTTAATTTGAACAATAAGTCCTTTATGTAGGCTCTGATATTAATGCTGGCACAAGGGAGTAGAGAGGCGATGCGTCCGTCGTAGTCGGCGTTCGGCACAGGAGAGAGAGAGCGCCGTCGCTGGCGCTCGCACGTTGTAGGCGTGCGCATGTATAAGAGGGGGAGACGGCAGTTCGTTCATTGCGCTCCTCTGCTGTCGGGTGGCGCTATCTGGACACTGCGGAGTGCAGCGCATAGCGCAATGTTGCATCGTTGCGTTGCATGGACTCAAAGCCCACATGCTTCTTACAAAAATAAAGAAATAATAATTTATAAAACTCAAGTGAGGTCTCAGATGAGATCTTATCTTATGTTTATTCACCAAAAGTCACATGAGAAATTGAGACAAGACCTCACCTGAGATATTTCAGTATCTAATTTCATCTTTATTGACTTAAAAACATTTTCTGAGAACACAGTTGATTTCTCACCTGAGTTCTCATGTGAATTATTTTTTAAGACAGTTCACATGATATTTTGGCATGAGAAATCAGATGAGTTTTAGGGGAGATCTCACCTAAGAAATCACCTGAGATTTTTCAGTAGGATTCCTGAGTGCCCGGATTAAATCGAAAGTCCCTTGGATATATAAAACTTACAGAGTCTAATAATTGTTCAACAGTGTATTCAAACATTGTCATACATTTAGAAGAAATGATCACACTACCATCGGTAGGATTTGTAAGTACTCTGTGTTACCTTCAAATCGAGTAAAATATTGTTTTCTTTTACAAATCACGCTGAAAATGTTCATATTTAAACACCCATAAAAAATTTCATGATGTGGCACATACTTGATTCAAAGTTTAATTTGTTTCTTAGGCAGTCTAGAAATATATTCCATTGGTTTTTAAGATTTAAGTTCATTGTCGAAAATCATAGAGTCAAGAAATGACAAAAATTAGATTTTTTCAAAAATCCATATGCCTCATTTACTTTAATTATCGCATTTTTCCTAAGTCAGGCACAGCTTTATTACCTCGATTCTTTGTTTACAATTAGTGCGAAATATTTGTAAAAAAAAATTCAGCTCGCTATTTCTTACGTTGAAATTTAGATACCACTTAAAACAAAACAAATTACGACATATACCACTGATCAGAGTACGATTATCCGCCTGTTTTCAATTCCCAGTATTTTTTATGGACAATTACCATATCTGGTGAACCTTGGTTACATAAAACAAGTTTAGTTTTACCTAAATATAGGTAAACGTTTGATTTTTAATATTTGTAATGCATTGAAACTTGAAATAACCTACATGGAAAAAAATTAATCTTGAAGGAGTACCAACGTTTGACAGGAGAATAATACATTTAAAATTGTACGCGTACAACTAACTATTATGCTAGTAGCGTCCATACTAATACCGAATAGCAATGCTATAAGCGAAGTCGAAGCAGCACAGAGTTGGTGCTACTGCGGCACCAGCGCTACTCGAAAGGCAATAACAAATACCGCGCGGTTCGCTGAATAGCAACCTGACGCGGCAAAAGGTTGGGGCCGAAGCAGGACCAATAGCTGTGCGATATTCGCTCAGATTAAGCTGTACTGTAGGGGTAGTAATATTGTATACTACCAATACAAATTAAATGTGCTGCGTGAACACGATTAGTTTTGTGACCCTGCAGCTCAAATTTTTTTCCGTGTAAAAGTTAAGAAATCTGTGGATTTGCTTATATACTTGCCTTTGGAACGCTCTTACGTTCCTTTTTATTTTTAACTAGGGGGACTCCACCCTCTATGTGTCTCGCTGCGCTCGACACGCCAACACCACCTCCACACGCACCTGCTCCTTACTTCGCTCATCGCCCCCCCCCCCTCCTTATGCAAAAACTTCGTTTTTACATAATAGGCACGACCGCAATACTCAGGACAAACTTGAAATTTTACAATTGTGACATTATGTTTTGTGTGTATGTGTGCGTGCGTGCGTGAGTGCATGTGTGCGTGCGTGCGTGCATACGTGTGTGTGTGTGTGTGTGTGTGTGTGTGTGTGTGTGTGTGTGTGTGTGTGTGTGTGTGTGTGTGTGTGTGTGTGTGTGTGTGTGTGTGTGTGTGTGTGTGTGTGTGTGTGTGTGTGTGTGTGTGTGTGTGTGTGTGTGTGTGTGTGTGTGTGTGTGTGTGTGTGTGTGTTTAAAATCGATTTGATGGACTTAACGAGCCAGGATTAAATTAAGATTGATTAATTAGGCTTAAATTAAGGATTAAATTAGGATTGATTGTATTAAAAATGTTCAATAGAAAAAGTCTTGTTTTAATGTTACCTACAACTTTTGTATGTAACATTTTTTGTAAAGTCAAATCCTGTTGAATAATATGAGGAAAACGAGCATTTTATCTGTATTTAGGTCTTAAAAAATCGGTTTTTATTATAGGGCTAGCTCACCAAGAATTAATTGTACATACAAATTTTAAATGGAAGAAAGTTTTGTTTTAATGTTATTTACAACTTCTGTATTTAATACTTTTGTATAAAGTAAATAGTCCGGGCGCTGGTGATCTCTGAGTATTTTTTTCGAGGTCCCCTCGGTACGTCGCGGTTTTTTTGTGTTGTTTGGGTCACTGAATCAGAATTTCGAGGGTACCAGGCCGAAAAGGGTTCAGGTTATTTATTATTAACATTTTTTATAAACAATATAAAAAATGTTATATTTTCGATTTTAGAAAAATACCAAGTTATTCTCTGTTATTTTCTGTGCAAAAATGCTCCTTATCAACTTTTCTCTCTGACCCATAGTTTCCGAGAAAAAAGTCCCGAAATTTGAAAAAATGTG
This sequence comes from Torymus aiolomorphi, assembly GCA_036365515.1. Lineage (NCBI taxonomy): Eukaryota > Metazoa > Arthropoda > Insecta > Hymenoptera > Torymidae > Torymus > Torymus aiolomorphi. Next base: position 79,167,311 of record CM070876.1, read on the forward strand.
ATTTTTGAATCTTTGGGAATTTTGTTCTCGAAAACTACCGGTCGGAGAGAAAAGTTGATAGGGACCATTTTTGCTTAGAAGATGACTGAGAATCGCTCGGAATTTTTGAAAATTGAAAAAAAATTTTTTTTTTACTTTGTACATTTTTTATAAAAACTAAAAAAAATATTTTTTCAATTTTCAAAAACTCCGAGCGATTCTCTGTCATCTTCTAAGCAAAAATGGTCCTTATCAACTTTTCTCTCCGACGGGTAGTTTTCGAGAAAAAAATACCGAAAGATTCAAAAAATCACATTTTTTCAAACTTTGGAAATTTTTTTCTTGGAAACTATGGGTCAGAGCTATGAGTAATAGCTTGGAATTTTTGTAAAATCGAAAATATAAAATTTTTTATATTGTTTATAAAAAATGTTAATAATAAATAACCGGACCACTTTTCGGCCTGGTACCCTCGAAATTCTGATTCAGTGACCCAAAAAACACAAAAAAACCCCGACGTACCGAGGGGACCTCGAAAAAAATACTCAGAGACCACCAGCGCCCGGACTATTTACTTTATACAAAAGTATTAAATACAGAAGTTGTAAATAACATTAAAACAAAACTTTCTTCCATTTAAAATTTGTATGTACAATTAATTCTTGGTGAGCTAGCCCTATAATAAAAACCGATTTTTTAAGACCTAAATACAGATAAAATGCTCGTTTTCCTCATATTATTCAACAGGATTTGACTTTACAAAAAATGTTACATACAAAAGTTGTAGGTAACATTAAAACAAGACTTTTTCTATTGAACATTTTTAATACAATCAATCCTAATTTAATCCTTAATTTAAGCCTAATTAATCAATCTTAATTTAAATCTATAGCCTTAATTTAGATCTATAATTTTAATTTATATCTAATCTTAGCCAAATATACGTGAGCGCCGCAAGCATCAGCGAAAACAACAAAAACAACAACAACGATTAAAATTCGTTCAGTACAAGCTGAGATCCAGGCGTTCACACATACACACACACACGTACGCACGCACGCACACACTCCCGTACACACACACGCCCACATACACGCCCACACTGACGCACACACACACGTGCATACACTTACGCACACACATTCATTCATGCAGACATTCTTCAAAAACCATGTGTTTTGATTCCTAAGACTTCGAAAAAACAATTATAACATGTTTTTACAATAACTCAAAAAATTACCATCACAAAGCTTCCTCTAGGGAGAAGCAGAAAAAGGATACATTAAATAACCTTGAGAAATGCATTTGTCTAATGATTGCAACCATATACCTATATGAAATTAAAATTTGTTTTTCTGTATCTTAGTAACAATAAATCAAAATTGTGGAATTTCAGTCAAGGTCGCCGTCAATTCCTATTTTTGAAATATGATACATTTATCTTAATATTTTGCCGAAGAATTTATTTCTTAAAGATACATTTTGTTGAAATTCGCAAAATAGGACCTTACCAAATTTGAGTATACATTCCCCGTCCACCTTATATTTCAAAAAATGAAGAGAACCCTTTTTTCTATGGGCCACTGATTTTTCCATTATTAAATATTCCTTTATTTACTATTTATTATTTATTTATTATTTACATTACCTGTCAAATCCCGTTTGCCTCATATTTTTATCTATTTTTTATAGAAAGTTAAAATTTGACACAAATCAAGTCGAAATGCCACACTGTGCGGCGTCCGCTTGCGTGCGCGCTTGTGTGTGATACAAACAATCGCAGTGCCTGCCGGCTCCCGGCGTTCTGAGCGATGACAGCGGCTACGGTGGATGTCGTTCCTCTCGTCGCGTTCGTCTATTCGTCGGTTGATGGTGACTCGTAGGAGATAGCAAGGCAGCGGAGTCGGCGGCGGAAGCAGATTTCTTGGAAGCACTTTTCTTGCGTTGCAGGTATCTGGGTATCAAGAGGAGTAAACAATGAGTACTGCTGCATACTGTCACTTGGCTGTGGTAATGTTGTCTGGATCATTTATTTATTAGCCATATGTGGTTTTAGGTACCCAACGCTCGCTGCTTGGCTCCCAGAGTAGTGACTGTGCTATCTGCTGCTTTTACCTTGGTCGACGCTCTGGTTGAGGATATCTTTAGGAATGAAACAACAAGTAAAGGTCTTCAGTAGTCCTTCCCCTCTACCAGATGATGTGCTCACCACTAGTTATATCATTCTGGCAAACAGACCGGTGTCCCTGAAAAAGTGCCAACCTCGACCGGCCAGCCCTACTTTGTTGCCTCTGCAGCTCCAGCAGTGATTTAAGAGTGTCAGTGCTTTAGAATGTGAGGGGATAGGAACTGGGCAAAATTAAAAAATTGCAGTGCATGTGGTGTGTGTTTGTTTAGATGCGCTACGGGTTGGTAATTATTACTGGGCAGATTAGTGAAATTATTTAGCTAGCATATAAGAACTCGCCTCAGGGGATTTGTTGTATTTTTATACTTGTTAATATTTACATAAAGAAACTCTTGTGCAATACATGTGTTGTATTTAAAGCTACTTTGTAATAATTATCTATAATTTAGTTTAAATAATTATTTCAGCGCTTCAACCGAAAAATTTCTGTAAAAAATGTCGATTTTATTAGTCTAGGCGCAGGATATGATTTCGTAGCCGATTGAGTGCCATTGCTCTACTCAATGTTTTTATATGTATTTTTTCATCCTGATTACGAATTTTGAGGGTAGAAGTCCTGAAAGTGGTCAGATAAATTGTTATTAACAATTTAATTGTCTAAATCGTTATTTCTCTAATTCTTTGATAGATATCAAAATTTTGCTTTTGCAAAATTGTTGGTTTTTAATTCAGAAATATGCTCGATTTTGAATTTTTAAGAAACTTAATTAGAAAAAAAGTTATAGCAAATTTAGTGCAAAAAAGTCCTGATGTAGCTTCGCGCGGCCACTCTTTCGCTTGTATCTCCGGTTCTAACGAAAATTTTTGAAATTTCAACCTCACATTTTGAAGAGAGAATAATATTCTATTAAGCTACTTCATAATTATTATCTATAATTTAGTTTACATAATTATTTAAACGTTTTTAATTAAAAATGTCAGTAAAAAATGTCAATTTAATTTGTTTATAAGACTTTTTTCACTACTTGCACTAATTTTCTCAAAATTTTTCTATTGCAAAGTTGTTTGTTTTTCATTTACAAATACGCTAGATTTTGAATTTTTAAGAAAACTTAATTAGAAAAAAAGGTACCGCCAATTGAGTGCTAAAAGTCCCGTTGAAGCTAAGCGCGACCACTCTTTCGCTTGTATCTCCGGTTCTAACGAAAATTTTTCAACTTTCAACCTCGCATTTTGAAGAGAGAATAATATTCTATGGAGCTACTTTGTAATAATAATCTATAATTTAGTTTAAATAATTATTTCAGCGCTTCAACCGAAAAATTTCTGTAAAAAATGTCGATTTTATTTGTTAAATGAAATTAAAGTATTTTAATAAAATCAATACACATATTTTACTAACATTTTTTTTAATAAAACTTCATAAAAATATGTAATTAAGAACTCTAAATTATATTAATTTAATCATTGTATTTATGAGCGCTGCGCCAGCGCATCGCATATAATGCAGTAATTCAAATTAAAATATATAAATAATATTTTAAATTTTAAATTTGGCATATTTTGGTTTTGTTACATTAATTTTCAGATTAAACTTGAGATGTGGAAATACGTTGAAAAACGAATAATAGATTATTTGATAAAATATCAATGTCATTTTTATTTATGCGTGTACATCAAATAAATCAATATTATTTACTTGAAGTTTAAAATTGTGGCGCTTAATTTTTTTTACACTAAATTATAGATAATAATTATAAATTAATTTAATAATATTTTATGTTTAGCTGAAAATTAACAAATTTTTACCAGAAGAAGTAAAAGAATTATCGCGCTTAGCTACAACGCGACTTTTTTGCACTCAATTTGCGATACCTTTTTTTCTAATTAAGTTTTCTTAAAAATTCAAAATCTAGCGTGTTTGTAAATGAAAAACAAACAACTTTGCAATAGAAACATTTTGAGAAAATTAGTGCAAATAGTGAAAAAAGTCTTATAAACAAATTAAATTGACATTTTTTACTGAAATTTTTAATTAAAAACGTTTAAATAATTATGTAAACTAAATTATAGATAATAATTATGAAGTAGCTTAATAGAATATTATTCTCTATTCAAAATGTGAGGTTGAAAGTTCAAAAATTCTCGTTAGAACCGGAGATACAAGCGAAAGAGTGGCCGCGCGAAGGTACATCAGGACCTTTTTGCACTAAATTTGCTATAACTTTTTTTCTAATTAAGTTTTCTTAAAAATTCAAAATCGAGCATATTTCTGAATTAAAAACCAACAATTTTGCAAAAGCAAAATTTTAATATCTATCAAAGAATTAAAGATATAACGATTTAAACAATTAAATTGTTAATAACAATTTATCTGACCACTTTCAGAACTTCTACCCTCAAAATTCGTAATCAGGACGAAAAAATACGTATAAAAACCTTGAGTAGAGCAATGGCACTCAATCGGCTACGAAATCATAGCCTGCGCCTAGACTATATTGTAAGATGGCAAATTATCAAATACAAAGAATGTAATGTGTGTGTGTGTGTGTGTGTGTGAATATATATATATATATATATATATATATATATATATATGGGATATTTCAGGTGAAGTCAGCAGCTCAAAATTTTAAAATCGCTGAAAATTGGTTTACTTCTAGTTTTTCATGAAAAAATAATGTTCCTAGAGTTTGAGACCAAAATTTTCAAAAATAAGCCAGTTATGGAACATTGAAAATTCAAATTTTTTCCATTTTTTGTTTATAATTCAACTTTAATCATTTTTTTACTCAAAAATTTGAAATTTTTTGTATAGGACATTGATTGGGAAAAAGTTTGCATTTTATCTCTAGAATGTGCCAGTATTTTTTTTTTAGAACCCTTTTCGAAAACCTCTGATTGGTTGCTTTTTGATATACCTTCATCAAAGAATATTGAGACTGCGGCCAAATTTTTTTCATTCGACAAATTTTTTTTGGATTCTTCTTCGAAAACCCTTCAAAATGCTTTTTTGTTCAATGTTGGCCGAGCAAAGGGAAAAGAGTTACAATTCTCTGAAATAAATAAATATATATATATATATCATTAACATTTTCATATTCTACACATATTCTACATAATGTTAACATATAATGCTAAAATATATATAAAAGGAACAATAAATATGTGTTTCCTAATTATGAAAAGCATACAAAAAAGTAAAACATTAAAGAATATGTTAAAGAAAAATTTTCCCAAATGAAAAATTATCAAAATTTTCGTAAATTTTAACTATTTTTTAGTAAATAATACATGAAAAATATGTAGTAAAATAAGTCATATATAAAATGTATACCAATTTAAAATTAAATATCGAAAGTGATTACGTAGGGCTATTGGCAACGGATACCACTTTAAAAAAAATCCAACGCGCCTATTCACAGTACCTCTAAAGTGGCGTGGAAAACTGTTAAATATATATAACTTATATATTATACATTTCATATCTTTATAAACATTTTTCAAATGGGATCTTTCTAACTATACATTTATATCTTTCTATATAAAATTATTCCTAAGTATAATTTAGTACATATTTTTTATTATAATTACAACATATCGGGAGTTGGCGAGCGGAGCGAGCAGAGGGGCGAAGCCCCACTAGTATATATATATGACTCTGTCAGTATTGCGCTGTGGTTGAAAACAATTAAATAGGTAAGTCTAGAGATGCAGAATGACCGGACATTTTAGTATTGGTAATATGACTCGACGTATGACGGACATGTATCGGACACGTGATCGACACCAAAATTTTATTGTTCAAATTACGGACATAGAAAAAAAGAGAATACGTCATGTCTGTCAATTAAATAAAGACACCCCTTCCACTATATAGTAGCAGAATGTCCGTCAGAAAATTTTCGGTCATGTAACCACAGCAAAAAAAAAAGATAAAAAAAAGTTATACAAATTTCACGACTTTATTTTATTTTGTATTTTTTTTAAATATATAATAATTTATAAAATTTGACTAAATAGATTAATATAAAATGGATATCCCATCTACTATATAGTGGCAGAATGTCCGTCAGAAATTTTTCGGACATGTGACCAAAACAAAAAAAAAGATAGAAAAGTTATACAAATTTCACACCTTTATTTTATTTTCTATTTTTTAAAAAACAAATTTATAAAATTTGACTAGATAGATTAATATAAAATGGATACTCCATCTACTATATAGAGGCAGAATGCCTGTCAAAAAATTTTCGGACATGTGACCCCAGCAAAAAGAAAATAAAAAGTGTCACATAAATTTACACCATATAGAACCCCGACTTGCACGAGAATATAACGTGCTGCATGCATTTGTCAGTTCGCATTCACGCTAGAGTCTTCTGCTCGCGTTCGCGCTCGCGCCCGTTGGCGCGGGACCAATTCGTGGAAAAACATGACATGAAATTATCATCATTTTTTTCATGGACTTGTGGCGGACTTGTGACGGACATTTTACCGACATTTTTTTTGTGTCGGTCACGCTGCAACACTGGGTAAGTCTCGCTAGGTAGTCTAAGTAATATATAATGATGTATTTTAATATTGTAATACCTCATTATGTATTTTGTAGTTTATCCAGCAAGACTTATCTATCTAATTATTTTCTACCACTCTTTAAGACTGGCAGAGTAAGCTAATATATACATTACATTCTTTGTATATGACAATTTGCCATGTTATAGTATGTATATTAAATACAGCATGTACATTACACAAGAGTATCTTTTTGTAAATATGATATTACTTTAATAAGTTTTTATATAATTAAGATTAATTCTTTGTTACATCCAAATTGGCATTTTGTTCAATATCAATTTATATTGTTTAACTTCTTATTATATTTTTATAATCATATGATTGTTGTTGATATAATCATCTTATTTGCATTTAATTTTGCATTTTGTTCAACATCAATTTATATTTTATATCTTATTATCATATTTTAATAATTATGTGATCTTTGGAAAGTTTTATTGATTTTTTTATATTACCTATAGCTATTTAATATTGCTGTGCCGAATCAAATTCTGTTAAATAATAAGCGAAAATTGACTATACCTATAGGGTATATTTAGGTGTTTAAAATCGTTTTTATAGCTTTAGATTATCAGGAGTTCATTTAAAATAAATATGTCAAATATAAAAAAGTTTTGTTTCAATGTTATCTACAACATATGTATTTAATATTTTTGTGTAAAGTGAAATCTGTTTGAAGAATATGGGAAAAACACTCATTTTATGTGTATTTAGGCGTTAAAAATCGTTTTTATAGGTCTAGCTTATCAGGAGTTGATTTTACATAAATATGTTAAAGAGAAAAAAGTTTTATTTTATTATAATCTACAACTTTTACATTTTACATATTTGTGTAAAGTTAAATCCTGTCAAGATATAGCCGAAAATCGTCAATTTTATGTACATTTAGGCGTTTAAAACGGTTTTTATAGGTCTAACTCACCAGGAATTGATTGTACATGAACATTTTATTTATTTATTTATTTATTTATTTATTAAACCAGAGTAAGTACATAGGTATTACAATAATATCAATATACATTTTTACATTACATGCGTAACCCAGCAGAGGAAGTATTTCCTGTATGCTGGTCTGGTGACTTAAACTAACTTAAAACTAAATTGAAATATTGTCCCTGATTGTTTGTCGATCTTGTATCCCCGTAGCTAGCAGCTACGGAGTCAAGTCGACAACCACACATTATTCATGACTTTTCTTCTATCACCAATATCTAACCAACATTTGTCTTGCTGTTGTAAATGATTCCGTGGATGCGTTTCTGTCTCTTGCAAAGATGATTCTTTCGTAGCTGTTTAGTCTTGTTGGGCAGGTGAGTCCCACTGCACAGGTAACTCTGTAGTGTGGGAACATCAATCTGTGTTGGTTGGCTGAGTCACATTTACATGTTGATGTAAAAACAATGTCGTCTACTACTATGAGATCGTTGTATTTCGGGTGCTGTTCTAGAGTATACATTGAGTTTGTAAATGTTTGTTTACCTCGAATGCCTCTGTCGAAATACAGTAGTGCTTTATTACAGCCTAGATAGTTGAGATCTCCGTAAGACATGCGGTAGGTGTTATCTTGCAGTATAGGCTTTCCCGGTGCGCCACTTGCTTCCATTGACATGGTTTTTGTATTGTTATCCTCAACCATTTTATCTATCGTACTAAATACAGTTTCTATGGGATTATATTTTTCGTTGTTGTGTTCCTTTTTTATTTCAATATCTTTGGATTTTTCTTTGACAAAGTGTATATGTTTTATTTCATTATTTCCGTTAGTAATACGATAGTCACAACACTTATTGCTTAAAGTTGTATTTTTGTTGCTCTCTGAGAGCGTCCACCTGTTAGCAATCATATTTGCAATTTCGATGATAATTTGTTGATTAATATTGAGTTTTCGGATTTTGTTCCAGTTGTAATTAGATAATCGACGATGAGAACGTTTATAATGTAGTGTGCATAACCCGTGTGCGCATATATATGTTCTTATATCCAGTAACAGTTTATCGGACTCTAAACTCCCCATGGACTTCCAATGTGGGAGGTCTGTGTCCGATATCTTTATTAGTGAATAATATAGTTGCTTTATCTGTTTACAGTTAATATTATTAGTATTATTCATGGGTGTTTTATTATGCTAGATGTTTGCTTTTATCCAGATCTTGATTTTATATTTTAGACTTTTTTTATTCGTTATTGTTTTAAGGTCATTAGGCAGTTTGTTGTAGGTAGTTAGTGCTCTAATGTAGCTGTTTTTGATGCTGATGCGTTTACAACGTTTAGGTATTGGTATACTTTTATTCCTCGTTACTTTGTCGGATTCTATATATTTGTCTTGTAATTCTTTGTAATGAAATATTAGTGACTCAAAGGTAAAAATTTGCTCTATATTTAGTGGATTTCTGTCATAAATAAAATTGTTTTTATTTATAAGTTTAAGCAGTCTGTTTTGCAGGCTTTGTAAGCTTTTGGTTCTACCTGCGTAAGCGCCTCCCCAGGCTATAATACCGTAGGAGGTGATACTGTGGAACAACGCATAGTAAATCATACGGAGATTGTCTGTGTCCATTATAATAGACAGTTTGTATAAAATGAAAGTAAGGTATTTGGTCTTATTATATATATTTTTGGTGTGTATATCCCATTTCATGTTGCTATCGAAAGTTACTCCTAGGTATTTGGTGTTTTCTACTCTTTTGATGTTTTTTCCTTGTATGCAAATGTTCATATTTTTAGGCGTGCTTTTATAATTGCTGCCGAATTCCATGTATATTGTTTTGTCCTTGTTGAGAGATAGTTTATTTAGTAGCTAGCCAGTCGGCTATTTCTTGTAGGTAGTCGTTCATTTTAGTTTCTACTTCTTGCCAGGTTTTACCTATTGCTATGATCGCAGTGTCGTCAGCGTATGACAATATTGTATCTTCAGGCATTGAAGATAACATATCATTAATATAAATAATGAACAGCAGTGGTCCAAGTATTGTACCTTGCGGTACTCCCATATAGACAGTTTTGTATTGGCTATAATCATTACCTATTTTCACCCTTTGTTTCCTATTACTTAGATAACTTTTTATGAGGTTATATGCGCTACCTCTGATGCCGTAGTTATATAGTTTATCAAGCAAAATTTGATGATCTACTGTATCGAATGCTTTCGCTAGATCGAGGAATGTAATAGCTATTGGGTCGCTTGCGTCTATGTGGTTATAGATTGTGTTAGTTATTTGATATAGTGCATCTTTAGTGCCTCTATTTTTCCTGAATCCAAATTGTTTATTTGAGATCAAGTTACATTTATCTATGAAAGATGATATTCTACTATGCAGTAGTTTTTCCAATACTTTTGCAACATTTGAGATCAGGGAAATTGGTCTGTAGTTTGTTGGCAGATGCTTTTCTTTGGCTTTATGTATTGGTATAATATCCGCAATCTTTAAAGCATCAGGCCAAATTTCTTTCTCTAAGCATAAGTTGGTTATGTGAACCAGTGGGTCGGAGATGTGTGATATTATAACTTTGAGTGAGAGTGTGTTAATACCATCACACCCACCATTTTTATTTTCCATGTTTAATATTGTTTTTTGTATTTCTTGATGATTAGTAGGATATAGAAAAATACTCTTGTTATTCTTAGTAGGCAGCCTTACTCTTTTGTTTGGTGGAGTTTTAATTTTGTCACACAGTTGTTTACCAACGTTGCAGAAGAAGTTGTTGATATGTTCAGAAATTTCTTTTGAGTCGGTTATTATTTTATTGTTATTATCCATGATAAAATTAATGTTGTTATTTATTTTACTATTTTTTCCAATTTTGTTATTAATTAATCTCCAGAGATTCCTTTGATTGTTCATGTTTGATTGTATTTGCTTTCTATCATGGTCCTTTTTTGCTTGGTTGATAATGTGGTTAAGTATCTTAATGTAGTTTTTGTAATTTTCTTTTTTTACAGAGTTAGTAGGATCCTTCTTCCATATATTATATAGTTTTTCTTTATTTTTACACGAATTTATTATTGCTTTTGTTATCCAATTTTTCCTCGGTTTCATGTTGTTTTGTTTATTGCTATGCGTCTTAATTATTGACCTGTTTAGGCATGTTTGAATTTTTTGTATAAGGTTATTTAAGGCTTGGTTGGGATCTGTTATTAATGAGATATCTGCCCATTTTATAGTTCCTGCTGTTTTTTCCAATTTATTGTAGTTAAATCTTTTTCCTAATTTGGTACTGGATTGTTTTTTAATATTTTTTAATGACATCATTATGGGAAAATGGTCGGTAAAAGGTGTTTTTAGTAAGTAGGTTTTATATTTAATTTTGTCTAGTTTAATGAAAAAGTTATCTATACAGGTGCCATTGCTATTGTTATTAATATCTGATGGTCTAGTTATACTTTTAAATCCTGGGCAGTAACCATTTTCTAATAGTATTTGTAAAAAGTCTTGATCTAAAACATCTTGGCTTAATATATCAAAATTGAAGTCTCCTATTATTATATTATTTTTTTGTTTCTTGCTTATTTTTAGAAAATTTTTAATATTCGTTAAGAATTCAGTTTTATGTATGTCATGTGATCGGTAAATTGATGATAATGTTATGTTTTTGTTATTTTCAAGTGTGATTTTCGTGTTCATTATTCTAAGTTTATTTATTTGTATAATTTCCGTGGTTTCTGTGATGTCTTCACTTATATATAATACTACACCATCCGATTGGTTTATGTTGCTTTCATTATAGTACATTCTATATTTTGGAATATTAAAAAATTCGTGGTGTTCAAGTTTCCATGTTTCAGTACATACTATAATACAAGGCTTTGTAACAAGCCTGTTTAAGAATACTAATAGTTTATTGTAATTAGCATTTAAACTTCTTATATTAACGCAAAGAATTAATTCTTTGACTGTAGCTAGGCATCTATTTAATTCGGTTACACTATTTGTGATATGTTCGTTGTTAAATATTACCTCTTGAGAATCAAGATTCATTTTCATTTTCATTTTCTAACGTATCAAATCTTGGTTGAGCTGTAGATGTAGGGGTTGCTGGAGATAATGTACCGGCAGATGTGTTGGTCGTTAATCTAACTCTTCTAGTAGTTATCCATTGCTGTGAGCGGGAATTGCTTTGTTTACCGATTTCTAGGTTGCCAAAGTACCGACGGTAGGTAGGCTGCAGTGGATAGTCTGTCATTTCAATGTATTTTTTTATTTTGTGTTTTAGCACTTCACACTGATCACTGTCTATTGCACTATGATTTATATTGTAATTAGTTTTGTATTTGTTGTTGTTAAATTCACAGTTTGCACATTTAAGAGTATCACATTTACACTCAGCAGCTGCGTGATTTCCTGCACATTTGTAGCACTTGTCCTCATTATCGCATTTTTTGCCACTGTGGCCGACTCTTGAGCATTTAGTACATGGATTTGTGTTTATTATGTCAAATACTCTGCAATTTTGAAACCCTATAAATAACTTGTTTTTATTGTCTCTTATATGTTTGTAGATTGTAGGCGTTACTTCAACTATTGCACTCATTGTTTTAGCTTTTTCACTTGAGTTTATGTGTAGAACTTTGCACTTGTCATCAATATTGTTAAAGTTTCTTTGATTAATGTCTTGTTCTAGTTCTTTATCATTAAACACTTTTTCAATGTTAATAATTTTCACTATTGGTTTTTTTATTTCTTCTTTTTTGATTTTTGCATTAGTTGATAATTTTTTAGATAAGGTCTTTTCAATTGCATTTATACTTTCTTCGTTCATACAGTTTATTAATATAGTATCATTATTTATTTTTGTCACTTTTTTTGTTTGGATTGTTTTGTCTTTAGCAAGATAATGCAGTACAGTGTTTTCTAGGTTTATATTGTCTTTGTTGTTTGTTTTTTTAACAATTAGTTTTGGTACTCTTTTAGCTTTGGGTTTAGTATTTGTTAAAATTTCTGCATAAGTGTGGGGCTTGATGTTTTTAAAATTGTTATTTTGTCTTTCTTTTACGAGTAATTCGTTAAGTAAGGCGTTCTTTTCTTGTGTTTCTTTAAGTAATTGTTTTAGCAGGTTATTTTCAATTTTCAGTGAGTCTGATTCATTGTAATCTTCATATATGGTTTTATTGAGACCATTTTCTTCTGTTGTCTCATGCACTATGTTATTCACAATGTCTTGTTTAATTTGTTCACGGTTTTCATGCTTTAGCTGTGCTATGAATTGCCACGCTGCTTCACTGAGCGTGCCATATGGCAACTTTGAGGTTAGTGAGAGGTTAGGATGATCTTGGCACACAATAAATGAGTTGCTGAGGAATTTAATTGGTTTTCCTATGTTATATTTTGTAACTATTTCATCAGTATGGTAGAAGTTTCCACACACTATGCACACCACTGCCCCAACGCTAATGCTGGGATGGCACTTGTAATATTTATTAAGAGAGGCATCGGGCGGCTCCTTCTCCTCCGATGCCATGTCGAAAACTCTTTTAAACGGGAAAAAGTTTTGTTTTATTATAATCTTCAACTTTTACATTTAACTTACGTGTGCAAAGTTAAATCATCTCAAGTTATAGCCGAAAATCGTCAATTTTATGTACATTTAGGCATTTAAAACGGGTTTTATAGGTCTAAATCACCAGGAATTAATTGTACATGAAAATTTTAAACAGAAAAAAGGTTTGTTTTATTATAATCTACAACTTTTACATTTAACTTATTTGTGTAAAGTTATATCCTGTCAAGTTATATAGCCGAAAATCGTCAATTTGGTGTATATATTTAGACGTTTAAAACCATTTTTATAGGTCTAACACGTCAGGAATTGATTTTACATGAAAATTTTAAATTGGAAGAAGTTTTGTTTTATTATAGTCTACAACTTTTATATTTTAACATATTGGTGTAAAGTTAAATCCTGTCAAGGTATAGTCGAAAATCGTTCATTGTTTACCTTTTTAGCAGTTTTTCTCCATTGTATTGAAAAATATTGCTCGTAGCAAAAAATGTTCAACGGGAAAAAGGTATCTTAATTAGTTTTAGCAGATAGATGTGTAGATATTAACTTAAAATTCATTTTTCTAGACATTATGCTCAAAAATCAACTTTTTGAAATTTTTCTTTGTGCTCGTATTCCTAAACTTCTTGATCAATCTGTTTCGGTGGAGGACCACCGGATAGGTATAATTAGAAGAGTATTCATTGAGATAATCAGGTAACTTGATTATATACGGACGTAAAAACATACAGACATCTCAGAAAACGTTTAAAACGCATTCATAGTTAGTGCATTTTAAGCGTTTTCTGAGATGTTCGTGCGAAGCGAGGGCCACAAAAAAGCGAGTGCGGGATCACCTACTCAGCGCATGTGTATCGCATACCATTTTATCCTATCGAGTTGTGCAATATTCGAGCCTGCACACGCACCTACGCACGCAAATCACCACTCTTAGTACAAGCAATAGGGAGAAGAGGATACAGAAATTCCATCCCGGATAAAAGAAATATGGCTGTATAGGAAATTAAATTCTGAATCACGTTTCTATTTTCAGTAACCACCACCGGAGCGGCGAAATTCGTAAAGTTGCAAAAAACGGTTTTTCGCCAATAACAAAAAAACTATAACTCGGATCAAATAAAAGTTAAATGAGGGAGTTGTAGATATTAAAAAGATCTATCGGTTCATGTAAATACATGTATATAGATTTTTGTTACTTTACGAGATATATCGAAAAACCTCTGAAAATTGGGTTCTCTAATGCTCCGTCAATTTTATACCTGAATACTTTATATTTACTGTAAGTATAGCTCATGGCAAGACAAAAAAGTACTGTTTTGAAAAATTTAAAAGTATTCATTATTGTTCGATATACATCGATTTTTCGAGAAAAGCGCGCTCTTGAAAATTGGCTTTGTCTCGTCAACGGATGGTCGTACAGTAACAATCGATCACTTTTTTTCTGTATGAGTTGTACTATCATGTTATTATAAAATTATAATGAATTTTTCAATTTTAAGGTCAGAAAATGACTGAAATAATATCCTCTTTTTTGGAATTGTTTTTTTGGAATAGTTTTTTCAATTTTTATTTTATAGAAATGGATATTATGGCAATCGAATACTGACATTTTTTCACGTATTTAAAAAAAATGTTTCTATAAACTTCTGGTGGAGCCCAGATAATTTTTTTATTTAAAAAAATCTAGAAGACGCAAGTAATAGTTTACAACGATAGGGTTTGTTGTTACTGTCGAATACCTATATTTTCAATAAAAAAATACTAGGATATGTTTTTTATTTGGAAAAGGCGGACATCAAACGAACCAATGAATAAGCGAATATTATTTTTTATTAGCCGACGTTTCGGGAGCGTTAGATATACTCCCCTCTTCAGGGCATAAACAATTATTCAGTCATTATTAAAACATTCGGTCCTGCCGCACATACATCCACGAGAACTACACCAAATACCAACTTATGCGTAATTCTCTCATGATTACTATCGGATAAGGCGAGTGCCATCTCCGTTGTTAGTTTATTTATCGGAGATGGCACTCGCCTTATCCGATAGTAATCATGAGAGAATTACGCATAAGTTGATATTTGGTGTAGTTCTCGTGGATGTATGTGCGGCAGGACCGAATGTTTTAATAATGACTGAATAATTGTTTATGCCCTGAAGAGGGGAGTATATCTAACGCTCCCGAAACGTCGGCTAATAAAAAATAATATTCGCTTATTCATTGGTTCGTTTGATGTCCGCCTTTTCCAAATAAACTTAAATATCACGAACGTACTTAGGATATGTTTTATTGATTGCTGGTATTAATAATTTAATGATAAAGTTGTGGCGACCCCTGCAGGGCCCACAGCGCATGCTCGGCGGCAACGGAAGCAGGTTCTGGAACAGCGCCTCTGCGCGTCAATTCGGAGAAGACATCCGCCCGGCTCAGTCTAGTCTGGCTCACAAGCCTCTCGGAGTGCACGCTCTAACGCTCACTGCCGCATCTCGAATACCTAACTACCGTTGTACATTTTGCGTGAATAAAGATTAAGTTGTCTTGTACACGTCTCGCCTTGCTCAATCATCCACTCTCATACTAAAACTCCAAAGTGGTGACCCCGACATTATCACAGTGGATCGCGAGGTAACAAAGTGGCAAAATCCGAAGAGACCTTCTCGACGCCATTGTCGACTCAGCCCACACGGCCGCCACGTGTGCGACACACTTCGCTCCCTCCTGCGAACCTGCGAACGCTTTTCACCCAGTACCTCGACGACATGCCGCTCAACGAACAGGACGAGCAGCAACAGCGTCAAGCGGCGGAGCAGCAGCAGGCAGCGCGACAGCAGCAAGCAGCGCAACAGCGTCAGGTAGCGGAGTAGCAGCAAGCGTTGGAGCAGCGTCCGCGCGAGGACAATCTCGCGCTCGCAACGCCGATTGAGAGCGTCCATTCCTGCCGGCTGCCGCCATTCTGGAAAGCGTCGCCAGAGGCTTGGTTTACGCAAGTCGAAGCGGCCCTCGCAGGTAACCAAATCAGAAATGATAGTACCCGCTACAATCTCACGCTCGCCAAGCTCGACGGCGAGACAGTGCACGAGTTGCTCGACGTGCTCCGCGCGGTGCCCGCGACCGGCAAGTTCGAGTACCTGAAGGAGCATGTCATGAAGCGTTTTGGTGAAACGCTCGAGGAGCGCCTGAACCAGCTCCTCGCCACGGCCGGCACGGAGGGACGCAAGCCCTCACACCTGCTGCGGCACATCAGGAGGCTCGCCGGAGGCAGGGCAACGGACGACCTCCTGAAGGTCAAGTGGCTCAACTTGCTGCCTAGCAACGCACGCGGCGTTCTTTCAGTGCTCGACGCAGTCTCGCTGGATAAGCTGGCGGAAGCGGTGGACAAATTCATGGACGCATGCCGGCTGTGCTCGCGGCCGGCCCAGGTGGCAGCACCAGTATCCGCTCGACTTCACCGGGCAGCGGCTCTCGCGGCATATTCCCCGCTCGGCGTGGTATCGGCAGCATGGCGCACGCGCCACCGCCCTTCTCGGTGAACACGAATGGCGCTCTCGACTCCATTGCAGCAGACATGGCAGGGCTGCGCGGCAGCATGACGCAGCTACTTTCGATCAACAGGTTGATGCTTGATCGACTTCCCGGGTCTGGCCAGCGGAGCAACGCTCGCGAACGCAGTCAGCCTCGCTCGCAGCAGCGAAGCCCCTCGTCAGGCAGCCGCATTTGCCGCTTTCACCGCAAGTATGGCGCTCGCGCGCGCAAGTGCTTCCTGCAGTGCGACTTCGAAGCATCCCCCGCTGTCGCGGGAAACTAACCGCGCTGCCAGCAGCGCAGGTGAGCTCTGCCAGCTCGTTAATCAAGGAAAATCGCCTCCACATCGCCGATAAAGGTTCCAAGATGAGGTTTCTGGTGGACTCGGACTCGGTCGTGTCTCTCCTGCCCCGCTTGTCGGTCGCGCAGCGCCTCAAGCCTCAACCGCTGCAGCTGATCCACATCCACACCACAGGACCGCCAATCTTCGAGTGTCCCCGACGGCTCTACGAGCCAGTGGGCCTCTCCGCTGCACATAGTCGAGCGCAAGATGGAGGGCACCAAGCGACCGGCGACTACCGCCGCCTCAACGACAAAACCTGCCAGATCGCTATCCGATCCCCGTCATCGGGGACCTGCTCCACGAGTGCCACGGCTCATCCGTCTTCTTCACCATCGACCTGGAAAAGACCTTCTACCAGATGCCCATGGCGGAAGCAGTCATCTGCAAGACGGCCATCACCACACCTTTTGGAATGTTTGAATTTCTGCGCATGCCCCTCGGTCTGTGCAACGCTACACAAACATTCCAGCGCTTTATGGACGCGCTACTGAGAGAGCTGCCCTTCGCACACTGCTACCTGGACGACATCATCGTGACGTTGCACAGTCATGAGGAGCATCTACTGCATCTTCGCACGCTGTTTCAGGTTTTGCAGCGGACAGGTCTGTCCATGAAGCTGAACAAGCGTGTCTTCGGTCGATCGGAGCTCGACTTTCTCGGCCACACCATCTCCAGCACAGGGTTTCGGCCGCCGCAGCGCAAGGTGGAAGCCATATCGAAATACCCGAGACCTGCAAACAGCACTCAGCTGCGCCGGTTCCTCGGCATGCTCAACCACTACAGGCGCAACATCCCCAGAGCAGCTCACCTCCAAGCGCCGCTCAATCAGCTGCTGGCAGGAAAAGGGAGAACAAAGAGTTTTGCCATACAATGGCCACCAGAGGCGGAGCTAGCCTTCCAGGCCAGCAAGAAGGCGATCAAGGACGCAGCAACCAACACGTTCCTGTCGCCCACCGCTTCGCTCAGGGTGGAGTCCGATGCCTCGAGCACGGACATCGGCACAGCACTGGAGCAGCTTTAGGAAGGTATCTGGAGTCCAATCTCCTTCTTCTCTAGAGAGCTCTCCTCAACAGAACGCAACTACAGCACCTACGACCACGAGCTGCTCGCTGCCTTCTCAGCTGTCAAGTACTCCAGACGCTTCCTGGAAGGACGCAGCTTCACCCTGCGCACAGATCACAAGCCGCTCACCTTTGCTGGCCAGCAACCTTCGCACAAGACATCGCCTCGGCAGCAGAGACAGCTGGACTTCCTGCTCCAATTCAACGTCAACTTCGACTATATTAAAGGTGAGGAGAACGTCGTGGCGGACGCGCTGTCCAGAACATGTGCTATCAGCATGCCCTCTGGCCTGCTCGCCGCCGACATCCAAACAGCTCAGCAACAGGACGAGGAGCTGCCACACCTCATGGAGAAGGGACTCCTGGACCTGCAGATGCTCTCTGTGGATGGCACACAGATTGCCTGCGGCACGAGCGACGGCATCGTCAAACCATACCTGCCGGATGCCCTACGCCGCCAGGCCTTCGACGCGCTCCACTCGCCAGCGCATCCGAGTCCACGAGCCACTACGAAGCTGCTAGCGCAGAAGTTCACCTGGCCAGGGATCAAGAAGGACGCCTTCCGCTGGGTCCCGCAACTGCGAGCCCTGTCAGCGTGCCAAGGTCGGCAGGCACAATAGGGCCGCGCTCAGCTCCTTCGACGTCCCGGACAACCGCTTCGAGCACCTGCACCTCGAAATCATCATCCTGCCGCCCGTAGACGGCTTCCGCTACTGCTTCACCATCATTGACCGGTTCACCAGATGGCCCGTGGCCATCCCTCTCACGAACATCAGGGCCGAAACAGTAGCAGCAGCGCTGGTGGCGCACTGGATCGCGCAGTTTGGCTGCTCCCCTGACCATCACCTCAGACCAAGGCACTCAGTTTGAGTCCGGACTGTTCAAGAAGTTGGCGCATCTGGCAGGCGCCAAACACATCCATACCACACCCTACCATCCACAGGCGAACGGAATCGTGGAGAGATTTCATCGCACGCTCAAGGCAGCGCTCATGTGCGAGCCGCACACGCTGTGGCCAGAGCGTCTGCCAATCACCCTCCTGGGACTCAGATGCTGCTGGAAGGAAGACCTGCAAGCCTCGCCGGCCGAGATGTTGTACGGCACGACGCTGAGGCTCCCCGGAGAGTTTTTCGTCTCTCGCAGCATCCAAGCAGACCCAGCTGCTTTCGTCAGAAGACTCAGAGCTTTGTTTCAGGACATACGAGCAGTGCCAGCCTCAATCCATACCAAATATCGGGCGTTCCAGCACGATCACCTCGACACCTGCAGCCACGTCTTCCTGTGCAACGACACAGTGCGCAAGCCGCTGCAGCCGCCGTATACGGGACCCCACGAGGTGGTCAGGAGGGTCAACGACAAGGTGTTCGTCATCAGGATCAACGGAGTGGAGAAAACCGTCTCCACTGACGGGCTCAAACCGGCCTACTTGGACGCAGCTGACGAGCTGCCAAGGCCGACACAGCCAACCGACGAACCGCCCAGGACCACGCAGCTAACCGACGAACAGCCCAGGCTTACGCAGCCAACGGACGAGCCATTGCAAAGCTCGCCTCCGCAGATCTCTCTGCCCACGCAGGACGACCCAGCGACGCACCCGCCGTCGCCAGAATCACCGCCTTCGCCAGAATCACCGCCTTCGCCAGAGCCACCGCCTTCGCCGGAATCATCGCCTCAGACCGCCGCCCAGCCCAGCATCCGTCCAACCCTGCCTAACATATTAAAGAAAAAGGTTTCGTTCCCTTCGTGTCCCACGAAGCTCACTAGGGGGGGGGGGGGGGGGGGGTACCTGTGGCGACCCCCGCGGGGCCCACAGCGCATGCTCCGCGGCAACGGAAGCAGGTTCCGGAACAGCGCCTCTGCGCGTCGATTCGGAGAAGACATCCGCCCGGCTCAGTCTAGTCTGACCTCACAAGCCTCTCGGAGTGCACGCTCTAACGCTCACTGACGCATCTCGAATGCCTAACTACCTTTTTACATTTTGTGTGAATAAAGATTAAGTTGTCTTGTACACGTCTCACCCTGTTCAATCATCCACTCTCGTATGAGTAGTATTAAAACTCCAAAAAGTCAAGTGCGCGGGCGCTTCGTGCATCAGCTGTTGAGGGCGGCGGAGAGGGCATATAGCGCCGAGCGGTCGCTCGCAAAACTGATTTCGTAGATTCAAAATCAACTGTGCTTGCAAAATCTTCAATACTTCGGCTCCTTTTGTACTTAATATCCGGTAGCTCATCGAGAGGAACACGAATATCATAATTTCGATCGCCTTAAGATCAAAATTATTCCGGAATTTTTTTATTTTCATTTAGTTATAATTTTTTTGTACTATTTTCATCATTTTAATAAATGTTTATTATTACAACAGTATTTTGCGTATAAGACCTTAACTTTTCTACTACAAAATCATTTTTATTATCTGAGTAATTAATTGTTAATAAACGAAATTAAACAAATTAATAATAACATCTATTTGAAGAATATACTTTATTAAAATATTATTTTAATGCATAATTACTTATAAAGGTGTGTGTGTGTGTGTGTGCGTGTGTGTGTGGGGCGCGTGTGCGTGTCTGTGTGTGTGTATAGATATATATATATAAAGACCTATACACGTTATTTCTGGTAATCTACAGGGTCCTATAGTTTATCTCTTCAGAGTTCCCTATATAAGCGCGTGACTAAAGAAATAATATCCCTGGGGTTATTGACTCTAGACGCGTCCCAGAAATAACGCTTACGTACAGAAAAATTTCCGGGACGTCCCGGAAAAAACAGCGCGTCCCGGAAATAACAGCGATGTACAGTGTAAACGTCCCGGAACGAACCGTTGAAGATAAATATATATATATATATACGGTGACCCATTTTAATCGCCGCACCCGGATTTCTCGGAAACTAAGCCAGATAGAGAAAAATGGTTCAGACAAAAGTTATAGGGGACAAAGGGGGCCACATAATGGCGCTAACGTCTTTGACCTTGAACTTGACCTTTGAGGTTATTTCAAGGTCAAAGTGGTTTTTTCAAATGGAAACACCTAGTTTTGACCCCGGATTCGGAAAGAGCGGGAAATTTTACGTACAAAATCATATTGAGAAATTTTTTCCAAGGTCATTTCAAGGTCAAATATAGGTCAAACTCAGAAAAGTCCGTTTAAAATCGTTTTCTTCCATGAACCACAGGCTAAGCCGGTTCAAATTGATCGTAGGCTTAATAGAGGAACCCACACATCCTAAACCCACACACCCAAAACTTACACATCCCAGGAAACAAAACTCAAACTCGCACAACCTAACCCCATACACTTCATGTCCTCACATGCTGAACTGTTACAACCCGGTCCCACAACCACACCCCATACCCCCTAGTCCCACACATCCCTACCCCACGCATGCTAATCCCACATATCCTGAACCCTGAAAAATTTTTCTCAAGGGCAAAATGATTTTTTAACGGAAACTTTAAGATCGTTGAAGCTTCTGTTATAAATGTATTAACCTTACTTTTTGCGCCACCCAGAAACAACGACGTGGACGTAGTAAGGATTGTTTACTTTGGGGTGCTTAATTAAAGTGAGTCCCCTTGCCTCTCACTGTTCGGGGTGCTTGATTATAGTGAGTCCCCTCGCCTCTCACTAATGTAAATAAATTTTTATTTAACCTCGAAGCAATTGTTCGAAATGACGACCATTTACTTCAAGGCATATAGTCAAACGCCTTTGAAAATGGCGAACTGTGTTCTGCAAAGTTTGTCTCGGAATGGCAGTGCATGCTCGACGAATCCTATCCTGCATATCTGCTCTTGTAGTGGGTTGTTGCTCAAAAACAACATTTTTTAAATACCCCCATAAATAGAAATCTGGTGATGTAAAATCGGGTGAGCAAGCAGGTCAGTTAACCGAACCTCCTCGACCAATCCATCTGTTACCATAGTGCTCATTCAAAAAAGCCCTTACAATTCGAGCGAAATGTGGTGCTGCGCCGTCCTGCTGGAGCCACATTCTTCGTCGCGTTTCTAAATCAACATCTTCCATCAATCCAGGTAGTTCATCTCTTATTAGCGTCAAATAGGTATGTTGATTTACATTTGCTTAAAAAAAAATTAGGGCCAATCAAATATCCATTGATAATCCCGCACCATACCATAATACTCCAACGCCTTTGGTGGTTTACAGTTCTGACCCAATGAGGATTCACATCAGACCAATAATGGCAATTATGTCTATTCAGTTCCGCATCACTTTGAAATTGTGCCTCATCAGAAAAAAAAAAAGTTAAAAAAGTCTGGATCATTTTCTATCATTTGTAAAGCCCATTGGCAAAACACAATAAGCTGTTGGAAATGCTGAAACTGTAGCTCTTGAACCAAAGTAATATGATACGCGTGATGTTGAAGCACCTTCATAATTCTTAAAAAAGTATTTCTTGGAATACGAATTTCCCTTTCGACTCGACGAGCGCTAATGTGTGGGTCAAGATGAATTATTACAAGAATAGTTACAACTCGATTATCATTTTCATCATACTCATGGCGCCTACGTTGGCGAACCATGTGTCGACCACGAGCTCTTTGAGTTAAACGTCTGATAGCTCTATCGTCAGGATGTCGTCTGTCAGGATAACGTTCAGCATAAAGTCTTGCCGCACCACAATAATTATTTTGGCTTGCTCCTAAAACCAAAATCATATCAACGATCTCGTTGGGCGGATAGTCAGCCATTTCAGAGCCATCTATTAATTACTATTAAATTTAAATAGTAAAATGGTATCAAAAATATTAATAATTATAAGGCTCGCCCGTATACGGTCGCGCCTAAAAAGAAAAAACGTTGGAAAATTACGGTAACTTTAATTAGCTAACTGTAATTGCCATAAATACTTCGTTTGTCACACTTTTTTAATTTTAAATTTTAAAATAAAATAATCGTTAAAACATTAAAGGTATTCAATTCAATAAAGCATTATTTCTTATTTTAATTGCAAATAAAACTAAAACTTCCTTTTATTTTTTTGTTTTATGTAAATAATGTGAATTAGTAGCGTTCGAATTTCCAAAATACTAATTTTGATAATGTAATCATTAAAAACACATCTACGAAGAAAATAGGTTCCGTCAATGGTTCTTTTAAATTTATTTTTCAGTTTCTAGCAGGATAGTGGAGCACCACATTTCACGCTCATAATAACAGCATTTTTTAATAAACACTTTAGTATTAGATGGATTGATTGAGGAGGTCCGGTGAAATGGCTTGCTTCTTCATCCCATACTTCACCATCAGACTTTTGTTTATGGGAGTATTTGAAAAATGCTATTTTTGAGCAACAACCCACTACAAGAGCAGATATGCAGGATAGGATTCGTCGAACATGCGCTGCCATTCCGAGACAAACTTTTCAGAACACAGTTCGCCATTTTCAAAGGCGTTTGACTATGTGCCTTGAAGCAAATGGTCGTAATTTCGAACACTTGCTTCGAGGTTAAATAAAAATTTATTTACATTAGTGAGAGGCGAGGGTACTCACTATAATCAAGCACCCCGAACAGTGAGAGGCAAGGGGACTCACTATAATCAAGACCCCGAACAGTGAGAGGCAAGGGGACTCACCTTATTCAAGCACCCCGAGCAGTGAGAGGCAAGGGGACTCACTTTAATTAAGCACCCCAAAGGAAACAATCCTTACTACGTCCACGTCGTTGTTTCTGGGTAGCGCAAAAAGTAAGGTTAATACATTTATAACGGAAGCTTCCACGATCTTAAAGTTTCCGTTAAAAAATCATTTTGCCCTTGAGAAAAATTTTTCAGGTTTCAGGATGTGTGGGTTTGGGGTGTATGGGATTAGCATGCGTGGAGTAGGGATGTGTGGGACTGGGGATGTGGGGTATGGTTGTGGAACCGGGGTGTAACAGTTCAGCATGTGAGCGCATGAAGTGTATGGGGTTAGGATGTGTGAGTTTGAGTTTTGTTTACTAGGATATGTAAGTTTTGGGTGTGTGGATTTGGGGTGTGTGGGTTTTGGGTGTGTGGGTTCCTCTATTAAGCCTACGATCAATTTGATCCAGCTTAGCCTGTGGTTCATGGAAAAAACGATTTTAAACGGACTTTTCTGAGTTTGACCTAGATTTGACCTTGAAATGACCTTGAAAAAAATTTCTCAATATGATTTTGAACGTAAAATTTCTCGCTCTTTCCGAATCCGGGGTCAAAACTAGGTGTTTCCATATGAAAAAACCACTTTGACCTTGAAATAACCTCAAAGGCCAAGCTCAAGGTCAAAGACGTTAGCGCCATTATGTGGCCCCCTTTGTCCCCTATAACTTTTGTCTGAACCATTTTTCTCTATCTAGCTTAGGTTCCGAGAAATCCGGGTGCGGCGATTAAAATGGGTCACCGTGTATATAATTCAAATGGATTAGTCATCTGACATCCGTTAGTTACGGAAAATCGAAGAAAAAGGATCAACATGTAAATTGTGGGTACAGTATTGCTTCCTCAAAGAGGAAGCTTTGTAACGGTGAAAAAAATTTTTGAAACAAAAAATGTTCAAAAACATGTTTTAAGACTTTTGGCGCTAAAATCCGTTGTTTTTGATAAAAAAAATTTTCGTGTCCGTGTGTGTGCGTGCGTGCGTGCATGCGTGCGTGTGTGTGTGTGTGCGTGCGTGCGTTTGTGTGTGTGTGTGTGTATGTGTGTGTGTGGGTGTGTGTGTGTGTGGGGGTGGGGGGGGGGGTGGGGGGATGCGTGCGTGCGTGCGTGCGTGCGCGCGCGTGTGTGTGTGTGTGTGTGTGTGTGTGTGTGTGTGTGTGTGTGTGTGTGTGTGTGTGTGTGTGTGTACAGGCGATAACTTTTGAACCGATCGACCGATTTACATCGGAAAAGGCTTATTCTCTTCGATTCGGAGGAGAATAGAGAGAGCAAAACCTACTTGTTGATTTTACCGACTTTTTTTTCCATAACCAAAAAATGTTTTTAAATTTTTCGTTTTTTTGATTTTTTAATTTGTTTCAGCCAGTATTACTTAATAAACTAAATTTTTATTAAAAGGTCTTTAAATTACCTACAATTTCGTGTTTTAAAATTTAATTTAGCTCTAGCCTGTCAATTGTTATTAATGAAAATATGGTTTATATTTCTTTAATTAATATCTCAAAAACTCTTTCATTTTTCCACTCAAAATTTTTACCACTTATTACACTTATTGGGTACAACATTGTGTTAAAATTTGAAGAGGTTATGTTGATATGTTTCTGAGAAAAATATTATTTTTGAAAAAATGTGCGTTTTCTTTCCTTTACGATAACAGGAGTAAAAGTCAATGAATCGTTTTGAAATTTGGCAGAGAATTAGCCTTTTTATATCTAAGGAGTCAGTTCTTTGCCCAAAAAAATCTGACTGTTATGACCAAAGATATTTGAGGTTAAAAATTTTTTATAAATTTCTTACATTTACATTTTTAAAAAGAATATTCGATTGATTGACTAAAAATTTTTATCACTTATTACACTTATCGAGTACAAAATTATGTTAAAATTTCAAGAGGTTATGTTGATTTGTTTCCGAGAAAAAAATTATTTTTGAAAACAAGTGCGTTTTCTTTTGTTAACGATATCAGGAGTAAAAGTCAATGAATTGTTTTGAAGTTTGGCAAAGAATTAGCTTTTTTATATCTAAGGATTCAGTTCTTTGCCGAAAAAAATCTGACCGTTGTGACCAAAGATATGTGAGGTTAAAACTTTTTTATAAATTTCTTGTATTTGCATTTATAAAAAGTATATTCGATTGATTAACTCAAAATTTTTAGCATTTATTACACTTATCGAGTACAACATTGTGTTAAAATTTCAAGAGGTTATGTTGGTCAAAATTTTTTTACTCATTCCAAATTAGCCCCAAAACACAAATATAAAATTTTAGAGCAGAATATGCAAGAGTTCTATTTAATTTGTATATCATATATAAATAAAATAATTATTGTGTACTAGGGCATATCCTCGAGAATGTAATTTCAGATTGAGTCCCGAGGCAACGTGTACTAGGCCAACGATAATAATTGACATTCAAAATATGTATTTCGTAAAAATTTCATAAAAATATTTCATAAAAATATCGATTCTAAAATATGAAAAAAACTACCTCTCTGTTAAATTTCAAAACGATTCATTGGCTTTTGTTAAGAAGTATCACTTAGTTACTGTATTTGTATGATTGTTACAATGATGGATTAACTTTAAACCACTAAGTCGAGCAGGATAGTAGTTAAATACCTGTTTCAAAACAAATATTTATTAGATTATTGACAATACATACTTTTCTTTCTCAAACTAATGTATTTATTTAAAATTTTTTATAACAATAACTAATTGTTTGTATAGGATACATAAATGAAAAAACAAAAAAGATATTTTTTATATTCAGTCAAATTGTTTAACAAACAACAAAGAACCACAAAAAAACAGTTTTATTTATTAATAAAGATTTGTTGTAAAAAATTTACTTTTCCTTTTAAATTTTAAAAATGGAATCGATAAATTAGTTTGAGGAAGCATTTTGCCAATGAATTGGCAGCGGTTTTTTATGGTAAACGTCGTAAAGCGTTTTATAGAAGCTGAACGTATTGGGAATTGGAGCGTCACTTGCAATGCGTGAAAAGTATGTTGCCGTTTTCCCATGCTAGCGGACATCACTCGCATGCTAAATGTAGTCGTATATATATATATATATATATATATATATATATATATATATATATATATATATATATATATATATATATAACTTACTATACTATATAGTTGTAAGCTGAATTGAGTCGTTAACCTTCCGCGTCCCTCCGCAAAGTGCCCTCCACAAAATAACGTAAAAACGTCCCTCCGCGTCCCTCCGCGTCCCGCCATGTCCCTCCGCATCCCTCCGTGTCCCTCCGCGTCCCTACGCAAAAAGGGTCTTGTCCCTCCGCATCCCTCCGCGTCCCTCCGCATTGTCCCTCTAATGACAACTCTCTGTGATGCAGAAGACACTTCTGTCGACAACTTTTGCATCGCTCCGTTGTCAGTTCTTCACCTCGACACACAAATAACAGGCTGCTTTCTGAAAACAAACTATGCCACCCCCCTGCTATCAGCGCAAGAAGCGCGTTCGCGCATTTATTATAATGCGCGCCTTTTCTCCGCAATTAACGAGACCAGTTAATTACAGAGCAACTTTTTGAAAGGAAAATTCTTAATTATTCAAATCAAGGATAACGCCAAACTCACGCGAGCGCAGCGCGGCGTATGTGCATTCATTTGACAGTCCAATTACAAGTCGAACGCTGTCCGTATTTTTTCTTTCCAAAGAAAAGTGCAGCAACTGCAAACAGAGCATGAGAAAACGGCGAGAGACGGATTGAGTGCCTTCGTTAGTTCTTTCTCTCCCCCTCTCTCTATCTCTCTCTTCTTCTCACTCTTTCTTTTATATACATATAGTGTAGGGGAGGCGTTGCCGAGCTCGTCCTCGAACATCTCGCGTCATCATCCTTTTCTACATTAAAAGTAAATAAACAGAAATGTAGTAAAAATAAAAATTTAGAGTATGAATCATATTTTGGTAATATGAGTTATGTTTGTAAATTTTGTTCGGCAGTATATTGGAAAGAAGAAAATCATAAATCAATTTGTTGTAGTAAGGGTAAAATAATTTTATCTCCGCTAAGTATATATAATAAAACACTAAAGAATCTATTATTATCTGGTAATAATTTTCAAACTTTAATCAGATATTATAATAACTTATTTTGCTTTGCTACATTTAGTGCAAACGTAAAATACGAAAAGAAAAAAGCTATTTATAATTTAAAAATTCAAAGACAAGTTTGTCATATAACGCCAAATACTTTATTACCAAAAAAAAATGCAGAACCTTCGTGTGGTCAATTATATATATATATGTGATGACAATACTGCAATTGAAATGAAAATAAAGAGTCATAAAGATTTAACTCAAGAACATTTAAAATTATTGACTGAAGTTTTAAATAGTAATCCTTATGCTAAACAGTATAAATATTTACACGAAATAACTAATACAGAGAAACTTTCAAATTATAAATTATATTTTGTTCGTAAGAATAATAATCAAAAACATAATTATACTAAACCATTAACGTCGGAATATGCAGCTATAATTATTTCCAAATCAGGAATCCCTCATAATTATGATCTATGCGTTTATCCAAAAAATAGTTCGAATCAAAAAGAATACACATATTTAAGTAAATTATCACATCATGTTGACCGAATGGTATTTCCATTATTTTTTCCTTGAGGAGATTTTAGGCTGGAGTATTAGTTATACTAAAAAACCATATGACTCAATAGAAAACCTTCTAACAATATTACAGCACTATTCTTATAGTTTAGGTTACAGACCAAATTCAGAAAATTTCAATCCACTTTTGTTTGGAGGGAGACTAACGCAACAATTCTTTTTACATGCCTATATTATGATAGAAAACAATAGAATGAATTATTTTAGGCAGAAACAAAAGAAATTACGTACTGAATGTTATCAAGGTTTGAGGGATCATGTTATAAATAGTGTATTAAATATATCAGAAAATTTTGAAAAAAAAGAAAGACTAGGAAATATTTTTGTACTACCAGCAACTTATATATATAGGTAGTCCTAGATATATGCAGCAACATTATCAAGATGCAATGGCAATAGTAAGAAATATTGGTCGACCTGATTTATTTATAACTATGACGTACAATCCTAAGTGGAAAGAATTAAAAAATGTATTAACGACATTTCCTATCGGAACTACGCCCAATGATATACCAAATATTACAGTTAGATTATTTTATACAAAATTTAAGTGTTTACTTAACGATATAGAAAACCATCAAATTTTTGGAAATGCTTTAGCTTATGGGTATACTATTGAATTTCAGAAAAGAGGATTACCGCATGCACATCTATGTAGTAACATTAGATCATAAAAATAAATTAATGACACCAGATGCTATTAATAAACACATTTCTGCTGAGATACTTTCTAATAATGATAAAAAATTACAAAAATTAGTTATAAAACATATGTTACATGGACCACATAGTGAAAATTCTCCGTGTTACGATAAATGTAAAGACGTTCATAAAAAAAATTTTCCTAAACCTTTTCAATCGTCAACAACATTTAAAAAAAAATGATTATCCTCAATATAAACGAACAAATAATTCTTCTGATAATTACACATATCGACTTAAAAGAAGTAAAAAAATTATTCCAGTAGATAATTCAATGGTAGTTCCTTACAATAAATTTTTATTAGAAAAATATAAATGTCATATTAATGTTGAATATTGTGCTTCAATTCAAAGCATCAAATATATTTTTGATTATATACATAAAGGTAGTGATAGAGCTTTTTGTACATTAAAAAAAACGATGACAAAAGAAATGGAATATATGATGAAATTACTGAAATTATGGATGGACGGTACTTGAGCCCAATGGAAGCAGCATACACAGCATACAGCATAAACAGTCATACTGTTATCCGTTTAGCAGTTCATACAGAAAATCAACAAAAAATTGTTTTTGAAGAAAATTATGAAATAGATGCTCTTGATAATTGGAAAACAATTTTAACAGCGTGGTTTGACTTGAATAAAAATGATAAATTTGCAAATAATATAAAATACGTTAATATACCGCATTATTATATATTTAACGCAAAAAAGGTTTGGGTAAAACGTAAACGTGAACAAAAACATTATGCTATTGGACGTTTAAATATAGTATCTCCAAAAGATTCTGAACGATTCGCTTTAAAATTAATATTAAGTCGTATAAAAGGCACTACATCCTTTAAAGATTTACGTACATATAAAAATGTAACGTATAATACTCATAAAGAAGGTGCGACTGTAATGGATTTAATAGAAAAGGATTTATAAATTTAAAAAATTTTTGAAGAAGCATGTCGTATCATGTTACCTTTTCAATTACGTAAATTTTTTACTTCGTTTCTACTAACAGAAAATATTCAAGCCAATATTACTTGGGAAAATTTTAAAAAATACTTTAGTGAAGATTTTCATGAAAATAAAGATAACTTAGCTTTAGATCATATAAATAAATTATTATTGTTGGAAGATTTATCTTGTACAGATTTTGGATTACCTGAACCTGATCCCATCATAAATGATATAAAATACGATAGTAAAATAATTTCAATTAGTAAGGAAATATTCGAAGATATGTTTACAAAATTAAATGAAGATAAAAAATTTATTTTCAAACAACTTATAAAAAATATAAATAAAATAAATTTTATAGACGGTCCTGGAGGTTTAGGTAAAACATTTTTATATAAAACTTTAATTTATTATTTTCTATCAAAAGGAAAAAATATTATATCAATGACTTGGACTGGTATAGCGTCTATTCTATTACCCAAAGGAATGACTACTCATAGAACCTTTAGATTACCATTAGATTTAAATAGTATTGAAAATCCTTTTTTAAAATTAGAATCAGATAAAAAGAAATTAAAAGAAACAGAAGTCATAATCTGGGATGAAGCATCTATGATACCCAAAAAAGCTTTAGAAATTATTGACAGAACTTTAAGAGATTTATGTACAAACGATTTACCTTTTGGGGGAAAATTAATAATTTTAGGAGGTGATTTTCGACAAATACTCCCAGTAATGAAAAACGGATTTAGAAGTGCTATAATTGAAGACACTATTACATATTCTGAACTTTGGCATTTATTTAAAATTTTCA
Source organism: Torymus aiolomorphi (assembly GCA_036365515.1). Classification (NCBI taxonomy): domain Eukaryota; kingdom Metazoa; phylum Arthropoda; class Insecta; order Hymenoptera; family Torymidae; genus Torymus; species Torymus aiolomorphi. The sequence goes on from CM070876.1 coordinate 79,198,192, forward strand.
AATTAAAACACAATATTCGTTCTCAGAATAATGAATTCTCAAAATTATTATTACAAATTGGAGACGGTAATATAAATCCTTTTATAATACCTAATAATTGGAGAACTAAGGATGTTTTCATACAAATTTATAAAAATATTAATAAAATAAATGATTATGATCGTGTTATTTTAGCACCTCATAATGAAGTCATTAAATTTTTGAATAAAAAAATTCTAATGTTACTAAGTGGTGATAAGAAGACTTATTATAGTACAGATTATGCGACTCATACAGGTGTTGATCAAAGTGATGACAACATTCATCTACTTTTTCCAATAGAAATATTAAACAATATTTCTGAAGGTTTGCCACCTCATAAATTAGATTTAAAAGTTAATGCTGTTATGTTAATTAGAAATTTGAGTATACACGATGGTTTGTGTAACGGTACTAGACTTAAAATAACCAAATTATTTAGATATAATATTGAAGCAGAAATATTAACAGAAGAAAAAGTAGGTAATAGATTTTTTATTCCAAGAATTACATTAAATATAGGAGAATCTTCTTCATTACCGTTTATTCTTTATAGAAAACAGTTTCCATTAACATTAGCATTTTGCATGACCATTAATAAATCTCAGGAACAAAGTTTTGATTATGTAGGGTTATACATCAAAAGGCAATTATTCTCACACGGTCAATTATATGTTGCTTTATCACGATATAGAAATCCAGATAACATATATATGGGACGTTTCACGTCAAATCGATCAAGGCTCTCGCCAAAATTTGGGGACACTTACAAAACTGATTTTTTGCTGAAAAAATTTGTCTTTCCAAGTACTTTAAGATGTTATATGGCAGAATTCATAAATCCAATATGGCGCCTGGATGTGTAAAAAAAATCAAGATTCATCCAATAAACTACCGCCAGTGAACATATTATTGATGAATCCCCCTCCAAATGACCTTAATAGGGCTTTCGAGATCGCTGTTCATAAATCTTGTTATTTTCAGACGATTCAAGATTTTTATATAACTGCTTAGTAAACCATAAATCACAAAATTTGTATGCAAACAAAGATCAATGGTCGATTTTACAGACAAAACAAGTTAGGGTAGTCATTTCGTATGATTTTAAAGTCAATTAATCATAAATTTAAGTCAGTTCGATAGTATCGTATCACTTTGTGATCCTAACCTCAAAAGATATTGAGAAATCAGGACTTTATATTCATATCGCGAATTAAATTATTAGAGACTACTTATTTCTCATATTTTTGGGACTGCTAAATCGTAATTTAAAGTAGGTTCGGGGGGGGGGTCCAGAGTTTCGACGATTCACTATAAAATTGAAGTCAACTATAGATGTTTTTCAGTTCCACAAATGATAATGTAGATTGTTCTTAATTTCGAAATTCTAAATTACGAAAATCATATTTACAAATGTAACACTTCACCTACTATCGTATTAATGAAATTCGATGTTTTGGACAGTAGGTGAAGTGTTACATTTGTAAATATGATTTTCGTAATTTAGAATTGCGAAATTAAGAACAATCTGCATTATCATTTGTGGAACTGAAAAACATCTACAGTTGACTTCAATTTTATAGTGAATCGTCGAAACTCTGGACACCCCCCCCCCCGTAGGTTCGATAGTAACAAGCCACGTTCTGATACTAACCTCAAAAAGATTTTTTTAATCCTCGTAATGCTCGACATTCTTAACCTAAACACCAAAAAGACTTGACAGTAGCTATTTTTCCTACTAAATCGTGTAACAATTTAACAGCTTGATTTAATCAGTGCGCAGTCCAACCATTAAGAATGTCGAGCATTACTAGGATTAAAAAACATCTTTTTGAGGTTAATATCAGAACGTGGCATGTTACTATCGAACCTACTTTAAATTACGATGTAGCAATCCCAAAAATATGAGAAATAAGTAGTCTTATCGTAAGTAGATTTAATTCGCGATATGAATATAAGTCCTGATTTCTCAATATCTTTTGAGGTTAGGATCACAAAGTGATACGATACTGTCGAACTGACTTAAATTTATTGAAATCATCAATGAATTGGCAGCGGTTTTTATGGTAAACATCGTAAAGCGTTTTATAGAAGCTGAACGTATTGGGAATTGGCAGTGTCACTTGCAATGCGTGAAAAGTATGTTGCCATTTTTCCATGCTAGCGGACATCACTCGCATGCTAAATGTAGTCATATATATATATACATCATCCTATATTATATAGTTGTAAGGGCAAAAATTGGTTTACTTCTATTTTTTCATGGAAAAATAATGTTCCTAGAGTTTGAGACCGAATTATTCAAAAATAAAAAAGTTATGGAACATAGAAAATTCAAATATTTTCAAATTTTTGGTTAAAATTCAACTTTATTCATTTTTTTACTCAAAATCTTGAAACTTTTTGTATTGAACATTGATTGGAAAAAAGTTTGCATTTTACTTGTAGAATGTGCCAGTATTTATTTTATGACCCTTTTTGCAAGTCTGAGTGTCTGCTTCTTAGTATACCTTCATATTAGAAAAAAAAAGTGTGCGACACATTTTTTGTTCGACAAAGTTTTTTTTATTTTGTTTTTTAACAAACTGTAACACGCACCTTCAACTTAGACTGTTGCACCTTATTGAAAAAAGTTACATGCTTTTAAATATAAAAAAATATCAAAAATTGGTATTTTTGACCGGTTAGTGGATTTAAGAAGTTAATATTATTCATAAATTCCATATGTTATGTATCGTGTCACTGAATTTTGTCAAAATATATATTAAATGTACTCCAAACATTTATTTTCAACAGTATTTTATTGGATTATTGAATTTAAATTTAAGAAGACAAGAAAAATATGAATAGAGTGTATGTAGCAGTATGTGCCGCTTGCATCAAATATTCAGGAAAATAAATATGAATAAAATGATAAGCCAATTAAATACTGTTGAAAATAGATGTTTGGAGTACATTTTATATATATTTTGACAAAATTCTGTGACACGATACATAACATATGGAATTTATGAATAATATTAACTTCTTAAATCCACTAACCGGTCAAAAATACCAATTTTTGATATTTTTTTATATTTAAAAGCATGTAACTTTTTTCAATAAGGTGCAACAGTCTAAGTTGAAGGTGCGTGTTACAGTTTGTTAAAAAACAAAATAAAAAAAACTTTGTCGAACAAAAAATATTGTCTCGCACACTTTCTTTTTCTAATATGAAGGTATACTAAGAAGCAGCCAATCAGAGACTTGCAAAAAGGGTCATAAAATAAATACTGGCACATTCTACAAGTAAAATGCAAACTTTTTCCCAATCAATGTTCAATATAAAAAGTTTCAAGATTTTGAGTAAAAAAATGAATAAAGTTAAATTTTAACAAAAAATTTGAAAATATTTGAATTTTCAATGTTCCATAACTTTTTTATTTTTAAATAATTCGGTCTCAAACTCTAGGAACATTATTTATTCATAAAAAACTAGAAGTAAACCAATTTTCAGCGATTTTAAAATTTTGAGCTGCTCACTTCACCTGAAATATCCCATATATATTCAAGATATGATAGCATTAGAATCTGCATGGTTATTTATGAATATGATAAATTTGCAAAGTGCGGTTTTTTCACGATTAGGAGATCTCAAAAAACGTGGTCTGATATTTTTGCCGATATGACTATCAAACAGATTCTGATGAAGTATATGAAAACTAGCGGTGGACTGAACCACGGGCGTAGAATTTTTGATAGTATTATAGCAAAATGGATTTTATCCACTATAGCATTGACTGAAGTTTGTCATGAAATGGAGAAGTTTTGTAACGTTTCATTCGAGACATCGGAACAACATGTAGACACTCGTATTTCAAGAATAAAAAGAGACGCAGCAGATTTGCAGAAAACTAATGAATTTTTCGAAAAGTATAATCCATTTGTAGAATCAAAATTGGTAATGTCAAATTACTCTGGAATAATCGGTGATGAAAGTATAAATTGTTATAATGCGCGTGACGAAGGAATGAAATTATTACAGACCTATATTGGAAAATCATTTGGAAGTACGAAAGCTTCGTTAAAAAATAAAATTCGCTCTCTTCGCTTTATGACATCTAGCATAAAAATTCAAGATAACGACGTCATAATAAATCCGCTATTAATTTTTCAGCGAATTTCTTTGAATTGAAAGAACCAAGAAGATCTGAAAAATTATCTGCAATATGAACTCGCGCCATTTTCACTTTCTCTCTTTGATGAGAATAGAATGCGCAAAACGGCAAAATCGAGTTTTTATGAAAATTTTGCGTATTTATCACCGATTCCACAGATAAATGCAAATGATATTTATGTTCTAGACGGTGGTAGCATATTACATCAAGTTGTTTGGCAACGTAATATACTTGTCAAAGAAATTATTAATAAATACGTACGGTACGTAGAACAAGAATATAAAAAAGTAATAACAGTTTTTGATGAATATTCAGAAGACACAAGCAGCGGTTTAAGAACGTGGGAAAGATTGAGACGGCAGCGTAGCAATGTATCCCGAAAATTTTATTTTGATGAAAATACAAAAATCACTGAAAAGCAGGCGGCTTTTTTGTCTAACAATAGAAATACAACAGGCTTATTAACATGCTTTGCGTTGGATTGCAAAATGCTGGATTTGAAACCAAAAAATATCAGAATAAGATGCAGATATATTAATTGTTAAAACTACCGCAAATTTGAGTTCAGAAAATAATATTATCATGGTTGGAGAGGATGTAGATCCTTGTAATTTTAACGCAGTTAATTCCTATTACAAAGACGATTTTGTTTTTGAAAAAAGGAAAGAGGCGAGACATCCCGGGTAAAAAAATATATATAATTATATATAATTTATATATAATCATATATGGTTATATATAATATATATAATTATATATGACCATATATGAGTATATATTGAACTTGATCTTATATAAGTATATATGATCATATATACTAATATATGTTACCATATAGTCATATATTGTCATGTGTAACTATATATCTTTATATGTATGAAAAATTTTCGATGCTATATCACGCATTTATATATGGTTTTATCTGACAATATATGATGATATATACTCATATATAAGTATATATGGTTATACATGATCATATATAATGATTTTATATAAATATATATGGCTTTATATGTACATATATGATTATATATGCTTATATAAGGTCAAATTCAATATATAACCATATATGATTATATATAAATTATATATACCGCGTAAAAATTGAAGCTATTGCAATAACATTGCTACTATATTGGAAATTAATATCGCTGATGTATTGGCAATACAGATGTACAACAATTGAGCACCCGGATCGGATAACTCGCCGAGCGCTTGAAAAACGGTAAAAGTATTATCCAATAGCTCGCGGATAGGTCAAAAATTGAATTTGCTCAAATCGAAAAACAAAAAATATAGTCATTTCTGGCTCATTGAAATACACATTTTTTGTCTTTGCGGTTTTTCGATTGAACGCATACTTTTTGTTATAAAAATTAATTATTGATAAAAATGGCAGAAGATAAAATCAAGGTTTTTCAAAACTTACACTGCTGTAAGTCAGTGAAAAACAAACGAATCGTTTCGAAATTTGGTATACATACTAAGATGATGTTACCGAAGCCAACAAGTCAGTTTAAATAAACAAAAAATTATTTTGTTTATTAATATTATAGTTTATATGATCGAGCACGCACATACTGAATGCCGAAACTTCAGTGATAAAATGTGTGTTACAAAGTTTGAGCTAGGAAAAACTGTCAGTGGGAAAGTTGTTCCTTTATGAACAAAGAAATTTTATGCCAAATTTCAGATCGATTCGATAAAAAATGAGTGAGATAGGACGATAGAATGAAAGTGCAACTCCCACTTGGGCACGCGCCGCCGCGCGGAGGTACAGACGACAGCATTATGCATAGATTCTTATTTGTTTACGATGCGGCGTCGTATCCAGTGTGATTATTTTACGTTGTTTAGTGCGTATCAAAAGTTATTTGGAACCGTTTCTCATTCAAACTTTTGTACATTTTGACAAATATTTGTATATTTACAATACAGTTATGTAATTACATGTAAAAAGTTCATACACTTAAGAATGTCCCAAGAAAATAGTAATAATAATAGTGTTAGAAAAAGAAAAAGGTGTGAAAAGGACTGGAAAGAAAATAAAAATAAAGTTGCCAGAAATGAGGTATATATAACGACTGTAAAAAGTTTATAAAAAAATGGTTAAAAGTTCGAATTGAATAGACTAGTAAATATAACGTGACTGATTCGATATTGTCGGGACTGATTCGATTTTTTTTAGATATCGTAGCTGACCTAACTTAACCTTATACAAGTATCTTAACTATTTGATTTATATTTGAATCGTTGTTATAAACGTTATTACTGTTGAATAGTCTATGTCTCTGTGTGATAATAGAAGTATCGCGATTATTTAAAAAGAGAGTTCTTGTATCTGTATATTTCCCGTTATCTAAAAATAAATATATGTATATTTTGTAGGGTAAAGAATATATTTCGCGATCCAAGAAAGTGATCCCTGCTAAAGAATTCAAGCCCGTTACATCTTGCTGCAATAAAAACTGTTTTCGGACAATAGAAGCTGAGAAACAGCAAGGGTATTATAATGCATTTTGGGTTTCTGCAAGAAATTATCATTCTCAGAATATATTTCTTGCGGGAATGTTAACTAGGAAACCGATGAGTAAGATTGAAAATCAGGTTGTTTTGTGGGAGTATTTTTTTCGTTTTGACACAATCAATGTATCTGTATGTCAAGCGTTTTTATGCGCAGTCTTGAATATTATCAAAGGCAGAATTTCCACAATTCAACAGAAATTAAAAAATAATGAACCATTAATAGATAAAAGAGGAATGAAGAGAAAAATAGTTCTAACTGAAGAATTAAAAAAAATGATTGAAGAGCACTGCTTATCAATTCCTCATTCAGATTCACATTATCGAAGAGAAAAATCATCATTAAAATATTTTGACCATCCCGATTTAACTTTGAATAAGCTTTATGAATTGTTTTGTGAATATTATACTGCTAAAACTGGTGATTCAAATTGTCCTCTCGAAATGTCTACGTATACCAAGTATTTTAATAATAATCTCAATTTTTCATTTTCTAACCCACGCACTGACGTTTGCAATCTATGTTACGAACACAGAAATGATAAAACGGTTACAACTGAAATAGAAAATCACAAAAAAAGTATTGAAAGTTATAAAATATTAAAGAAAAATATGTTGTCAGAAAAAGATGTTTTATGTCTCGAGTTTGATTTTGGGTAAAATTTACCGCTACCTAAAATCCCAGTTTCTGATCAGTTTTACAAAAGATTACTCTGGCTGCATATTTTTAATGTAAATGTTTTTGGTGATCACAAAAGAAGTTACATGTATCTTTTTATGGAAGGCATCTTGAAAAAAGGGGCCAACACAGTATGTAATCTCCTTTTTCATTCGATACAAAACGAGCTTAAATTAAATTATTATAATAAAATTTACCTATTTTCTGATGCATGTGGAGGGCAAAATAAAAATTATTTAATTTTGTGCTTTTTATCTTTGTTATCTCGTAAATTGGAACTGGAAATTACTCACGTGTACCCAGTACGCGGACATTCTTATTGTTCGTGCGATCGAAATTTTGGGATGTATGGGCAAAAGAAAAAAAAGAAGGAAACAATCAAAACTGTTGACGATTATTGTGAACTCATCCAAAATGCAAGAAATGCACAGTTCACTATTATCAAAGAGTCTGAAATTGTAGTTAAAAATTTTGAATTACTTATTCCAAAAAAATTCAAAATTCCAAATAATTTACAAATAAGTAAGCCTGTAAAAGTGAAATATTTTCCAAATGGTCAAGTGGAACTATTTAACACGTATGATGGATTACCAAATGAGTACTTTCTAAGGTCTACTATTGTATTCGACGATTTGTTACAATCAGAAACAGCACCTTCAATCGGAGTAAATAAAGAAAAAATTAATGACGTTAATAGTTTAGTTAAGTATTTAAGTTCGACAGGAAAGGACTTTCTTAACTCATTCATACAATCAAGTAGTGTAAGAAGTAAAAAAGAACCGGTTAAAAAGGAAAATATTGTTAAGAATGATAAAACTGTTAAAGACAAGAAGACTGAATTAAAAGTTGACCATAAAGTCATTAAAAAAAAGCTAGATCCAAAAAAATAATATAAGAAATAATATATCTATATAATTCCATATAATATATTAAATAGATATATTTAAAATATGATTGTATGATTTCTTTATTTATATTCAATTTCCCTTATTCGAAAAAATGGTATGTAAACAAACCATACGGAATTGTTTGACACAATGCCAGGCGGCGGCGCGTGCACAAACGGGAGTTGCACTTTCATTCTATCGTCCTATCTCACACATTTTTTATCGAATCGATCTGAAATTTGGCATAAAACTTCTGTGTTCATAAAGGAACAACTTTTCCACTGACAGTTTTTCCTAGCTCAAACTTTGTAACACAATTTTTATCGCTGAAGTTTCGGCATTCAGTATATGCGTGCTCGATCATATAACCATAATATTAATAAACAAAATAATTTTTTGTTTATTTAAACTGACTTGTTGGCTTCAGTAACATCATCTTAGTATGTATACCAAATTTCGAAACGATTCGTTTGTTTTTCATGACTTACAGCGGTGTAAGTATTGCAAAACCTTGATTTTATCTTCTGCCATTTTTACCAATAATTAATTTTTATAACAAAAAGTATGCGTTCAATCGAAAAACCGTAACGACAAAAATGTGTATTTCAATGACCCGGACATGACTATATTTTTTGTTTTTCGATTTGAGCAAATTCAATTTTTGACCTACCCGCGAGCTGTTGGACAATACTTTTACGGTTTTTCGAGCGCTCGGCGAGTTATCCGATCCGGGTGCTCAATTGCAAGGCTATTGGCGCTATTTGCCTTGGGTGTTATTTCCAATGTATTGCCAATATCTTAAGATTTAATTTAAAAAAAAAAAAATTCTTGGGTGGATTCGAACTAGGAATCTTCGGATTACTAGACTTGCTCGCTACCCACCGAGCTAATTCGTTATTTCTGTCAATGAACGAAATGGAGGTTAAAAGTTGAAACAAGTGATCATTTGTTTTGAATTAGATTTAACCTCTATTTCGTTTATTGACAGAAACAACGAATTAGCTCGGTGAGTAGCAAGCAAGTCTAGTAATCCGAAGATTCCTAGTTCGAATCCACCCAAGAATTTTTTTTTTTTTAGAAAATTAAATCTTAAGATATTGGCAATACATTGGAAATAACACCCAAGGCAAATAGCGCCAATAGCCTTGCAATTGTTGTACATCTGTATTGCCAATACATCAGCGATATTAATTTCCAATATAGTAGCAATGTTGTTGCAATAGTTTCAATTTTTACGCGGGTAATTATATATAATTATATATAATTTATACACAAATTATATATAATTATATATACATTTTTTACTCGAGATAGATCGATGGTTCTGTAATAATAGTTTTTAACATTCAGAATTATCAAAGTATGTAGCCTTCTTTCACGCCGTATCGGGCTGTGACACAGTCTCTTCATTCTACAAACAAGGAAAAAACAAATTAGTAAAAGTATTTAATTCTAGTCATGCTCACCTTGAATTACTAGATGGTTTTTATAAAAAAATTCTCCACGTGATGAAATTGCTAAGAATATGTATCAAATAATTTGTTATATAGCAATAAAATGAATGTCATGCTTAACGAACATGGCTGTCAGCATTTTAAATGATCCACGTCTGAACCAGACAACATGCCTATAGAGTTTATTTGCAATTACAGCAATGGTTGGTCAACGACAACGATGTAACCCTGTGGGGGTGGAAAATTATAGAGAATATATGTTAATGCCAGTTTATAGTGAGGAACCGTTGATATCCGACGAAATAATAAAAAAAAACCGCTGCCAATTCATTGCCCCGTAACTTTCTCAACCTTAATTTGTTGATTCCTTTAATTAATTTGTAATAACAAAATTTATAATTTTTTAAAAAATTTATTGCATAATTATAATTAAATTAATTTTTAATAACAAAATTTATAATTTTTTAAAAAATTTATTGCATAATTATAATTAAATTAATTTTTAATAACAAAATTTATAATTTTTTAAAAAATTTATTGCATAATTATAATTAAATTCATTTATGAATATTAAAAATTGTTAATTTTTAAATTTATTTATTTATTTATTATTTATTTATATCAAATTTATATAAATTTTGAGCTGATAAATAAAGTTATCATTTAAAATAGAAGTAAAATATCTATATTTTATAATAAAACAAATAGCTATCACGATCTTTTTGTTATTAACAAAAACGTGTTTTTTTTTTATATTTCATAATTCATATTTTTTAAGAAAAAAAATTTATATTTATCATTGTTCTTTTGTTATCAATAAAAACGTGTTTTTTTAAAAAAGTTCATAATTCACAAATAAATTATAATAATGCAGAATATAATGCATTCATAATGCATAATAGACTATAATAGATATAATTTTTAAACATTTTAATTCATTTTGTTGGTTGGTTTTTTAAAAATTAAAAAAAATCATCGAATGCCTACTCAATGATGTTTCCTCATTCCACACCACCTAGCGGTAGATATCACTGCGCGTTTTTTAAAAATAAAATATAAATCTTTTTTAATTTAGAGATTAAATTCATTTTTGTAACACATGAATGATTTTCGGCGTTTTCCTACATAAAAATATGTTCTAAAAAGTGACTTTTTTTAACTATCGTGTAAAGAAATTCATTCTCTCCCTCTGCTCTACAATTATGTAAAATCGCGAAAATGAATTTAGCCTTTCTTTTTAGGTTCAAAAACGCATAAAATCAATATAAAAAAAATAAATAAAACCTTGAATTTAATGTTATCCCCATTTGTATAATATAATATTTAATTTTCTTTCTTTTTTTTTTCCGAGGTACTAAGTGAATCTTCTTAAGCGCCCGTTCTTTCTTTGAAGATTTAACAAGAAGGCCTACTAAGACCATCACGAAGTATCGGACTTCGTGGTGTGAGGGATTCGTACCCCCTAAACACCCAAAACCTATCCCTAATACATACTGCACTACACGCTACCCCGATCGGAGCGCCACCTACTCTTATACTATTTTAATTATTCATCAGTTTTGAATACTTAAACTCAAAAATTCAATCTTGAAAATTGAAACATATTACATTTTGACGCCAATACTATATACTTTTATAATATACTGATGATAACATCATTGGAATTATGAGTTTAAAAAAAAAACACACGTTTTTGTTTTTGATGATAACTAAAGAACCGTGATAGATAGAAACTTATTTTTTTAGAAAATATAGTTATTTTAATTCTCTTTCGAATGCCACCCACCCCATTCAGATACATAGAGCCGTTCTCGAGAAATTACGATTTTTAAAAAATGTCAACAAATTTTTAACCTCAAATATCTCTGAAATTTATGGACCAATCATTTTGCCCAAAGAACTCGACCGAGAACTATAAAAAATCTACCTCTAAAAGGAATTTTGGAACTATTAAGTCAATTTTACTCTTGTAATCGTTGGACATACAAAACTTATTTTTTTTCATTTTTCAATTTTTTACTCAAAATCTAGCCTACAGAATGTATTCAAATTTTAACAAATTATAGCTATTTATATTCTGTATTATCATGATTTTTCTCAAAAAAATTGACCGTTAAGTTTAGGAGTTATAAGCTTCTAAAAAAAAAATCACGTTTTTGTTAATAACAAAAGAACCGTGATAGCTAGAAACTTTTTTTTTTTTAGACAATATAGGTATTTTAATTCTCTTTCGAACGCTACCTATCAGATTCGAATAAATCGATCCTATCATTAAAAAAATCAAAAAACAGTTTTGATAAAATCGAAAATTTGAAAAGAAAAACAAAAACGCATCGCCCCAATCAAAAAACAGATTTTTAATCCGCCATTACGCAAAAAAAACAAAAAAAATGAGACCTGTCCGGTCAAAATCGACCGAGTAGAAGCTGAAATCCAGGCGCGCGCACACACACACACACACACACAACACACACACACACACACACACACACACACACACACACACACACACACACACACACACACACACACACACATACACACACGCCACGCACACGCACACGCACGCACGCATGCACGCACGAACGCACACACACACACACACACACACACACACACACACACACATACACATATCCATACAGACATTTTTCAAAAGCCATGTATTTTCATTCCTAACACCTCGGAACACAATTATAACATGTTTTTACAATAACTCAAAAATTTACTATCACAAAGCTTCCTCAGGAGGAAGCAAAATTTACTCTAGTTATTATACGACAAAGAAAATAATTTTTAAAAATACCAACATTTTAAATATCAAATATCTCAAAATGTAACAATATGATCTGGATAACATTTCACACAGGTATTAACTATATCGCATACAATATAGTACGTCTATTAATTTCGAACTGATGCATGAAGCCGTCATTAATAAATTATAATTTTGAAAAAAATGTAAAAAAATCTTAATCTTAAATATCTCTAAAAAATCATAAGCCAATTGTTTTACCTAAATAACTTGTAGGCTACATATATAAACTCTGCACTACTCAAAATTTCCATGTGATTGAACCAATTTCTCTCTAGTTATCATGCGACAAAGAAAATGACTTTGTAAACTACCAACATTTTAAGGAGGTTTGATACCGAAATGAAAAAGGTTGCGTCATTCCAAAAACTAAATATTGTTGTTCTTCGATTGATTTTCTATTAGTGTGTGAAATTTCAGATCGTTTGTCAACTCGGTTATGAAATTATTCAACTTCAAAGTTCAACTCTTATACACGGGCTCTTATGGAAGTGCCTTAATAAAACACAAAACACTTAGGATGCGATTCTTTAAAAAAGGTTAGAGCGAATCAAAAAACTACAGGCAATATAGCAAATATACAGGAGAATGTTTATACGCAATCTGTCTCTCCCCTCTCTCCCCCTCACCACTCTCTCCTCCTCTCTCCCCTCTCTCCCCTCACGCCCCTCTCTCTCCTCTCGCCACTCTCACCCCTCTCTCCCTCTCTCCACCTCTCTTGCTGTAGCAGAATGCTTTCTGATACAAAATTGTTAAATTACATAAAAATTTTTTTTAATTTATATTCAAATGTAAAATTGTATTTTTTCTGCATATTTAATTTTACATAAATACGTTATTCAAAAGTTTATATGAAATTGTATTTAAAGACATTTACGGAATAAAAATCTTAATTATTAAATTACAAATTAAAAAAATTAACGGATCATCAAATGCTATTTATTAATCAAAATGGACAAATGAATTTCTGTCAAAAACTAGAATAATGATGATTAGAAATAATTCATTTTATTTACTGTAAAAATTTCATGAAAAAAAAATTAAATTTTAAATATAAATATTATTCTTTTATAAACCGACTTAATGTTATTCGATTCAGACAAAAAAAATATCAATGGATAGGAACTCAAAAATACTTTCAGAAAATGTTTCTACTTCCAACCTATTTTTAAACCTCGCATCAAAAAATATTTTTTTCGATTTTTTCATACTTTTCTTTATTTTTTTAACAGACTTAATATTATTTGATTTGGACCAAAAAAATATTCATAAATAGGAAATCTTATTCTTTTTAACCAACTTAATATTATCCGATCAACTATAAAATTGAACTTGCACAACTTCAAAATGAACTTCATGTACCTGCCAAAGATGAACTTGATATCTCTTTCCAGTCTCGAGTTATGATGCCGACAAAATTACACACATACACACACACGCACACACACACACACACACGCACACACACACACACACACACACCCATACACACATACAGACATTTTATAAAACAGGTATGTTTCGACTCAGGGAGCTCGGATATATCGAAAATCATCGAAATCTCAGAGTCGAAAAATTTCACCGGTACAAAGCTTTCTCTTCGAGAAAACAAAAAGGGGCCATAGCTGAGATGGGAATATAGTACTATTTGTAACTGAGGAGCGACTTTTCTCCGTTATTACATAATGAACTATTTGGTCTTTAACCCTTTCGTACCGAGACCTCATTCCCGGGGAAAAAGTGACTTTTTTTTGTATACTATAATTGTGGAGGCTTTAACTAAGATCAATCGACAGTTTTTTTTCTCCAAATGGGTCCTGGAGGACCCATACAACCTATACCCGCCAATAGAATTATTTTATTGAACTCGAATAGTAATAAATTCTTAGTACGTTGTCTCATTAACAAGATCCATCACTCAAAATAAAAAAAAAATAACCATTAACCATCTTTTATTCTAAAATAAATCATTCAAGATCCGAATTTTCGTCAAATCCCAATTTTCATTGCCGAGCCCTTTTTTAATGTACTAAACGAAACGGAAGAAAACAAAAAAAAATTAATTTTAATGACCAGAGGGGCTTCCCCTTGAATAAGAGATCACGACTAAATAAGTAGATTTAAAAAATATTTAATTTTAGATTTCTACAGCATGTTGAACAAAGTGGGTCCTACAGGACCCATATGGTACGAAATGGTTAACAAAGGGTAGTCTGATAAGTTTTATGTCATTATGATGACATATTTCATCCATCCAAAATCTTTTATCGTCTATAATAGATTTATCAATTTTTTTTATCAAAAAGCTCTGTTCTAAAATAGCTTCGTCAGCTGCTCTGCCATCATAAGCTTTCCTGACAAATAATATTAGTTAGTAAATGTTTAGCAAAAAACCGAAGACATATTCTTTGAAATTTCTTGTATTTTTTAATAAATTATTTTTTATTATAAATTATTATTTATATAATTTAGCTTGCGTATGTGTTTTCGGCATCCGCTGGCCAGCAACTCTTGCTTTGCTCGGGCCGAAAATACTGCGATGCCGCAAACTCCTACACGCACGCTCAACGCCACGCGCTGCTCACAGATGGCGCGCGAGCGAACCAAAAAGTAATAATATGGCTGCGCGCTGTCGTCAGCTGACAGATCCAACTCGTTCGACGTTTTTTTAGAATTCCGGACAAATTAGTGCTACGAACTTTCGGCCGGACATGAAGAAAAATAGTACATGCTACTCGGGCATAAAATAGATCTGCCGTTGTAGCTAAATATACTATTTCTTCGTTATTTTGTTCCAAAGATGATATTACACACGTATTAAAAGAATGCCAAAAATGCCCAAATGAAAGTGGTTTTAATTCGGAAGTAATCTCGTTAACAGAAGTAGATCACTGTGATGAAATAACTTATAATATTTAGAAAATATCAGATTTACTAAATAAAACTGATACAATAGAACATTTTTTAATAGAATTAAAAAAGCTGGCGCTCACTGTAAGCGCTCATAAAATGATCTAAGAAATTCAGCGTGTTGCAATAAACGAATATTAAATTTAGCAAAAAATAGTAAATCTCAATTGGTTATACATGTAGACTTTACAGAAAATTGGACAATCTTACTACAAAATGAAATTCAAAGCTAACATTGGAGTAAAAATCAAATATTCATATTTACGTCAGTTTCTTATCATGAAAATGATACAATAATCAGTTATGTAACCGTCAAGTGGTGATATGAAACATGATTCTTCTCATGCCTTAATGGCTATAAATCTAATTATAAAAGATTTGAGGGAAAAGCACATTTCGCAAGAGATAGAAGATATTACAATTATATCAGATGGAGCTACGTGTCATTTGAAAAATGGATATAAATTCTATAAACTTTAAAATTCAATAGAATGTAGAAAATGGGTATTTTCTGCAACAGGTCATGGAAAAGGTTCATGAGATGGTAGTGGGGGAGTTAATTAAACTTTATGCCACAACCCACAATCTGTCAAACTATTATTCGTCGATTAACATCCTCTTTCTACAAAAGGATGATTTGGAAGTTTTCCGTCATACTAAGAAAGTAGAACGGGATGAACGTGCTAAAGAAATCAAAGGAATATAAACATTGCGCTGATGGAAAAGTGAACAGAAAAATATTTACACTACTAAAACTGCGAAGCACGAATGGAAAAGGTTACAATGAAACAGAGGTTTTTGAATAAGTAAACAGTAAGAAATAAACATGAAAAATCGCTATGAATTCACGTATAATTTATCAAGAAACCTAATATCAATATATTAGTAAATGGGATAGTAAATAGATAGAGAAATGGCATGATTTTTTAAAACAACACAAGTGAACAGCATAGAAATCGAAAAACCGCTGCTAACTGAATTGGCAGACTGCTTTCTCAAAGAGTATCTTAAAGAAATAGAAAATGTAGATAAGAAATAAATTAAAAAATCTATTGATTTCTATTATTATTATTTTTTTTTTTTTTTTTGAAGCAAATTCTGATTATTCATAATTTTTATAAATTCCTTGAGCTTTAATTTTATTACTTTGACAATATTTCCACAGATATTCATTTTCTATAAAAAATCTGATATTTTAATTAAAAATTTGTTCACTAGACCTATTACTTTAACACTTACTGTTTGCTTTAAGAAGGTGTAGAATACCGATACCTACCGTACTGGCCGGACAGCAGTAATTCGTTATAACTCGATAGTTACCACGATTAATGACTTATCCAAATTCACTTGCCCTCCGTAATGTTTAAAGGTGCCCAGAAATTTTTAAAGTTGTTCTTGGAATTTTTACTCCAAACTTTGCAGAATGATAGATAATTACATTACGGGGGGCAAGCGAATTTAGATAAGTCATTAATCGTAGTAACTATCGAGTTATAACGAATTAATAGAGGTCGGTATTCCCCACCCCCTTAATGTAGCTTTAGTTTTGAATTTATTGATTCAGACAACAATGTTGACATCTAATTTATTTATCTCAAAAATAGAGAATTTGATGGCGCGATTATTAACCACGGTGTGCAGGAAGCAACTTTAATTCAAAGTAGAATGGCAAAAAAAAAACGAGACCGGCAGAATTAACTCTAATCGTTAGTAGAATCATAATACATTTTGCAGAAAATCGTACCTGATCGTTTTATTTTTTGGAACGAATCGAATCTTATCTCCACAAGGTCGCGCAAACCTTTTTTCGATTTTCATCAGGCTTATTATGTATCATATTTATGCCGTGCGTGCGTGCGTGCGTGCATGCGTGCGTGCGTGTGCGTGTGCGTGTGCGTGTGTGTATGTGTGTGCGTGTGTGTGTGTGGGTGTGCGTGTGCGTATGCGTCTGCGTGCGCGTGCGCGTGTGTGTGTGTGTGTGCGTGAGTGCAGAAGATATCTCAAGAACGCATCAATCGATTTCGATGTGATAAAGGTTATTCTCTTCGATTTTGATGCCGCTTTAAATCCACAATAGTTTTTAAATGTTTAATGTTTTTTTTGTATTATGATCAAAAAACGATTTTGAAATTTCAATTTTTCTGATCTTTTTATATGATAGGGAAATTTTTTCAATTTTTTGAAATGCATTTGAAAGGACATTAAATTACCTACATTTTCTTTTTTTAAACATTTGAATATCTATTGTTCTTCATTTGTTGTTAAGGTAACTGTATCATTTTCTGCCCTAATTTTTATCTCAGAAACTATTAGAATGCATCGAAGAATTTAATAATAAAATAATTACATCTTTCTTAGGTTGTGTATCGCCTCTTAAGAGAAAAAAACTTATTCGTGAAACATCACTTCAAAATTACGTAGAAAAGAAAAAAGAATATACTTTCAACGTTGTCTAATACCCTCGATGTGAAGTGGAACAATGTTTATGACGTTTCTATAAAAGCAAACGAATCAACTGTATCTCCCGTTGTACGGAATGGGTACCAAATGTAGGTTTAGCCTTGCAAAAGTCTTCTACGGTATCAGAAAAAATAAAAATTCTAACTTCGCTACCCTCATCCTTGACTAATAATGAAATTTATTTCATCCTTATTTTTAGACATAACAATATACATGATAGAAAGAGCGAAAACTCTTGTACGAGAAAAAGGAGTGTATTAGGAACCAGAACCATACACAGGCCATCCAATTTATGAAAGCACCGAAAAAATTGTTATGAAATATTATATTAATGACGATTTTAATTCTTCAAGGCAGAGTCATAATAAGAGTGACGTTATAACCGTCAAAATAAATGATAAAAAAGAGAAAAAAATTTAATGTTCACTCGAAGTTTGAAAGCAACGTATAAAACATTTAAAAATGATTATCTCGAATTGAGAATTGGTAAATCGAAATTTTATAGTTCGCGACCAAGATATGTCTAACTAGCCTCATCAAAGAAGTTTGTATCTGTATCTATTGCGCACATTATGATTTATTTCTTATGAGCTTAATTAATTTCAGAGGGAGTAACGTTACAGAGTTGGATGAAATTTGGTCACAAATAATAAACGCAACAATGTGTTGTGAGCCATCTGATTTATGTTATTTACAAGAATGTAACATTTATCCAGGTAGTAAGGGAATTACGATTCAGATTCTAAAACTGCAAGATATAGAAGGGACAGAAGAAATTTGCATATGCTTTGTGGGTTAATGGAAATTTGATTAAAAAAACACTGTCAATTTCAGAAAGAGAAAATGCTAAAAAATACCCACATCATTTAGTTCTTCAAATAGACTTCGCCGAAAACTTTCTGTGATTCATAATAAAGCTGTTCAAAGAAATTATTGTGTTATAAATGATCAAATTTCTATTTTCTCAGTAGTGTCTTATCAAGGGGATACGACACAAAGTTTTGCAGTCATAAGTGATGACCGAAAACATGATTCAGCGTATGCTTTGCTAGCAGTAGATAAATGATAACCCACTTGAAAGAAAATTGTTGTGTATCGGGCGGCACCGCTAGCCACTTTAAAAATCGCTTTCAATTATATGAATTAACCTTTAGACTGCCGGGATTTGAACCTTTAAACGGCCCTTTAGAAGTGGCCAAATTAGTGTCTTGTATCACGTATCAACTATATATAAAGTTCATGTCAGAGGTCGAACCTATATATAGGCTTTCCAGCAGGATACGGTAAAGAAAAAAATTTTCTATTATAGAATTCTTTTACGCTTAAAACTCGATGAAAGTATCATATTATTTAGGTTTTCGGGGTCGCTGATCACGAATCTGAAGTCAGATTTGATAAATTCTTGTCAGGGAGCCCCCCCCCCCCAAATTCCCCTATTTTTGAAGCTCGGTGAATATGTTACTCCGGGGGTTTTTGGGGCAATCCAGATTGGCAATTTCACCAAGTTTTAGAAATATATAAAAATTGGGGCATTTGGGGGGGGGGGGGTATTTCGGGCCCTATGAAGTAAATTTGTCAAATTTAACTCCAGATTCGTGATCAGCTACCCCGAAAACTCCCGGAATACTATTTTTCACAAAAAAAATATTGATTTTCCTCTAAAGCCTATATATAGGCTTTCCGGCAGTCTAAAGGTTAAAACGAGCGCCATATGATATAAAATGTTTCTTCTCTGCAACTGGGTACGGCAAAGTAGTTACATATGGTGTGGGTGGACTTATAAAGCATGATGTTACTTCGCATAATCTTCGAAAGCGCCATAAAGAATCAATTCAAAATGCTAATGATTTTGTAGCGCACGTTCAAAAATATACAGATGCAATTAAAATAATACATTTACAAGACATTGACGTAGAAGAATTTAGCAAAATAAAATATGTTGATTTGCTTGCTACTCCTAAGTATCCTGGAATAAAAAAAAACTCATTTATGAATTAAAGAAACATGTACTGATAAAGTGCATTGTTTTACAGCAAACACCGCTGATCGTCCGCTTACTGAAGTAAGAACAATAAAACACAAAAACAATGGTAGTTATAAAAATAAAAAATCTAAACAACAAAAATAAAAAAATAAAATACTTCGAGCGTATAAAAGCATACAAGGAGATGTGTGTATAGGTCCACGGATTTTGTACATACCTCGTGCTTATGCGTACCTGTGTATTACTTATGCACAAAAATAAAAACCTTTATATTGACTGTTATATCATTGACTATATATACGCGTTAAGCGTGAAAAATTTGTTTATGTGTTATCTCATTAGTGATCGCTATCCCAGCGCAAATGCCGTTAATCTCACAAATATTTCTAGATAGTTATTTACGTCCTCTATTACGACAGAAAAATAGAGGGGCCGTGCCCCCCTGCGTGCCTTCGGCCCGCCAACCCCCCCCCCCCCCCCCCTCCCCACCCACACACACCTGCTCCTCGCTTCGCTCGTCGCCCCCCTCCCTATGTAAAAACTTCGTTTTTACATAATAGGCACGACCACAATACTCAGAAGAACCTTGATAACTTTACAATTGTGAAATTTGTGACATTTTGTTTTCATAATTTGTATCATAGGTATAAATATAGTTGCAGTAAATCTTAAATAAAAATAAGTATGCGTTTACTTTAGTTGTGGTAAACTTTATTCAGTTTTAACGAAAAGTGGACGCTAACTGCTCCCGCGACGCGTTGCGTGAAACGTTAACTATAAGGAAAAAAAAAACAATTTTCGCGGGTGTTCCTAACTACATGATGTATACAACTCCATTTATGAAAAATACTTGCGGGTTGCGGTGCACACACATATACTAAAACGGCGAAAGGGAGAGGAGCAGAAGGAAAAGGCCCAGCACTAAGACTAAAGCGGCATTCTCAGCCACAGCAATCTAGCTATTCTTTTCTGCATTTGCGCCTTGACGTTAGCGCCACAAGCATCAGCGGCCGCGCGAAGTTATCGCAGCTGACGGCTGCTAGCCTGCTATACCTGTGTGTGGTCGTGTGCGGCGTTCACGTGCGCGCGCGCTTGTGTGTGATATAAAAAATCGCAGTGCCTGCAGGCTCTCGGCGTTCCCAGCGATGACAGCGGCTGCTGTAGTATGGCCTCCTAGTGAATGTCATCCGTCTCGTCGTGTTCGTCGGTTGATGGTGACTCGTAGGAAGGCAGCGAAGTCAGTGGCGGAAGCAGATTTCTTGGTAAGTCCTTTCTCGTTCCTAACCTCTTTGATGGGTGGGCTGATGATACTTTTCTCTTGTTGCAGGTATCTGGGGCAGCAAGAGAAGATAACGACGAGAACTGCTGCAGACTGTCTCTTGGCTGTGATAATGTTGTCTGGGTATTTACTTATTAGCCATATGTGGTTTTTAGGTGCCCAATGCTCAATGTTTGGCTCCCAGATTAGTGACAGTGTTATCTACTGCTTTTGCCTTGGTCGACCCTCAGGTTGAGGATATCTCTAGCAATGGAACAACAAGTGAAAGTCTCCATCGGTTCTTCTCGTCTACCAGATGATGTGGCCACCACGTTATATCATCCTGACCAACAAACCAGTATCCTTGAAGCAGCGCCAACCTGAACCGGCCAGCCCTACTTTATTGCCTCTGTAGTTCCAGCAGTGCTTTAAGAGTGTCAGTGTTTTAGGACGTGAGGGGATAGGTAATAAGAACTGGAGAAAATTTTAAAAATGCAGTGACTGTTTAGATACGGTAGGGATAGGTAGTTAATATTGAATAAATTAATTTATAAGTTTAGCTAGGATATAAGAACTCGCCTCAGGAGGTTTATTGTATTTTAATACTTGTTAATGTATTTACAAAAAGAAACTCTTATGTACGTACTGTATTTAATATAGATATTGTAACATGCCAAATTGTTCTATACAAAAAATGTAATGTATATACTAGCGGACTCTGTTAGTCTTACAGTGTGCTAGAAAATAATTAGATAGGTAAGTCTTGCAGACTACTTAATGAGTCTTCCTATCTAATTATTTTGTAGCACACTCTAAGACTGACAGAGTTAGCTAGTATATTCATTAAATTCTATATATATGACATTTTTCCACGTTACAATATCTATATTAAATACAGCAAATACATTTATACACAAGAGTTTCTTTTTGTAAATATAATATTACTTTAATACGTATATACAATCAAATTCTGTTAAGTAATAAGCGAAAATTTATTATAAAGTGTATTTAGGCGTTTAAAATTGTTTTTCTGGATCTAGTGATCAAGAATTGATTGTACATGAAAATGTTATATGAGAAAAAGTTTTGTTTGTTATTATAAATTTTGTATTTAACATTTTCTGTAAAGTCAAATTTTGTTGAACAATAAGTGAAAATCGACTATTGAACGTGTATTTAAGCATTAAAAATAGTATTTATAGGTCTAACTCGTCAGGAATTGATTGTACATAAAAATGTTAAAAAAGAAAAAGTTTTCTTCCACGATTATCATACTCTTTTATATTTAACATTTTATGTAAAGTCAAATTCTGCTGAATAATATGCGAAAAATGGTCATTTTATCTGTATTTAAGCATTAAAAATCGTTTTTATAGGCCTAGCTCATCAGGAGTTGATTGTGCATGAAAATCTTAAATGGAAGAAAGTTTTTTTATGATGTTATCTACAACTTTTGTATTTAACATTTCTGTATAAAATCAAATCCTGTTAAGTTATAACTGAAAATCGACCATTTTAGGTACGTTTAGGCGTTAAAAAATCGTTTTTTTTTTGGATTTAACTCGTTAGGTATTGATTTTACATGAAAATGTTAAATGGGAAAAAGTTTTGTTTAAATATTATCTACAACTTTTATATTAACATTTTTGTAAAAAATCAAATTCTGTCAAGTTATAGCCGAAAATCGTCAATTTTTTGTCTTTTTTGCCGTTTTTCGTAGTTGTCTTAACAAATATTGCTCGTAGCAAAAAATGTCCAACAGGAAAAAAGTGTCTGTTAATTAGTTTTAGCAGATAGGCCTGTAGATATTAGCGTAAAATTATTTTTTCTACATTGCATTTAATTTTGCATTTTGTTCAACATCAATTTATATTTTATATCTTATTATTACATTTTAGTAATTATATGATCTTTGGACAGTTTTATTGATTTCTTCGATCTTATCTATAGCTATTTAATATTGCTGTGTCGAATTAAATTCTGTTAAATAATAAGTGAAAATTGGCTATATAAGATGTATTTAGGCGTTTAAAATCGTTTTTATAGATCTAGATTATCAGGAGTTGATTTTACATAAATATGTTAAGGTGATGTTATATACCGACATAATTTTAAAAAGAGTACATCTCATGAAAATACCAATAGAATCATCCACAAAAAATTCTGAGTATAGTATTTACATATACGGAGCGCCTGACACACGTGTTTTTCCAAAAATATGATCAGAGTTTATTTAATTAAATAAAAACCGTACGGTCGGTAAGTAGGAATCTGCAATTGTCCTATTTTTAAAACGAGCACAGCTAACGAAAATACTAGTAGAATCGCTCAAAAAATTTTCTGAATATAGTGTTTACGTGTGCGGAGCGCCTGACAGTCGTCTTTTTCCAAATAAACGTTTGAATGTTGATTTAAAAAATATTGAAATCAGGGTATCACATCACCTTAAATAGAAAAAAGTTTTGTTTCAATGTTATATACAACTTTTATATTTAACATTTTTGTCTAAAGTCAAATCCTTTTGAAGAATATCCGAAAAACGCCCATTTTATGTGTATTCAGGAGTTAAAAATCGATGTTGTAGGTCTAAGTCGTCAGGAGTTGATTGTACATAAAAATGTTAAATGGGAAAAAGATTTGTATCAACATAATCTACAACTTTTGTATTAAACATTTTTGTGTAATCAAATCCTGTCGAGTAATAGCCAAATATTGACCTTTTTAAAGGTTTTTAACTGTTTTTGGCTGTTATTTTTAAAAATATTCGTGTCAGAAAAGTGTCCAACATGAAAAAGATGCGTATTTATTAGTTTTAACAGAATCATTTGTGGTTTTTTTATTTAAATTTAATTTTCGGCACATTATGTCCAAAAATCGTTTTATCAAATTTTTATTTACTCTATCATTTTGTAATTCGCAACCAATCCGGCTCAATATACGACCAGCTCTTTCCTATAATTAGACGAGTATATAAAAAAATGTTTGCACTGATATGTTCGTTTTTCGCTGAGATAATCCATAAACTTGATTACATACGAACGTACATACATACATACATCCTGCAAGAGGCTTAAAATCAACTAATTATGAGTGAAAAATAACTTTTATACCGTCAAGTGTTAGTTTTTGAGGTGCTACAATTTTCGCTCTGGCGAAAATATAAGGCTCTCCCGAGAATCGGTCATGCCTAAAAATGAGCAAAAAAATGAAGTTTTCGAGAAAGAAGCATTTTTCTAAAACATGCATTTTTCAGTAAAAAGTGCATAACTCTTGCATTTTTTTTTTTTTTAAATAACATAAAGGGCATGAAAGAGGGCTCAAAACTGAGTCAAACTATATGTTACACGCTTAAAAGCTTAAAAAACTCGTGAATCAGTAGCAGTTTGAAAATTACAGTGAAAAATTTTTGCTTCCTCATAGAGGAAGTTTTGTAACGTTAACAAAAATTTTCGAGATAAAAAGTGTTCAAAAAGATGTTTTAAGGCGATCTATGTCGATATTTGTTAATTTTGAGAAAATTTTGTGTGTGTGTGTGTGGGTTGGTGTGTATGTGTGTGTGTGTGTGTGGGTGAGTGTGCGTGTGTATGTGTAAACTCTTTATATCTCGGAAACGAATCGACCGATTTTCATCGGACAGACTATTCTCTTCGTCTCGCGAAAAGAATTTGGTAACTTGATGGATTTGAGTTTTTATTGATTTTCTTTTTTTTACAACCAAAAAAAGATTTTGAATTTTTAATTTTTTTTTTATTTTTTTATATCTTACGACCATTATTACATAATATAATGTACTTTTCTTGAATGGTATTCGAATTACCTATAT
Source organism: Torymus aiolomorphi (assembly GCA_036365515.1). Classification (NCBI taxonomy): domain Eukaryota; kingdom Metazoa; phylum Arthropoda; class Insecta; order Hymenoptera; family Torymidae; genus Torymus; species Torymus aiolomorphi. Next base: position 79,223,163 of record CM070876.1, read on the forward strand.
TTTTTTTTTAATATTTAAATTATCTTCACTCTGTCATTTGTTATTAAGGAAAACGTTTTTATAATTCATAAATTAATGTGTCAAAAAATATTTTATTTATCGACTTGAAATTTTAACCACTTATTAAACTCATTGAAGACTATATTTGGTTAAAATTTCAAGAGGTTATCTTCATTTCTTTTTTAGAAAAAAACTATTTTAGAAAAAATTTGCGTTTTCGTTGTCGCACGATAACAAGAGTAAAAATTATCCAATCGTCCTGAAATTTAGCACATATGAGGCGTTTCATGTCAACTGTCCCAGCGCGGCGCGCGAGCGCCACATCCCTCTATTTCTAATTCATGTTTATGATACTAGAATGTACCTAAAAAAATTATTTGATAAACGTTTTCGACGTATTTTTCCCTCAGCTTTCCAACGGTGTAGTCAGTTTTCCCGAAATTTTCCATTTTCACCTTCAAAAAGTACAAAACGTGTTATATCTCAAAAAGTGTATTTTTAATATTTTTTTTGACCCCCTAGATCGAAAGCTGAGCATTTTTTACGTAGGAAAGGATATTTTCCAAAGAGTGCCCGAAATGTTTTCTGCGAGAAATAGAACGCGAAAGAGTAGACGCACCGCCTTTCCTGCGCGCGGTACTACGGGTACTTACTGTATGATAACCCTTTATAATCTTTCATTCTTTACCTGTTCTTCTGGATTCTTAATAATGCTTAAAGTAATCATATTTTAACGCCAGAAGAGCTATACAACTGGGCTAAAGATTACTGCAAAGAAAAAAAACTTTTTTATAGCAGTAAAGAATCGTATAAAGAAATGGTTTTGAAACTAAAACCAAGACTAGACAAAGCTAAATCTATACGAGGCACGTTACAATACCATGCTATTATTCCGATAGATGAAAGTACATTAAAGCTCAAAAAAACCTCTCTGAGGTTTATCAAAGACGTTATCGTTCTGGATGATCACGTTATGATATCATTGGATGTAACATCATTGTTTACTAATGTTCCACAGGAACTAGTAATCGAGGGTTTAGAAAAGAGATACCTACATATGAGACACCATAATATACCATTGAACGAAATAATAGGGGCTTCGAGGTTCTTAATGAATAATACTTTTTTCAGTTTGACGATAAATATTATCGGCAAATTCATGGGTCACCAATGGGTAGTCCCATTAGTCCCTCGTTTGCTGATATAGTGATGGTCGATTTAGAGGAAACTTGCTTAGAAAAACTAGATTTTAAACCATTGTTTTATTACAGATATGTTGACGACATTATTATGTGTTTACCTAAGGGTAAAGTAAAACAAGTATTGGATGGGTTTAATTCGTATCACAATAGTTTAAAGTTTACACATGAGTTGGAAAAAAACAATACTATAAGTTTCTTAGAAGTAAGTCTGATCAAAGAAAATAATAGAATTATAACTGATTGATATCATAAACCAACTTTTTCGGGCAGATTTTTAAACTTTAATTCACATCATCCGATTTCTCAGAAAAGAGCAATGGTATACAATCTAGTAGATAGGACGATTTTACTTTCACACAAAAAGTTTTGGGAAAAAAACATCAGTCTGGTTAGGGATTTCTTAATCATTAATAATTACCCAAATAATTTTATTGAATATTATTTGAATAAGAGATTGAACAGAATCAAATTCAACAATAATAATAATAATAACAATAAAGAGTATACAAGGAAAGCATTATTAAACCTACCATATATTCCAGATACCTTTGAAGAGGTCTCTAATAATTTAAGAAAGTATGGCATAAAAACGGTACCGCAAATCAACAATAATCTTAGCAAAATAATAGTAAGAGGGAAAGATAAGCAAGATAAAAATGAAAATACTAACATTGTTTACAAGATTTCCTGTAAAGATTATAATGCGTGTTATATAGGAGAAAGTAAACGTATGCTTGGCACAAGAATTAAGGAACATATTGCAAATACTAAGAAAGATGATGTCAAAAAATTCGTAATTAACAATCATATTAAAAAATGTAAACACGAATTTGATTTTGATAACACAGAAATATTAGATACTGAAAGCTGTTGGAAAAAAAGAATAATCTCAGAAATGGTAAACATAAAATTACAAGATAACCCAATAAATATAAAAGAAGATACACAAAATGTAAGCAGTCACTATTCACAACTTTTATACAAAATAAGGGAAATCAGATAGAAAATTAATATAATTGTTACTATTGATTTGTTAGATATATTATAAGCATGATTGTAATATTGTCACTCGGGGCACTGCGTATCTGCGTGCGCATGATTTTGGGTAGTAGTGCGAGTGCAAAGGTGTAGTGTCCTGCAGTGGATCGTGAGATTTGAAATGAGTTTCTGTGTGTGTAAAAAAAAAAAGGAAAAAATTTTTTAAGGTTTGACTTGATGTATTTTATTATTTTATAATAGTATTGACCTTTGTTTTAATAAAATAGGACTTTTAACAGAAAATTCTTCTATTATTTATTTAATTAATAGTCAAATAACCCTGGTAGAAATTGTAACCAACCGTACGTATCCGTTCACCAAATCGCAAGGATTTGGCCAACCGTTTAACCAACAGTTAGCGATAAATACCGCTTATTTCGTCACGGAATCACCCTTGCGCTTGGTCAATGAATGCTTAATATTAAAAATCTTAAATAAAAATCATTTACACAACTTATTATTTAAATAAAACTCTCAAAATTTGTATTATTCATAGAATAATCAAAACCCACATATTAATAGTATTTTTCTTCAGATAAATATGGTTAAATCGGTAACGGGTATAGTTTTGTTTGTTCAAATTGAGGTTAGGGCGTGTTAATGTGTAGTGTGCGTGACTTTTTGACGTAAGTCAGGACATGTACAGGTGAATACTTACATTTTTTTAAATTTAAAAGTATCCTATATTTAAAATTTGAAAGAATCCTACATAAAAGGTATTCTACATTTAAAATTTGAAAGTATCCTACATAAATTCTTCGTACTCGTATTGCTCCGTTTTCTACACGGTGCTCCGTTACCATCTGACCTTTACAGTGAAGCAAAACCACGCGATCCCGGCAATCCCGTCACGTGACTCGTATGAGTCTGCGCAGTTAAATACTTTTACCTATACATAACACATGAACCTGCGATCGCACTCGTGTGTATGTAATATGTGTGTATTTATATGCATGTGTGCTTGTCTTGCGGAAAGCGGGATGCGGACAGTAATTTCGGAGCATAGCCCACGTGCTACGCTGTCTACTTAACCTTCAAATAAATTTACTCCCAACTTCATTCAAATATTTTTTTAATGCATTACAATAATTTTTATTATTGTTTATGTATCAAAATCTTTTTACATATCTATATTTCTTATTAATTTCTATTATTGTTTTATGAGTTATTCAATGTTTTATTATTGATTGATAGTCCACCAACCGTTGGTTAACCGTTGGTCAATATTTTTCTTATTCGTTGGCCTAAATTATTGGCCAACAGTTAGTAGATAAGCCATCCGAGTTGGTTTATTTTCTACCAGGGAAATTTTATAGATTATGACTGCAATGTACTGGGTAAATTGCTTTGTTATTACTTAGTTATTGACATCAGTATATCAGCTGCCATAATTTTAAATAGTATATCAGACAGCTACTTGTTTACGTTCCTTTTATTTACTTTGACTGTCTTTGCTTCTCTTCTGTGTTAATTTATTAAATTGTTGTGTTATTTTTATTAATTTATTACTGTGTCGTCCTAATTTATTCGATTTACGAAGGTGGAAATGTTTTCGTTAACATTTAGATTGTTTTTACCTAAGAAATCAGGTAACAATTATATTTATTTGAGGCTGATCTCTGTGCAAAGGTTTTATATATTTCACATTATTGGCTCTATTTTTGCAGAACGAAGAATGTATGTAGTATTTTGTATATGACGGTGTTAATTATTTAACAGAAATCTTTAGGTAAGCTCGACGTGCAGTTTGGATATTGTATGTTATACTTTTTGTTTATTCGTGACCTTGTATCTATTTTGTATTAATAAATTTCAGTGCTTGATAAGGGTAGCGAATCAGCTATCGAAACGTTGCACAAATAAAAACTACATCATTTTGAACTCATTAACATCGATATTACCTTATTTAAAACCTCTCTGAGTTCTGAGTATAAAATCTTCCCGAAAAAAACTGCGAAAACAAAAACCAAAAAATTATTTACACTGAAAAATCAACGTTAGTACAAGAGTTACTATATTGCTATTAATATTGAAATTTAATTTTTTTATAAAATAATTAATAAAATATTACTTTATGCATTATTAAGAATCCAGAATAACAGGTAAAGAATGAAAGATTATAAAAGCTTATCATACAGCTGCAACGAGGCGGGCGCAGTCCGCGCACTGTACCCCGTAGTACCGCGCGCAGGAAAGGCGGTTCTTCTACTCTTTCGCATTCTATTTCTCGCATAAAACATTTCGAGCACTCTTTGGAAAATATCCTTTCCTACGTAAAAAATGCTCAGCTTTCGATGTAGAGGGTCAAAAAAAATATTAAAAATACACTTTTTGAGATATTACACGTTTTGTACTTTTTGAAGGAGAAAATGGAAAATTTCGGGAAAACTGACTACACCATTGGAAAGCTGAGGGAAAAATACGTCGAAAACGTTTATCAAATAATTTTTTTAGGTACATTCTAGTATCATAAACATGAATTAGAAATAGAGGGATGTGGCGCTCGCGCGCCGCGCTGGGACAGTTGACATGAAACGCCTCATATACACACAAAAATACATATAAACATGAATTCGACTTTGAGTCAGTTAAGATAAAAGACATAGAAAGCGATTATTAAAAAAGAGTTATCTCCGAAATGTTATTCATTAATAGCACACCTAATACAATTAACAAAAAAGAAGATACACTGAATCTTAGCAGAGAATATAAATTTATGTTTTACTCGTTACGTAGATAATAATTTATATCTACCAGAGTTTTCTCTCTCTATTATTGTTTTTGTTTTTGTTTACGGTCGGTGCAACCACACTACTATATAAGTTCTGCGTTAATATATATATATATATATATATATATATATATTGTAACGCGTGCCTAGCCGCGATTCTAATCTACCGCGCGAAGGTAGTGAGCGCGCGCGCGCAACTCCCGCGCAGCCGAATCGAGGTGCGCCGCGCGTAGCGAATCGGTCTCGCGACGCGTATAATGCCCGTCATCCGTCGCGAAGCTGCTAACTTTTTCCCGCGAGAAAGAGGAGCCATCTTCGTGTCTGCCATCGCGCGTGAAACATCTCCTCCGTGTCTCTCCTGAGTTTACTTGTCTGCGCCGTCCTATCGTTCTTTGTGAGACCCCGCGAGTGTAGTGGAGGCGCCGCATATAGTGTACGAGCGAAAGAGAGACAGAGCGATCCCGAGCCGCGTGAGCCACACGAGACTGCGAGCGACGAGCCGGCAGCCAGCCCGCCTGCCGACCCAATACAGCGAGCAAGAGAGAGAGAGAAAGAGAGCGCAACTGCTTTGCGAGCGACAGGGAGCGAGAGAGAGTCGAGTGCACCGGCTGCTCCTTCCTAACGTAAGTTTTCTACTCTCCTCTCGCGGGTTTATTGTAAAGGCTCGCACGGAAATCGCCCCGTGCAAGCTTTCTGTGCCATGTACGTGCGGGTGTGTGTCAGCCCGCCGTACTTTAACACCGCGCGCGAGAATAGCAGCTTCGCCGCGCGCCGTATCGTTCGCGCGTTTGAATCTTAACGGTCGCGCGCGAACTAACTCATCTGTTCTAATCAGCACGTGCGTTGTGCCTGTAGTTATTAATGATTTTAATATACTGTGATATCTAGGTACTCGTCGCGTTGTTAATTACAACCTGTCCTTCTCCAGAATACCGCCGCCTCCGCGGGAAAACGACTCCGCCGGTCGTTTTCATATCTGAGCATAGCGGCCGCGCGCTTTACTCTTCGAGCGCGCGCTTTTCACTCAGCGATCCAATTAGTTGGAAAGCGAAGTTCGTGTGCGATCTTCGCGTTGTTTTCGGGATTCCAGGAGCAGATCCCGGGTAAGTCATTTTAGTCTGACACCCGCGGCACCGTGTTCTAGGGCATCGCTGCCCTGTGGCTTGTTGGGATTTTCCCTCACTAGCCATCCTGTTACAACTGGCGCCCAACGTTTTGGGGGTGGACAAGGACCCGCAGCGCGTACGTGATTCGCGGCGAAGCTTGGGGCGAAGAAGCTCAGCAGCGTAGCTGAGCGTAAGCTGCAAACAAAGGCTCTTCGTGCCGCAGCCCGTAGGCGCGTGTGTGCGTGTGCGTGACACAGCCGTGCTGTTGTGAGAGTTCGGTCGAGAGGTTAGGCAAGCGATAGCCAATAACCCTCGACATAGAGTGCCGACGAGGAGAGATCTTGATCGCGAAATTTTTGTACGTGAGTAATTTTTTTTAACAACTAAAATTTTTTTAATAACAATTAATTTTTTTAACGAAAAAAATTTTTTTTTTTTAAGCGATAATTAATTTTTTTAATTAATTTTTTCTCGAATCGAAAATTTTTTTTTCTCCTCTCGTATTTTCGATACAAATTATTCTTTAGTGGACGAAAAATAAAATTTTTTTTTCTTTGCTCGTGCTGTTAGTAGAAAATCGAGAGAAAGTCGGCAGGCACTCTCGGAACAAAAAGTTGACTGTGCGCCCGAGTAAAAACTCGAGCGCAAAAATCCCCTCGAACTTTAAAATTGTTTTTTAGTTTTCTAGGTGAAAATTGTATTTATTTTTTGTGTTTTTGGTGATATTGTCCGTTTTGACACACACACACACACACACACATATATATATATATATATATATATATATATATATATATATATATATATATATATATATATATATATATATATATATATATATATATATATAAATAGTTTCACATATATTTATTTTAAAATTACAAGTGCGAGTAGCTGAGCGTAATTAATTACAAATAGTAATTAATTACAAAAATAGCTTTTGTTCTTTTAGAGCCGCGTACGGGAAACCCTCGTGTGTTATCGAGGTTAAGAGCAACCGCCGTAGCTCTTAGAAAATAACCCGGGTTCGCGTTGAAAAAGCTAGCTCACGGGTTGAATAGGCAAACTCTCTCTGCCATCAATACAGATAGTACTCGTGCTAGTAAAATAAGTTCGTGGGGAAGCGCACAGCCAATTGACACCATGGCCCGACCATCGCAATTTGCGGAATCTGCGATACTCAATTGGGCCTATACACAGCCCGAAGAGGAAATAAACGAGGTCATGCAAGCTCTTGGCCTACAGCAGTCAGATCTGCACTCAGTAAATATGCTGACAGCGATCAAGTGGCTTATGGGCGATTATAGTGCCGCCGATTTCGTGCCAGAGCCGGAGCTGTCGGAGCACCAAGCGTTTGCTAAACGCGAGCAATCCCGAAGAGCATTCATCGACTTAACGTTGATGAACAAGTCTGGGTCGACTATTGTGGATCCCAATACTGACCCAGACCTTCCGCACCCGTTCATAACGCTCCTTGATGACCCGATAGTGATGCAGAAACTCTCGGAAACTCGAGAGAGCCTCGAGGCTATGTTCCGTCGGGTCATGGCCGAATGCTTATCGGCCTTGACAAAGAAAGGCACCGACGAGAACAAGGGGCAAAAGCCTAGCCCGCCGCCAACCAGAAAACCTAAGAAGAAGGGTAACTGGGAAAATAGGCGGCGGGAGGGCGGGCAAATTACAAACCAGCCAAGTGGGGGTAGTAGCTCGACCCACCAGGCTAGGCCGCAAAGTCCAAGAAATAACGGACCTCCACAAAGGCAAGATTACCGAAGGGAACCCAGATATGAGCAAAAGGGAGGCAACAAGCCCAATGCTGCCGGAAACCAACAGGGAAACGGCCAGGGGGGCAGGTAAACACGACCACATACCCGCCCCCAGCTCTCTCACCAGAGACCGAGGGTAACTCGGTCCAATCGTCTGGAGTGGAGAGCGAAGAAGTGCCCGTGATCAACCGAATGAAGTCAACCAAGGAACGTGCTCGCGATGGTGGCTTCAAGTAGGTGTAGCCGGTTACAGGCTACGAGCACTCTTCGATACAGGAGCTTCCTGGACTGGGATGAATTCTATAGGCCTACAGCTCGCTACGGCCTGTGGAAAAGAGTTAATCCCAGCTAGCGGCCTAACGGCACGGGTGGCAAACGGGCAAAGCATAGCAGTGGTTGGCTATGTGTATCTGCCCATGGTCGTGGCTGGCGTGTGCAAAGAAGTGCGAGTCGCAATAATGCCAGATCTAGATACGGAGTGCTACTTGGGGGTAAACTTCATTAAGAAGTTTAGCGCTGTCTTAGACCCCACAGATAACACGCTGCATCTCAAGGATGACGATGCAAGCGTAAAGTTAGAAGTAGCAGCCATAACCGCAAACAACACCGTGTCCATATCAGCTATAGTGTTGGCGGACCCAACAGAAGAACAGCGCAAAGAGGTAGAAGCTTTAGTAGCTCAGCTGATCGGTAGCAGCCTGGCAACACTAGGGTGTACTTCGTGGATCGAGCATGCAATAGACGTCGGATCTACAAGACCCATTAAACAGAAGTACTACCCTGTATCTCAGAAACTCGAGGAAGAGATGCACAAACAGGTGGAGGAAATGCTAGTCGCGGGAATAATAGAACTCTCGACAAGTGGCTGGTCAAGTCCAGTGGTAATGGTACGCAAGTCAAACGGGAAGTTCCGTTTCTGCGTGGACTTCAGAAAAATTAACGCAGCGTCAAGGCCAGACGCGTACCCGTTACCATACATGGAAAGCATCTTGCGCAAACTGCAGAAAGCGCGATACATCTCCACGTTGGATTTAAGCAGTGCGTACCACCAGATACCACTTAGTCCGGAGTCCAAAGAGACTACGGCCTTCACCGTGCCAGGCAAAGGGCTTTTCCAATTTACGAGAATGCCCTACGGTCTTTCGTATGCCGGAGCGTCCTTCCAGAGGCTGATTGACAAAGTCATCGGCCCCGAACTCGAACCTTTTGCTTACTCGTATCTCGACGATATAATAATAGTCACAGAGACATTCGAGGAGCATAAAGAGGTTTTAAAAAGAGTTCTGGACAGGATACAGGACGCGGGCCTCACAATAAATCGCGAGAAGAGCGTCTTCTGTCGCGATGAGGTCCAATATCTCGGGGTCATAGTAAATAGCGATGGTTTTAAGCCAGACCCCGAGAAAATAAAGCCCATTATGGAGTATCCGGTACCAAAAAACCTCGGTCAGCTGAGACGCTTCTTAGGAATGGCCCGTGGTATAGAAAGTTTTTATCGAACTTCGTCACAATTGCTGAACCACTGACCGAATTAACGAAAAAGGATCGGAAATATGAGTGGTCAACGGCACAAGCAGAGGCCTTCCAAAAGCTAAAAGCGCTAGTAGCTTCTGCACCGATTCTACACAGACCGGTATCTAACGCGCAGTTCGTGGTGCAAACTGACGCAAGCGATACAGGTCTGGGAGCGGTGCTATACCAAATAATTGACGGCGATGAAAGAGTCGAACTCTGAGCGCAGCCGAGAGGAATTATAGCGTGACGAAACGAGAATGTCTAGCAATTCTCTGGGCAATTAAAAAGTTCCGTCCGTATATAGAGGCCTACGACTTCAAGGTTATCACGGACCATAGCATCTTGAAGTGGCTCCGTGATCTCCAAAACCCGACCGGCAGGTTAGCTAGGTGGGCTTTGGAGCTGCAGAACCACAGTTTCACGGTCGAACATCGAAAGGGCTCGTTGAACAATGTCCCAGATGCCCTTTCACGGATGTTCGAGGAAGAAGAGCCAGCGGTCGCCGCGTTAGAGCTGGAGCGCGATACAAACGACCACTGGTACCTCAAAATCGTGAAAGAGGTTCAACAGCAGCCGCGAGACTTCCCCACGTTAAAGCTGGCGGGGGGAGACTGTACAAGTACAACCCTAATGAAGTCATAGACAAATCTCTCGGCGACGACGATGCATGAAAGTTAGCAGTCCCTCACGAAAAGCGACGCGAAGTACTGAGAGAATGCCATGACTTTCCAACTGCTGGGCACTTGGGCCGCGAGAAAACTCTAGAGAGAGTAAGGCGGAAGTATTATTGGCCACACATGTCTCGAGATGTGGCCTGATACGTGAACCAGTGCCAAATTTGCCAGCAGTGCCAAGTCGAACAGCGCGCTCCAGCAGGATTCATGGGACGTCATATAACACAGTCCATGGCAAATCGTGGCCAACGACATTATGGGACCACTCCCTAAAACCAAGCACGACCTCGAATACATTCTCATCTTCTAGGACCTGTTCACACGCTGGATCGAAGTAATTCCGATAAAAAGGGCAGATGGCAAATCGGTGATAAAAGGGCTCAACGAACGAGTATGTCTGCGGTTCGGAGTCCCCGAGGTGTTTCTCTCCCATAATGGGACTGAATTTAAGAATGCACCCTTAGAGGCATTCTTAAAGGAGGGAAACGTGCATCACACGTTTACACCACCATACCACGCTCATGTCAATCCCGTCGAGCGTGTGAACCGAACGGTGAAGACCATGATCATGTCTTACGCTGAGGAGAATCACCGGTCCTGGGATGAGCATCTGAACGAGCTGTCGTTCGCGTATAATACGGCAGAACACAGCTCTATCAAGATAAGTCCTGCCATGCTCATTTATGGCCGACAGCCTGACCTACCGAAGACACTAAGGCGGGAGGAAGACAGGTTAGCAGAAGAGCAAGGGCAGCAAGAGCGATAAATAATTGGGTGGCGCGCATGGACAAGCTCCGCGAATTGCACGTTCGGGCGGCGGCCGACGCGCAAGCGGAGCAGGCGAGACAAGCCAAATATTATGACGCTCATCGTCGACCTCCAGAATTCTGTCAAGGCGATCGTGTATGGAGAGAGAATAAGGTACTATCCTCAGCAGCTGAGGGGATTTCTGCCAAATTAGCCCCGAAGTACGCGGGGCCATACACGATTGTGAATATTCTAGGCGACAACACCTACGAGATCCAAGGTGAGGATGGTCGAACGATACGTCCCGTCCATGCGCAGCAACTCAAGAAATACGTCTCCGCAGAAGAGCCCCAAGACTACCTGGACAAAAGTAGTCCAGAAATAGCCCCATCGCTACCACCGAGGGACTCTGCAGCCAAGCGTAGTACGCGAGCGAGCAACAAAGTTAGTCAGGAGAGTGTGCAGCCTCGGGCGAGGGCTAAGAAGCGAGGTCTACCTCGTAAGACCGTGCTATTAGTTAGGCCAGGAAAGCGTGCGAGCGATGGCCGGCCTATGCTTGTGGCCGGTCCAACAGAACCCAAGCGAGGCCCAGGGAGGCCAAAGGGTTCGAAGAAGAAGCCTGTACCTGCTGATGCCGGACTAATTAGTCCTCGTAGAACCCGAGCGTCTAAAAAGCAACAATAGTGCCGTCCAACTTGTGTCGTACGTACTAACCTGTGTTCGTCCTAATTTTCCAGTCCTCAATCTCACCCCTCCCCGGGATCGATTTACCTGTTTCAGGAAATGCAAGGTCTGACTCCCGAGATAGCGGAGACGGTGAAGAAGGTGATCGCTGAATTAATCCAGTGCAACCCTAACCCCGCCGTCATCGATTTTTTAAAGCAGGTCGTGGAGGGCATCGACGCTGTGACACTGGCACCCCAGCCAGTGGAAGAGCACTCCACCGTCATGATCGAGGAGATAGAGGCGCCGAAGCCAAGAAAGGGACCTTCGGAGCCGGCCTGCGCAGAGGCCGGTCCCAGTCCGCTTCGGCGACCTTGTCCCCCGAAGGAGCAGCAGGAAAACCGGGAAGAACGGCTTCCGCAAGAGGCGTCGGTCCGAGCCTCAGAGAGGGCGCCGGAAGGAAACGCCGGTGCGACTCGGGCCGACGAGGAAAGTGAGGAGAGTTCTCCGACCCAGGCCCCGAAGTGGGCACCGAGTGACGAAGTCGGTGCGGCCTGGGTCCTAGTGGAGAAGGCCCTCGAGGAAGCGCGGCGCCTCAGCAAGTCCTCGCGCGCTGCGGAGGACGCTGCCCTGGCCGCACTGGAGGTGTTTCTCCAGTGCTACGGTAAGGCCGGCGAGCGGCAAGCCGGCAAATGGGTCGGAATGGCCCAAGGCCGGCGCGAAGAGCTCGCGGCCGCCGCAGAGGCCAGGGCCGCCAGGCTGTGCCGCGCCGCCTTCCAAAAGGCGGAGGAGGCTCGCCTGTCTCGTGCGCGGGAGCGCATGGAAAAGGCCAGGCGATCCAGGGAGAAAGCAGAGGAGACGGCGCGCCGGGCCAAGGAAGAGGCCCAGCGCCGTCTCCAAAAAGAAGAGGAGCGCCTCAGGAGGGCGCTCGAAGAAGAGCGAGCGGCCCGAGAAGAGCTAGACGCTAACGCACTCCCCGGTGCTTCATGTGTGGCGAGCTTGGGGTGAAGAAATCCAAGCATTGCCCCAATCAAGCTCGTCACAAGGGGCGCCGGACTTACTCCCTGGCCAGCTGAAGAGGGGCGAGGCCCTCAAGTTTTTTTTTATATTTTTTTTTTTTAATAAAAAGGAAAAAGACAAACCGGTGACTTCGATTCTTCCATATTCCTTTTCGAACCCTCCTTCTCCTAATAATTACCACCATATTTGTAGGTACGACGACAGCCATGGATAGCAGAGCTGCTCACGGTCCCCTAAGCAGCGTCTGGCGGGGGGTGTAATGCGTGCCTTGCCGCGATTCGAATCTACCGCACCAAGGTAGTGAGCGCGCGCGCGCAACTCCCGCGCAGCCGAATCGAGGCGCGCCGCGCGTAGCGAATCGGTCTCGCGACGCGTATAATGCCCGTCATCCGTCGCGAAGCTGCTAACTTTTTCCCGCGAGAAAGAGGAGCCATCTTCGTGTCTGCCATCGCGCGTGAAACATCTCCTCCGTGTCTCTCCTGAGTTTACTTGTCTGCGCCGTCCTATCGTTCTTTGTGAGACCCCGCGAGTGTAGTGGAGGCGCCGCATATAGTGTACGAGCGAAAGAGAGACAGAGAGAGAGCGATCCTGAGCTGCGTGAGCCGCACGAGACTGCGAGCGACGAGCCGGCAGCCAGCCCGCCTGCCGACCCAATACAGCGAGCAAGAGAGAGAGAGAGAGAGAGAGAGAGAGCGCAACTGCTGTGCGAGCGACAGGGAGCGAGAGAGAGTCGAGTGCACCGGCTGCTCCTTCCTAACGTAAGTTTTCTACTCTCCTCTCGCGGGTTTATTGTAAAGGCTCGCACGGAAATCGCCCCGTGCAAGCTTTCTGTGCCGTGTACGTGCGGATGTGTGTCAGCCTGCCGTACTTTAACACCGCGCGCGAGAATAGCAGCTTCCCCGCGCCGTATCGTTCACGCGTTTGAATCTTAACGGTCGCGCGCGAACTAACTCATCTGTTCTAATCAGCACGTGCGTTGTGCTTGTAGTTATTAATGATTTTAATATACTGTGATATCTAGTTACTCGTCACTTTGTTCATTACAACCTGTCCTTCTCCCGGATACCGCCGCCTCCGCGGGAAAACGACTCCGCCGGTCGTTTTCGTATCTGAGCATAGCGGCAGCGCGCTTTACTCTTCGAGCGCGCGCTTTTCACTCAGCGATCCAATTAGTTGGAAAGCGAAGTTCGTGTGCGATCTTCGCGTTGTTTTCGGGATTCCAGGAGCAGATCCCCGGCTAAGTCATTTTAGTCTGACACCCGCGGCACCGTGTTCTAGGGCATCGCTGGCCTGTGGCTTGTTGGGATTTTCCCCCACTAGCCATCCTGTTACAATATAAATATATATATATATATATATATATATATATATATATATATATATATATATATATATATATATATATATATTTATATATATATATATATATATATATATCTTGACGAATCTCTGCGAGATAAATATGGTAATAATTGTTGCTAACTTTTATTGTAATTTTGATGTATTTTGACGATCCAGTGCAATTTTTATAATTTTCTGATATATCTTTTAAATAAAGCCTGAAGAGGTCGGCAAATCTGTCGACGAAACGTCGCAAATATTTAACATCTTGGGAGATATATTTTCTTCCTCGCTCCCAACGGATCTAGTCAGAATTGACTAAAAACATTATCAACATTTCTGCAATGGGGAGTAAAATCGTGAATACGATTCACAACTTAGATCATTTTTATCTAGAATCAACTCCCGATAATCTAGATCTATAAAAACGATTTTAAACGCCTAAACACATCTGATATATCAATTTTCACTTATTATTTAACAGAATTTAATTCGACACAGCAATATTAAATAGCTATAGATAAGATCGAAAAAATCAATAAAACTGTCCAAAGATCATATAATTACAAAAATATAATAATAAGATATAAAATATAAACTAATGGTGAACAAAATGCAAAAATAAATGCAAACTAGAAAAATTAATATTATGCTAACATCTACAGACCTATCTGCTAAAACTAATAACAAGACACTTTTTGCTTTCTCAAAGAGAAAGCTTGGTAAAGGTGAAATTTTTGTGTGTGTGTCTGTGTGTGTGTGTGTGTGTGTGTGTGTGTGTTTGTGTGTGTGTGAGTGTGTGTGTGAGTGTGTGTGTGTGTGTTAAAATTTGTTCGCAGCATAACTCGAAACTGGCCAGAGATATTAAGTTTATCTTTGGCAGGTATTTATAGTACATTTCGACACGGGTGGAGAAGTCGATTATTTAGCTGGTGTGACTTTTTGCACGAGCGAAGCGAGTGCGAAAAAGTCACACCACCTAAATCATCGACTTACGCACTAGTTTCGAACGGTATTTTATACCACGAGCGCCGAAAAATCATACCAAAGTTGTGATTTTGGGTTAGAGTGGTATAAAAGCTTATTTTGAAATTGTGCAAGTTCAATTATAAAGTTGATCAGATAATATTAAGTCGGTTAAAAAAAATAAAGAAAAATATGGGAAAATCTAAAATAATTTTTTTTTGGCTCTGCGTTTGGATATCCGTAAGAGTTAGGCCCATTTTCTGAAAGGCCTTGAAATTACCTATCAATCCATATTTTTTTTGGTCCGATCGGATATTATTAAGTCGATTAAAAAAAATAAAGAAAAATATGGAAAAATGGAAATAATTTTGTTTCTTCGCCGGGGGTTTGGATATCGGTCGGAAGTAGACCTATTTTCTCAAAGGTCTTAAAATTTCCTATCTACACACATTTTTTCGACCCGATCGAATATTATTAAGTCGGTTAAAGAAAATAAAGAAAAATGTGGAAAAATCGAAAATAATTTTTTTTGGCTCTGCGTTTGGATATCGGTGGGAATTAGGGCCATTTTCTGAAAGGACGTGAAATTTTCTATCTACCCATATTTTTTTCAGCCCGATCGGATATTATTAAGTCTATTAAAAAAAATAAAGAAAAATACGGAAAAATCAAAAATAATTTTTTTTTGCTCTGGGTTTGGATATCGGTCGAAAGTAGGCCTATTTTCTTAAAGGTCTTGAAATTTCCTATCTATCCATATTTTTTTCGGCCCAATCGAATATTACTAAGTCGGTTAAAAAAAAAATAAAGAAAAATATGGAAAAATGGAAATAATTTTTTTTGTCTCTGGGGGTTTGCATATCGGTCGGAAGTAGGCCTATTTTTTGAAAGGTTTTGAAATTTCCTATCTACCCATATTTCTTTCGGCCCAATCGGATATTATTAAGTCGGTTAAAAAAAATAAAGAAGAATATGGAAAAATCGAGAATAATTTTTTTTTGGCTCTGGGTTTGGATATCGGTGGGAATTAGGGCCATTTCTTACTTTCTGCTTTCTATTTGTTAAGTAGCTTTGCATTAATTTATAAGCATTGCCTCTTATCCCGTATGCTTGCAACTTATGTAGAAGTATATTATGATCAACTGTATCAAAGGCTTTTGCTAGATCTAGAAATGCGACTATAATGGACTTACTCTTATCTAAGTTCTCATAGATCCTCTTTGTAATACAGCTTAGAGCATCTCTGGTTCCTTTGTTTTTAATAAAGCCAAACTGTTTTTCGCTTAATATTTTGTTTTTTAATAAAATCAAAAATTCTTTCGTAGATTACCTTTTCAAAGATTTTTGCAATATTTGATATTAATTATATAGGTCTGTAGTTATTAACTTTTAATTTTTTCCCTGATTTGTAAATTGGTACCACTTCAGCTGCTTTTAGAGCATTCGGCCATATCGACTTTTCAATACATTTATTGATGATATGTGCCAAAGGATCTGCTATAAGATCAGATATTGTTTTGAGTGTCTTAGCATTTATTTTATTAACTCCACCATTCTTGATTTTCAAATTTTCAATTATTTTTTTAATTTCAATTTCATTTGTAGGATGTAGGAAAATTGTATTTAAGTTGCTTGGTGGTAGTTGAATAAATTTGTTACTTGGGGCAGTAATTTTGTCACTGATTTCTTTGCCCATTTTGCCGTAATAGTCATTCATAATGTTCGCAATTTTGGATGGGACTTTTACTATCTCCTCGTTTTCATCATATATTTCACTTATATTATTATCTTTTTTACTTTTGTTACCCAGTTTGGAATTCATAATTTTCCGTAGTTGTCTTGGATTACCTGAGTTTTTCTCTATAAGATCATTATCGTATTTAATTTTTGCATCTTTTATAACATTGTTTAGACATTTAACATAGTTTTTATATTCATTTAGTAAGCTTTCATTCATTGGATCATTTTAAGTTGTTTATACAATTTGTCCTTTTTTTACAAGATTTTAGTAAAGCAATTGTAATCCATTCTTTTCTAGGTACATTATTGTCTTTAACGTGGCTCATGCGTTTGGTGCCGTATCAAGTCGTGGCCCCGCAAGGGGCTTCTTTATTATTGCCAAATTAAGTTAACGTATTTTACGTAAATTTATTGTAAATAACTTCTAAATGTTCAAACAAAAAAAAGATTTTATAAATAAGTAAAAACGTTGCTAATTTGTCGCTACATTTATATGACTGGTCGCAGTGTGCATGCGCAGTAGCACATTTGTAACATTTATTGTTAATATCTTTTTTATTTGGTCGTTAATCTATAATTCTGATCATATCATTAGATTCTTTACAAAAAAATCTTTAATTTCATATATTGTACATTAAAAACTGCTTTTTTACAAGTTACTACGAAGCAACAAACTGTTCATTCCCATAAGGTTATGTGTTAAACGTACCTATTTATAAACTCAGTTTTTTCGATAATTTGGTCGTTGACCTACAATTTTCTTAGTACAGATCGAAAATTTAATGTCTAAAGAACATATTTCTTAAGTTTAAGATGTATCTGCTTTTCTGTAAGAAATCGCATGAGCCACCTTAACCGGGTTTCTTTTTGATTTTTCTTGACATTGTGTTATTCCATCTATAAATAGGTTTATTGCTTCGTTTGGATCCTCGATTTGTGTGTATTCAGTCCAACATTTTTGACTTGCTATAATAGCTATTTTTTGTAATTTAATGAATAATTAGTTTTCTTTTTTTCCATATCTGTATTCACTAGTGGTTTTTTTATATCTATAAATAGCGGATAGTGATCAGTAATTAGTGTCATTAATTTGAAAGTTTTTGCATTAATTGAGCTAGTTTTTAAAAATATTGTCTATGCATGTCCCACTATCAGTAGTTACATTATATGGTCTAGTCGTATCAGTAAAACCAGGGTAATAGCCATTTTCAAGAAAATTGTATAGAAAATTCTGACTAATATTGTTTTGTAACATTATATTTATATTAAAATCACCTATTATCAAATGGTTTTTAACGTTTCTCTTAAGTTGCAAATATTGATTTACTTTTAAAATAAACTCTGTGTTATGCAAATCATGTGATCTATACATAGATGAGATTTCCAAATGACTATTGTTTTGAAGGTTTATAATTGTATTTAGTATTTTTAGCCTACCCAGTTCTATTACATTAGTTGTCTGGGTTACGTCTTTTTTTACATATACGACCACATCATCTGATTTGTTTATGTGACTATGGTTATAATAAATATTGTATCCATTTATAATATTGATAATGTTCTAAATTACCGGTTTTAGCACATCTATCACATAAGGTTTGATTTTGAGCCTTTTATTCAAGATTTGCAATTTCTCAAAATTAGTTTTTAAACCTCTTATATTCAAATATAAAATCAAAGTATCTGTTGCTTTTCTGTCTTGATTAAGAGACTTTAAATCGTTATATGCGATTTCCTGCTGATATAATTGTTTATGTATGTCTTCTAATACTTCATGATTCTGCGCCATATATTGCATTTGGTGTTGTTGGAATTGCGTTTGGGCTGGTTCCGATGCTAGAGATACTTCCTGTCGATTGTTGAGATGACCTCTGTCGTAGATTTAGCGTAAGCAGTATTGGTAGTTTCCTTGCCGGTACTGCAGGTCTGGTGAGCGTGTTAACTGCATCTGCCCTCTGTTGTGTATTTAGCTGGGACGGCCTTACCGGTTTCCAAGTCGGTAATTCAGGTTTGATAGGGTAATCGGTTGTGTCTATATATTTTTTATCTTGTTTTTAAGTATTTCACAGTTGCTCATGTCATATGGAGAATGATTAGTATATAAATTTGTTCTGTATGTTTTGTTACTAAAGATACAGTTAGTGCATTCTGTTTGGGCACTATTACATTTGTTTGTTTCGTGGTTACCTGTACATTTTATGCATATCTGTTTGTTTTTGCATTTTTTCCCATTATGACCCAGTCTCCCACAGTTGAAACATGGTGAGATATTTATTAGATCTTAAACCATACATCTTGGATGTCCTACAAAAAGTCTTTTCTTGTTTTCTCTGATCAACTTGTATGTTTCAGGTGGTACTTCCATTATAACGGAGCTAAGCTTTGTTTTTTCATTTGTGTACATATGAAGAATTGTACCACTGTTTTTTGAGTCACTAAAATTTCTTGTATTTATGTCATTTTCAATTTCTTTAATGTTCATCTTTGTATAGTTGTCTATACCAACTGTATTTATTTTTGGGTTATTTAATTTTTCAGTAGCTATATCACACTTTGGTAGTTTTCTTTGAAGTACTTTTTCAGCAGCTGCTACACTCTCAATGTTCATACACTTAACTATAATATCACTTTTATTTTTATTATATATATTTTTGGTTTGAATGTTCTTTTCTCTCACTAGATATTTTGTTATTGTATTTAAAACATCACTTTGTTCATATTTGCCAATTTTAACTACAATTTTTGGTATATTTCTTGGTTGTATTTTTATCTCCTTTGTTACGTCTACGTAAGCTTTTTTAGTAAATTGGTTACCTGTTTCTTTTTCTTTATATTTTTCAAGCAACTCATGTAATAGTTTATTTTTGTCTTGCAGTTCTTTATTCAGTTGTTTTAGCAACCTATTTTCAGCTACCATAACCTCATTCTCACCTATATTATTTTATGCTGCACTTTGTACTTCTAATGTCTTTCCTGCTAGCTCCTCTAGTATTTCTTTTCTTATTTCATCCGTTTACCTCATTTTGATATGTGCTATTATCAATTTTACTGTCTCACTCACGTGTTCTTCTGCCTCATTATCCTCATTATAGGTTATGTTAGACATGTGCACGTGCTCCGGACAAATTACCAAGTTATCTCCTAGATCTTTTGTATTGTTTAATCTATCAAAATCACTTTTATGATATGCATCTCCACATATGATACAAATTACTAATGCCACCGGTTTTGTTGGGTAGCACTTATATACTTTTGTACTACTCTTATCGGGAAGCCGTTTCTTTCCCGGCGCCATCTTGCCGTATATTAAAGTCGATTAAAAAAATTAAAGAAAAATATGGAAAAATCGAAATAATTTGTTTTCTTCGCCGGGTTTGTATATCGGTCGGAAGTAGACCCATTTTTTGAAAGGTTTTGATATTTCCTATCTACCCATATTTTTGTCGGCCTAATCGGATATTATTAAGGCGGTTAAAAAAAATAAAGAAAAATACGGAAAAATTGAAAATAATTTTTTTAACACACCCCATCATAAAGTTCGTACTTTATTCCCGCCGAAGTGGAAAAAAAGAGCTACGTTCATCCCCTACCCCCACTCTAGTCCCCAGCGCCACGTACATGTGCCCTCGCCTTCGGCTCGGGCACAAACAGTCCGTTGCGCTGGAAACGAGAGTGAGGTTAGGGAATCAATATGCAGCATTTTTTCCCTTTTCAGCGGGAAACGAGTACGAACTTTATGATAGTTGTGTTAAAAAGTCGTATATTGCACTCGTGAATACAGTGGGTTGTGCGAACCTGCGCGTTTGTCACCCTCGCTTTGCTCAGGCGACAACTCTCGCGCAGGGAGCACACAGCCCACTTTATTCCCTTGGTGCATAATATACTATTTTTGGCTCTGGGGCTCTGGGTTTGGATATCGGTCGAAGGTAAGCCCATTTTCTGAAAGGTC